>HG995259.1:7820000-8410000 GCA_905332985.1 Mimas tiliae
GTCTGATCCACAAATATTTGTTTCGGGTCTGGATGTTGTGGGACCGCAAGTCCCTTGTAGTTCTTGATACCCAGGATACAGGTTTACCTAGTGTGGGGTCAGGACTGTAACTGAAGTGTGTGACTGTTGGGTGTATTTATATATTTATTATTATTTTTCTTGGTGGCAGATAAACTCCAAGAAAATCGCTTTAGATGGCTTGGTCACGTTTCTTGGTGGCAGATAAACTCCAAGAATATCGCTTTAGATGGCTTGGTCACGTTTCTTGGTGGCAGATAAACTCCAAGAATATCGCTTTAGATGGCTTGGTCACGTTTCTTGGTGGCAGATAAACTCCAAGAATATCGCTTTAGATGGCTTGGTCACGTTTTGAGAGATGCTGTTTGTATCTGTGGCGTAGTTGTAATGCGTACGGGGTCGACTGCTGTGCTTAAGCCTCGGGTTCGATCCCCGGGTCGGGTAAAAGCGATATTAGGTTTTTCTATCATGGAATGTATCAGCCCGGAGTCTGAAATTGTGCCTGGTATGGCGATAGGCTCGCCCCCTATAACATCATGGAACGGAAATAAGCTCAGCGAAATGTGGGTGTATTAATTACAGCTATGCCTACCCCTTCGGGGATTACGACGTGAGTGCGTATGTATGTGTGTTTGTATGAATGATGTCTGTTTGAGCGCATTCTTAAGCTATTGGAATAGTTTGAAGAAAACGATTTTTATACTTGATTCCTATTTTCGTAAATTACGATACACCTAAAAAGTTTGTTTGACTCGTCATTCTTGCGTGACTAAATTAATTATACTAATTAATATACATTTTGGTAACTGATTGGAGCGGCCTCGGCACTAGAAGTCATTTGTATAATACTTTTTTAATTAATTTCTATTTTATTATTTTTACTAATATTCAAATGTTTTGCGCATTTCACCTATTGTTTTTATACTAAAGAAGTGAAAGGCGAACAATAGCTCCTAGGAAGTAAATAAATGTTTTAATTGACCATTTGATCTGCCGGTTACTAACAGTGATTAGTTTTGTACACTTCCAAACGATGTTTATTCGTATGTTTACCAGTTTGATTGTAAATAATAGGTATTATTGTCGGGGAAAAATCAATACCCGAGAGGCAGTACATAATGCCTTCGAAGTGTTTGTTACCTCCCGTTCTGCCGATTTCTTTAAGAAGGGCATTGATATATTACCACTACGCTAGTTAAGATGCATCGATTTCGCACAGAATGGCAATTTCATAGGTACCTATTGTATAAAACGCCGAATCATTTACATTTTGCTGAAATTACCAAAAATATACTTGTTTAGCGTTATTTATTGGTAATTTAAAAAGGCACAA
Source organism: Mimas tiliae (assembly GCA_905332985.1). Lineage (NCBI taxonomy): Eukaryota > Metazoa > Arthropoda > Insecta > Lepidoptera > Sphingidae > Mimas > Mimas tiliae. Next base: position 7,821,352 of record HG995259.1, read on the forward strand.
GTGTCATTTCAACCTTACGTAACGGGCGAATAGCCGGCTATGAAATTATAGGGTTCAATTCCCGCATCGAGACTAATTTTTGTGTGATGTTTCGGGTATGGACGTTGTGGGACCATTAGTCCCTCGTAGTTATTGATACCTACGATATAGGTTAGACCCAGTTGCGGGTCAGGACTATATGTGTGACAATTGGGTGTACTTATTTATTTGTTATTTGCTTAGCATTCCTATATTTTTTATCTTAAGCAAAATATATACACGCTCGATGCTACTGACAATGTGTGATGTTGATTTCATAAAATAGTTCCAAATTGCTAAGACCAGAGCCATGGCCTTTGGCGAAAGAAAACAATGGCAATGTCCATATCACATATTAGTTGTATTCTAAATACACCATACGCAATATATGTATGCTTTGAAAACAATGAAAGTATTATATGCATCAACAATCACGTTGTTTTAGCATTACGTGTCCGTGGTGTCGCATATTATAATCATGGCAATGTAGAACTTAATGACAATGTTATATGTGTGAAATTCATTTGAACATACTTCGCATGTCAGTTTGACATACAGGACACAGGTAGAAGCCAATGTCAACTATATGAGTAGGTATGTGTTGGAGAATAGAGATGTAAATTAGCTGTTTAACTTAATTGTTCACTACAGTGTTACAGCGTCACGTACTGAGTAACTTTCGCTCGTTATCACCATTTAAGATACGTATACAAATAAGTAAGTGATGTGACAAAACCTAAGGCTTATATCCGTTTTCACCATCAATCCCTAAGTTTAGGTGAACCCCTAAGACATTTTAAGTGTTAATTTTGTTTTCACCATCACTTAGGCAACATCTATATTTCTTAGGTGGCCCTTAACTACGTGAAAACAAACTTAGGTAAGGGATAAATTTAAGGAGTTCCTTAGGTTAAGGGACCCTTAGTTAGGAAGTGTTTGAGGATTCGTTGGTGCAAAATGGGCATTAGCATATGCAACACAACTATCTCCCGCACGAAAGAGGCAAGCTATCGAAGACAAATACCTCGGGAAAAGTGGCATCATTTCGTTCGTAGAAAAATTACCACAGAGAGGTTGAAAGTATTATTTTCTGTACATTATCTCTACTTTTGACATAACGCGTCGAGCAGTATATGCTACCATGTTAACTTTGATAGACATATAGAGATAACCAGATAACACTGGTTTTTCACGACAAAACATGTTGAAAAATTTCTCATTTTGCATATGCTGAGTCCCCTAGATGGCATAAGGTAGTCGTATGAGAAAGGCCGTTTGGGTAGGTACAACCGCTCTATTTCTGCCGCCAAACAGCACAGTTGTGTTTAGGTTTGAAGACAATTGAGCTAACTAGGGCCGTTTTTAAATTACTAGGCATTATTAATCTTAACATCTCGGAGTGACGAGCGCAGTCAAATGTCATTGCTTTGAAATTCAAAGTTATATGTTTCTGTCTATGAGCAGATGTAACGCTTATCAGACGAGCGACATGTTCGTCTCATAGGCTAATAAACAAAGTAAAGATTTTGTTGCAATCGACTGCAGTTGTAGAGTCGGGCGGGTTTCACGTCATTCACCGGACGTATAAAATGTTTATGGCAATCACAAGATCATCCGCGCATTGTTTGGAATGCAACGCATCCAGCTACTGAACCGTTTGTGCTACCGTATCAAAGCTAAAATCAGATAGTCTTTAGTAACAATTCTACCAAAACATGTTTGCGCTGATATATTGCTGTATTCCTTTTACCTTGAATTATATCAGTTGCGTATACAATACTCGGCTCATTTGTCTAGTGGCAGCGTACTAAGACTGAGAACCGTGAGGTCCTGGGGTAATTCCCAGGTCTAGGCAATCGCAATTTGTGTTTCGAGTTTCCGAGTCGAAAAATCACACATGAACTGCCCGGGATTGGATTTTGGTATGACGATATGTTCACCCCCTTTCATATCATGGGATGGAAATAAGCTCGACGAAACGTAGGTACAGCACTAGTTGCACCTTTGCCTACCCCTTTGGGGAAAAAGGCGTGAGCTTATGTATGCCGAACTGAAGCTAATCACAAGCAATGTCGCGGGCCACGTCTATTCTTTTCAGAGACAAAAGATTGGCGGCAGGTGTAGGTGGCGGATGATTTGTCTAACTTCAGCGTGGCCAAATTTGCGCGTATTGCAATTCCAATCCTCTCTCAAAATATATAAAGCAAAAGCAAAGCAACGAAACTGCCAAATTTGGCAGTTTCGTTGCGAAACAAGCTAGAGATAAAACTATCACCCAAGTACAATTGTTTAACACCTGATAATATTGAAACAATTAGTTGATGCACTTGAAAAACTTCCACAAGCAATTATGATTGCATTCCGACTTAATGTACTAGAATACAAAGGTACTAATCACTTAGCACGTTAAGCTATCACCTGTGAACGATGAACCGAGAAAACTGACGGACAGGCCGGGCCGTCAACCTAATGACTGTCATAGTGTTAAGGGAAGGTACTAGAAGCACTTGTATAAAACATAGAAGCGTCAATTACATATTCTTAAGTTTCAATTTTTTTTATATATACATAAGTAGTGATTTCTTATGTTTACGCGAATATTACACATTGGAATAAAACTAGCTAATACGAATTTTATAGCGGTTTAATTTTTATTTTAGTCATGACCGCGACGTTTCGAAAGCATTTTCAGCCTTCGTGGTCACGGGAGAGACTGACTCTGACGTGTGAAAATCCGTATAAACTAGTTTTATTTCAATATACATAGGTATTTACGCTTGTAATCCCCGAAGGGTTAGGCAGAAGTGTAACCAGTACACCCACATTTCGTCGAGCTTATGCCCCACTGCGCCAGCGACCTTTTAAAATATTGAGTCCGAATACCTTCGAAAACTTTGCCTTTGTTATCAGCATTGTAAATAAAGGCGCAGTCGTGATGCGTCAAAGAGTTCGTTGTCATAAGTTTTTAACAAAGCACGGTATTTTGGTACAACATAAAAACTAAGGAGTTTTAAAACGTGTAAAAAATTTAACGTTATCGCATTGTACTCGTATGTACGATAAGAAGTAAACAAACGGAAGGCGGCAGATTTTGTCGCATTTCTGTGTACCGGTGCAGTGTCGCGGTTACATATCAAAATTTGGGACATGTTTGTCTTGTCTATGATGGACAGTAGCAGTTTATGTACGTGCCTAAGTTTTTATTACTGTAAATGACGAGCAGGTCGCTGATGGTAAGCGCCACGCCTGCCCATAAATAGAAGCAACACCACTTAGAAGTATGAATTACAAAGCATGGCACTGCACTACACTCGTCACTCTAAGGCATAAGATGTTAAGTCTCATAATGCCCAGTATCACTTACTGCAATGCCATTCAAACCAGAATACAACAGGCGCTTACACATTGCTTGGCGGGAGCAATAAATAAAGGGTAGGTAGTAAGGTAGCTAACCTAATCTACCTAGACAACCTCTCGCATAGTATTATCGTTTTTCATATCATGTATTAAAACAACACACAACATTTTGAGTTTTGTATACAGCACAAATGGGCCAGCTCGACCGGGTCGTTACCACTGTTTCACAGAAAACCGACATAAATTAGCGATTTGCTGCTGTGTTTCGTACGATGAGTATCCGGAGGCCCAAATCGTCTTTCCCTTTCCAATTCCCTAATTATCCCTTTCCTTTAAGGTCGGCACCGCACCCATGATTCTTCTTGAATAGTTGGGGTACATGGGCATTGGAGATCACTTACGATCAGGTTACCTAAGTGCTCGTTTGCCGGCCTATGCAAAAAAATATAACACATTATTAGACTAAGAATTAAAGAGAAATCTTATACTTAGTTGGTTTAAATCTATACTTCCAGCAAAGCTCGTTAAACTAGAGACTTAAGTTACATATTAACATATTGAAATGGTGGAACTGAGTAGAACACATTTTCTATACGAAGAAAGTGCAAAAGTTAACTACTCTCCCCATTTGCCCACATCCGGAGCGGCACTGAGTGAAAAATATGTTGCAAATGCAAAGATAGCCCTTGACCATAAATACTCGATCTTTCGATGGTCATTTAAAATTATATATCGATGGCTTTAGAAGTACTTACTACTAATATTAGTAGTAAGAAGGTCCTTCGAGTATTTAAAAACAATATTTATTTACATAAAAAATCTCAAAATTATTTTTATTCATTTTTTTTACAAGCCCTGTATTATTCATACCTCACTGCTGGGCACGGGCCTCCTCTACTGAATGAGAGGGGTTAGGCTTTAGTCCACCACGCTGGCCTAATGCGGGTTGGTTGGCAGACTTCACATACCTTTGAAATTCTTATGAAAAAAATCTCAGGTATGCAGGTTTCCTCACAATGTTACCTGTCACCGTTAACGCAAGTGATAATTAACAATTAATACACACATAGCTTAGAAAAGTCAGAGGTGTGTGCTCTTGGGACTGGTTTCAAACCTGCGACTTTCGTCTCGACAATCCGTACCACTCCCCACTGAGCTATCGCTGCTTATTCGAATGAAATGCAAATATAATGTAATCGAGACAGCACACTTATAATTTCTGAGCCGCACATTTTATTTGGTTGTATTTTACGCATGTAGGCGTCATGTACGTAAATCTGTGAGATTTTAGTACGTCTAGGACAGACTAGATGAATGAACCAGTAAAAACATTTTACTTTCTTTTACTATTGGATATAATTTGATATTTTTTGGTATACGAACTACTGACACGATGCCCAATATGTGGTTTTAAATAATGTCGGCACCACTTGATATGTATGTAATTTCTTTGCGATTATCAAACCATTGTATTATGCTGAAAAATGTGCCATTATTTTAGCCGATGACCTCACATTATATTTTATAATAACACATTGAAAGCTTTCCCTTAACACGACACTAAATAAAGCCAAATGTGTTCGTATCGTGTATCGTGACATGCGAATATTCCCACACGTCACTTATGGTGCTAATGAAAATGTCGGCATTGGATCATACCCGACTAGGTACCTGTTGATAATAACTAACTTAAACAGAATGCGCAATAAAATCTAGTTTGTCAGTTATGACACTAGTGTATTGCGTAAATTGGCACTTAACATCAGTGTTTGCAAGGGAAAATCAAGTTCTAAGTAATGGTTGGGTCAAATGTTTGTGAGCCAAATATTTGCATTTGATCTTCGTGTTTGGGTGCTTAGCCCTCTTAGTTTATGTCTTTTACCACACATATTTAATTCTTACCGACTTTTGCTTAACTTCTATTCACTCCTTACGCCTAACATATTTTGAACCGACGAAAAAAAAGCCCCATTTTAATTTCAATAAGCAACTCCACCCCTCTAAGGGCGTGAAAGATTCATTTATGCGCCGATTTTGATAATTCTTTCACCAAAAATAGTGGAAAAAAACTTTTTAACAAAAATTAAACCGATTCAAAAAAGCTAAAAATAAATAATGGTTAATGATCTCTCATCTCCATCACCCATAAAAATCCACAATACCAAAGTTTTGCGTTGCAGACTTTTAGGGAAAGAAAAGGCATTGGGAAAAAAGAGATTTAGGCCTCCGAAAATCTCACGGTACGAATCATAACAGCAAGCCACTTTACGTCGGTTTTCTCTGAGACAGTGGTACCAAACCCAGTCGAGCCGACCCATTCGTAAATACAAATATCTACAGTAGTAAAAATATGGCAGGCTTGGTTTACATAGACTGAAGTACAAATGTAGTCTATTTAGGTCCATGTCTGTAGATTCAGAAAACTAAAGAACTAGTAGCAACCATTTTGCTTTCAATACATATTGATACGTAAATACTTTTGTAGAGATCCTAAGTCTTATCACGAGATTACTATCTTATCTGGTAATTGATCTAAGAACATTTGACAGCTACAAATAAATTATTTTACGACGGAATTTAAAGCTAAAATCCAGTGTTAATACAATTCGACAAAGAATTTTTGTATTTTACATTTATTTTATTACCAGCCCTGTATATACACGTCCCACTGCCGAGTACAGGCTTCCTCTACTGAATGAGAGGGGCTAGGCGTTAGTCCACCATGCTGGCCTAATGCGGGTTAGCAGACTTCACATACCTTTGAAATTCTTATGAAGAACTTCTCAGGTATAAAGGTTGTCTCACGATGTTTGCTTCACCAGCAAATCAAGCATCCTTGTTAAAGCAAGCGACAAATAACAATTAACACACACGTTACTTAGGAAAGTCAGATGTGCATGCTCTTGGCTTTTAATTTGCGACTTTCGTTTCAACTCCACACTAGGTTAAGCTGTATGGCGGGTTTGAGAAACTACGTGGGACTTACGGTCCCACAACACCCAAACCTGAAACAAATATTTGATGATCACACAAACATTTGTCTCGGTGTGGGAATCGAACCCGCGGCATCTCGTTTCATAGTCGGCCTCTCGCCTACTGCGCCCGGAGGCTGCCAAACAGTGTTAATCTAATTAAAAATAACGTTCATTTCCAAACAATATAACTCCAAAATAAGCGCCTATGAAAATGTCAATGAGCAGATTAGTGACATTTGTACACCAAAATAGCCAAAGCTGGACGTAAAGTACACATAAAACCTTCTAAATTAGAAAAAGGGAGCGGTCTAACATCCAACGTATCAAGACTCTATTAGGAAATTAGTACTTGAGCTGTCTCATTTAGTAAAGTGATACGTAAACTCTGTCGGCTTGTGTACCTCACTATGCTGTGAGTTATGACGTCTTAAATAGACGACTATAATGATATCATAACCATAGACATGCTATATTATTATAAACGACTTCAAAAAAGGACGAGGTTCTCAATTCGGGGTTTTTTTGTTGATCTACTATTCTCTACGTATTGATCAGATTGGCTTAAATAGTATTTGTTTGGAATAGATTACCAAGATGTCCCAATGCCTCAGATTACCTATTTCCTTACAAAAAAACATCTATTTTAGTCTAAAAACCGATGTCTAAACATTATGGTAATGCATTTATTTCCTCTACTTCCTGCGAGGTTCCGACGCGACGGGGCCGCGTCAGCAACTTTCCCCCCTACGAAGTATCAACTTACCGGACAGATATTAAGTGAACTGTTTTAGGGCTGCGTTCATATTTAGTGTTTGTACACGAGCGATGAGTTGATAATTTTAGGCTATTTTTTTTATAACATAGGACGACAAACGATGACCCACTTCCTCGATGGTAAGCGATCTCCACTGCCCATGTATGCCCATAATACCAGAAGAATCGTGAGCGCGTTGCCGACCTTAGCGGAAAAGAATGGGCCAACCCAACCGGGTTATTATCACTGTCTCACAGAAAACAGACATGAAGTGGCAGCAGCAGAAGTAGTGATTGAGGTTACCGGAGACCCAATTTCCCCCTTGCCTTCCCGATTCCTATTCTGTACGCATCCATAATTCTTCTGGTATCGTGGGTGTACTTTGCCGGTGAAAATTAGAAACCAGCAACACTTGTTGGATTCTCCTCTGCTATAAAAAATACTTAAAAAACCAATTCACTAATTAACTTAGCAAAAGCTAGAAATATAAAAAAAAACAAATCGCAAAACACAATTAACTTGGAGTTCGAACAGTAACAAAGCGAAATCAATACGCGTCATCCACAAAAATAGGTCAGAGGGAACGCAGTTTCGTCGATTGTGAAAAACTAATAGCTTCCGAACGTACAACCGCAACAGTATAGCGAACGTAAATTATAATTTACCGAACTGTTGTGCCAATGGAATTTATATACTAGCACGACGACTACGAGGCTACAACCACAGCTGTGTTAATAAAATGTACGAGCAATGTGGTTTTAAATAGGCGGAATTTTAATCCAATGCTTGTCGGGTCGCTTGGTCGCCCTGTAGTTTCCGATCAAGGACAGAGTTACCAAATGTCTTCATTGAATATTATCGAAGATGATTAAGAGAACCCGTACCATCAAGTACAAGAGTAATAGATGGATGAGTTACTAAAGGTCGTCTTTAGATGGTTATAAAACTATGAAATTCCCCGTGAGGAAATCCCGATTACGGATACCTTCGCAGTCCCAGGGTCTTTTTATAGCATAGCAAACGAGCAAATGGGTCACCTGATGGTCAGTGATCTCCACCGCCCATGTACGCCCACAATAACAAAATAAACATGCGTGCGTTGCCGACCTTAAAGGAAAGGGATAATTAAGGGATTGGGAAGGGGAGGGGGTTTGGGCCTCCGGATATCTCACTCACTATACGAAACGCAGAAGCAAGCCGGTTTTCTGTAAGACCGTGGTAACGACCCAGACGAGTCGGCTGTTTCATTCATGCTGTAGACAAAAGTGTCTACAGCGTGGCTCTACTACTCTAAAACAGGTGAGGGGGATTATGCCGTACTCACGAGCTTCCCGACCCAGTTGTCTGAACGACCGCCGGATTAGGTTCCTAACTAAAATCCTATTTTGCTACAAATACTAAAAAGTAAAAACTTCGCAGTGGCCTTCTTCGGCGCTAGAGGGATGGTCTCGAGAGATTTTGAGCGTATTCTCCATAGCTGCCAGAACCGGAACCGCTTACGGCCCCTCCTAGGGATCCAGCATTCCTTATGAGGAATTATTATTATGATAAGACGCCTTTTGACATCTCTAGCAGTACGACTTTCGCACTACTCGTAGTGTAGCAAGGACGGTAGGTCATAGTATTGCATTTCCTGATGTAAGAGTAAAATAAACTGCCACAATCGCCATCATTTTGTTGGGAGTTAGCCTCTACTTCAGCATACAATAATGAAGCGTGTTGACGTTAATTGTACCAACGGAAGCACGAGCCTTTAATGTGGATATGTTTTCTATTTGCTTAGCTGGTCTTTACATACAGTTTATAGTTTTTCACCGTGGTTATTGGCGACTGCGGAATTTTGGTTCGTATTGTCGGTGTACATATTAGGGGTCCAGCGATTTTTAGAATGCTTTCTCTTTCTCCCAGGTGGCTTAAAGCTGGATCGTGAGACCGTTGAGGCCAAAATAATCGTCCCACCTACCCCGGGTGATAAATCGTTTTCCCAGCGAAAAAAAATAAAAAATATTTATAGCCAGGAATAATAGTGATTATAGATTAATTAAACTCTTAAAAGGACCAGTACATTAGCTAATAAAGAAAAGACGATCACTCATCCGTAGATGACTGAACGCTTAACCACACGACGCGACGTTCCATCGCACATCGCAACTTGCCTTCGAGAAATTAACTTTATACTTGCATCATATGCATAGTTTAACAAACTTAACATATTAGAAATATTCAGTATTATTTTTCTTGGAAGAAATTGTGGTCACCCATCATCTATAGACTGACCGCACAGTGACTGCCTAAGATCGCCTCAGTTACTTATATCAAACGACTCGAAACTTAATTGTATAGAAATCATTCTTATTCACATGCACTTATCGTACAGGCAGTCGGGTCGGCGCAACATATTTTCTAACAAATGATACAGAAAGATTTGGCTTCTAGCTTTCACGACCGGCCGCCTGCCTGACATCAACCCCTCTGAGGAGAAATCATTATAAAACAATTTATTTATTTACGTTTTCCAAAAAATTATAATGTACAATTGCAAATTATTTATAGGTGTACGAGCTTCAATCGCGATGAGTAATAGAAGATAGATTTCAAACCCATCCGTCGTGTTTCCATAGAAATCGTGACTTTCATACTTGTCTATAAATAAAAAGTAATGGTAACTTACTCAGCGGACGGAACTTGGATACATCCGAACCACATATTTCTCTGTTGTACAACCTCGTTTTGCAAACACGCCATGGCCCGAAGTAACCGTGGTCGAAGTTGGTATTCTCAGCTGCAAAAAAGAGAATTTATTAATTTCGTAATTATGTTAAAATAATTAATTTCAATTTTATGGGAAACTCCTTCTTTTTTGAAGTCGGTTAAAAAGAAAGATTGAAATATTGACTTAGCTATTGAAATATTGATTTTATTTTAGAAGTAAAGAACATATATATACACAAAATAATTATTGCAAATATCTGCTTAGGCCCTACTGCACGTAGCTGAATGAGCCCGTTGTTGATTCGACAGTACTTATTGTCAACTAGTTTTTGCTTGCGAGCCCATCAGCGTGAATTTTTTTTACGGTATAAAAACCCTATTCTAATCCAAGTCATTGACAAATTTCATCCAAATCCATTCAGCCGTCAAAGAGTGATTGAGTTTTCTTTAGAGGCTAACCAGCGAGTGGGTCATGGATTATAAGTGATCTCCACCCTCCATGAATATTCACAATATGTACCTAAAGAATCATGGCGCGTTGCTGGCCTTAAAGGAAATGGATTAGAAAGGACTTTGGGTCTTATATCTCGGGTTGTATATCTCATTCATTGTACGAAACGAAACAGCAAGCTGCTGCTACCTCACGTCGGTTTTCTGTGAGACAGTGCTAACAATGCATTCATTCCCCATACATGCTGTAGACAAAACTATCTACAGCGTCGCTCTACCCCTTGAAAAGCCATCATTCAAATTGACAAACATGAAATCTTTCACATTTATAATATTATTATGAATAAACTTGTGTTAGTTTCTGGTTTTAAAGCTCCTTTCCGAGAAACTTTTGAAGGTTTTGACCACCCACATAAACTCCACAGCAATGGCAAATCATATACGAGCTTAATTATAATTTTCGGTAACAGAAATAAGTGGAACGAGACAGGAAAGCTGACTTAGGAGTGATTGAACGAGATTCGTTGAAATGTTGATACCAGATTGAGGCAATCTACTTAGCTCCCTATTTCCTGTCATTAGAAATTCTCGGAATGAAACATCAAACAAGACACATTGTGTGGAATTTAATCGTCCTACTACTGTAAACATGTATGACGAGACACGAGGAAAACTATTTGGTCAAGGAAAAATATTGGTATGAATATTGTATTATTGTGTTCACTGCTAAATTACGCAAGGTGTAGGCCTTCGACCTACTTGTGTTGACTTCACAATACGCTAATAAAGCATAGTTTGTCATGTTGTTTGTTGAAATGATTGACGATACTTTAACATGTTTTAGGCACCCGATTTTTTAGTAATGTTTAATACATAAATTGTAAATGTTCCACGTAACACCTGCCAATAAATGCTTTTTTTTTCTTTTTAGTATTCAAATCGATTTAAGAAACATATTTTTTGGGCATAGGCTGGCCAACGAGTAAGTGGGTCACCTGTTGGTAAGTGTTCTCCACCGCCCATGTACGCCCACAATACCAAAATAATAATGGGCGCGTTGCCGACCTTAAAGGAAAGGGATAATTAAGGGGTTGGGAAGGGGAGGGGATTTTGGATAACTAACTCACCGTACAAACGCAACAGCAAGCTGCCTACTTTACGTCGGTTTTCTATGAGACAGTGGTAACGACTTGGGCGAACCGGCCCTTTCATGCTGTAGACAAAAGTGTCTACAGCGTGGCTCTACCACTCAAAAAACATGTACACTTTGTACCTACATAAGAACTGGACATCTGTTAGCAATATCAGAATTTAGCAGTCTTTGAATATTACTTCGGCACAATACTACAGTATTTTCGTCGCAGCAAAACCATTTTTCCAAGTTATCCTCGTCATTACCAATTCTTGTCTCTAGGAAGCTTGCTTGCCCGATTTCTAGTGATTCAAGTTTATTTATGGGCCTGTTTGTATTTATTTGTTTATATTTATGATATAACTTTAAAGTAATTTAACATAATTCCCTTTCATTCCGGACAACGCCTTTGCATCGGCATTCGATAAATATGGCAATGACATTCGAATATGGTCTTGTGACTTTGACTTCAATAATTCTAAATTCCATCTAATCACATTTATATACTATAAAACTGTAGACAAGAAAGAAGGAAAAAAAAAACTAATTTCCTAGAATGTATGAGAGACAAAAATTTATAAGAAAACTACCAATTTGGACACTTTAAATCCTCACTTTTAACATTTCATTTCATATGTTCATCCATCTGATCATCTTACAACCATCTAAGTCGCGAATATAACAATATTTTAAAAATTAAATATTGATTGATCACGTAGGCAATTAAAAAAGAGTTTATGGTAAGTCAGTACAAAAATAAAAGAAAGAACCCAGACATCATAATATCACTAACATAACAACGTATCTTTGTACATATATAACATACATAGCATCATCAACAAAACACTGGACAATTAATACATACAAGTTTATTTTTTTTACAATTTACAACATTTTTACTTCAATCAAATAAGTTCAACATTGTAATAAATTCTTGGTGTAATTTTTTAAGTAAAATGTTTATACCATACATGGTAAACTTGATGCTTTCGAGCCAAAATAAATAGAATAACGTATGGTTAACTGAGCATAATGATTATCTATGATGTAGTGTCTGTACACAAGGAAACTATGAAAATTATTATCACTAACACGGGATTTACGTGTCGCTTATTTGAAGGTTTTATAAGTATGACTCAAGTATAAGGTACTTGTTTAAATCAATTTATTCTCGAGTTCACGCCTTTTCTTAATAATGATCTTATAGGTATAAAGTACTATGAATAAAAATGGACGTTTTAATGGGTTGATTTCTGGTGACAGCTTAATAAGCATTAAAACGAGTTAAGTTTATAAGTAGCAACACGCAGTTGAACTCCTACCATTAATCTCACGTTAGATAGGTACACGTCTTGATTTATCGTTTTCTTACAAGCATCACAAGGTAAATCAGCTTGTGCACTTACTACATTAGCAACATGTGTCGGAAAAAGGAACTGAACATCACTTAAAGAAACCTTCCTAAAGACGACAGGTGCAAGGAAGTGTCAATTAGACAAAGACACCACTTTCAAATGGTTCGAAGGTCGTAGACAACCTAACAGACGCACGCAGGGCCTCGTCACGATTTCCTGACTGCATACTAATTTAATTTATACGGTGTCGCGAATACTCAGCCGGAGCTAAGAAGACTCCGTTTTAAAAGGAGCAACGAAGTAAAACGAGCATAGCAAGAACAATTTAAATGTGACGATAAAAAAAAATGGGAAAACGTTTAAATATACAAAAACCGTATCTTCTTCCACTTGGCCTTATCTCGCAGTGGGGTCGGCGCAACATGTTTTTTATTAACACATGTTACAGAATGATTTGGCTTGTAGTTTTTACGACCGGGCGCCTGCCTGACGTCAACCCCTCTGGGGAATACAAATAAACCGTAATTTACTAAAAAATACTGTCACGTCTATGTCTTCGAAAAGATAGGCTGAGGTGCAATAGTACACCAACAGTGATTTTCAGATTCCCAAATCCCCCTCTTGTTCCCAATTATTATAGCTTTCCTTTAAAATCGGCAACGCACTCGTGATTCTGCTGGTTTTGGGGATGTTCATGGGCGGTGGATCTCTTACCATCAGATGACCTACTTACTTGTTAGCGAATCTCTACTATAAAAAAGCACTACAATTTTGTTGCTATTTGTTCTATTTAAAATTGTTTAGGCAATTCCTTTCGTTACAATGTTAAGCGCATTAAATATGTCATAAATCAATTACTTCTAAACGCAAGCAAACCAAAGCATCAAAGAAGAGATCAAACCAAATCCGATCTTGAATGCTCTAACTAAAATTAAAAGCCACACAGATTCGACGACGGCCAAAGCAATTATTCAAAGTGACACACATTACACGGCATTTAAAACCTGTGAACTACTTAATAATTCTTACAATTGTAGTGGGAAGTGATACCACCATGAGCTCGCGACCCGGTCGTTAATGACTCTATGAGTCACGAGGCACGCGTCACTTGATAGCTTGATGACCGACTTTTACCTAATCTCGGAGGCGATCGTTGCATCTTTACTACGTTTTTCCAGTGTAGTGAATCCGGTTTGTATAAATAATAGGTACATAGATAATATATTATGTACGGTGAAAGTGATTATACACGTAGCGGTGAATATAAAAACATAAGAATTACGGAAACTAGTCGCTCTAATGAGAGGAGAGTCTTGGCGAACAGGTGTTTAGTACGCATCCCAGTGGGTCAGACACAATATAACTTAAATGCTTATATTTGACATCACCTATCATTTACATAAAGTCAATGTTGACAGCCTCCGTGACCCAGTGGGTGAATAACCGACTGTGAAATGAGAGGCCATGGATTCGATAACCACACCGAGACTTGTCCTCAAATATTTGTTTTGGTTTTGAGTGTTATTAGCCCGAAAGGTTGTCGTTAAAGTGTGTCTGTTACCCACGGGACAATCGTAACATCTTGTGGGGTCAGGAGCAAAACACCATGTGTTTGTGGCTGTTGGGTGATTTACGTATACATGACTGTAGTATTTGAACAATTAAGCGTGGTTGCTCTGGCCATGACCCAATGTTTAGTCACCTAGAGATAGTCGTTTCTCGCAAAACAACAACCGAATCATATTTTCCTGGAAATCCTGGAAGTTGTAGTTCTCTGTTGTTTGCACTTACTTTTAACGACATGTTCAAACTATCACTTGTTTACCGCATTGATTTTGTCGTATTGTGTGTTGCTTAAACTTCTACGGGAGGCCCTAGGCAAAAAGATTTTAATCTATGAAGGTGCTCGTGGTCCCGGCTAATGTATTTCCGACTGCAACGTTCGCATGTTTAGAGTTTTGGGTCAAAATGCACAGTTGGCTTGTGGTATTACGTTATTAAAAGCAGCGATAGCTCAGCTGAGAAGTGCTCCGTAAGAATTTCGAAGGTATGTGAAGACCGCAAGGTCGCATTAGGCCAGCGTGGTAGACTAAGGCCTAACCCTCAATTCAGTAGATGAGGCCCGTGCCCAGCAACGTGTATACAGGGCTAGTATTAGTTATAAAATTAGATCATTAAATGAGTGTTTCCAGACTGACGATGACACCAATTGAATAAGAAGAAGAAGAACAACAATAAGAAGAACCCTTTGATTTATATCTATTATTGAAAGGTTTATGTTTAATGAGCATTAATTATGCCTCTAGTGTAAATCATAATAAAGTTAGTTGTACGAAAACTAACGAATTGAGAACCTCCTCCTTTTTTGAAGCTGGTAGAAAATAAGAAAAGTATAATAGGGATCTTATCGCTCAAGGCAATCCCTTATAGACATGAGATAGAATTTTAGTTAATAACCTGAATGTCTAAATTATTGATTTAGTTAGTCGGGACGATGGAAATTTGTTTAAAACCTGTTCATAAAAAGAAATAAAAGTATAATGCCCAAAACACAGTCGGACCTTGCAAAAGATCGAAAAGGTGTGGGTAAAAATAACAAGTCCTTTCACAGCAAAGGACTAAGCTAACTGAGGTAAGGTATCTCTTAGGTGACCTTGAACTAATTGTATTAAATGTATCGCCTGAAGCGTCTGGTTTAAATCTCCCAACACTACCAAGTGTCAGGCTGTGTAAAAATGATAATATTAAACAAAAGCATGTAACTAAATGAGATTCAGTAAAAACAGCATCGATTTTTACGAAATAAAAATAGCGTTGGTTGAGATTAGGAAAGATGGAAACAAGTTCGATACAAAAAGTGATAGCTGTGCTGCCGAACGAAGTCAATACGATTTAACATTCCTGCAAGAATCATCGCGCTATTTTTTATAATTACTTCGAAATTATATTGAGCAACTGTAGCGATTGTTATATCACAACCGGTTTATAAATGTAGTTTTGACTGTGACAAGCTAAACTTGAAAGCCGTCGTACCTGTATGTAAGTGTTTTTAATACAAGTTACATTTGAATGAGCAATCAGCAATATTTGGCAATAGAAAGCAATTAAATGCACTGAGTTGTGAGCCTAATTAGCAAAACTTGCAATTTTTTCCTTCTTGAAATTATGCAATTCACCTGCATAGTTTACGATTCTCATTACACAATCGTTCATTCCGTTATATTAACTAACATCTTCACGCCTGTTTTATTTAATAGGTAAGCAGAGTTACGATTGCATCGATAGTTCACCAACAATGTTTCCGATCTTTGATGTGATACGGGTAGATGAATATAGACGTATGTATATAAGTTAATATATACAAAAGTTTATTTCAATACTATACTCTCCGAACTGAAAATATGGCTCCATTTCAGAATCAGCCTTACAGATCACAAAGTACATACTTTTGACACCAAACAAAGGCGTAAACATTAACATTAATTCAGTGAATGACTGTAAAAATTGAAAATGTAAAGTGTAACCCACAAAGAAAACTTAGATTTACTTTTACATTAAATAAAATTTCGAGAGAATAATCTGTAGAGTCGAGTGAAATTGATCAATTCAAAAGTAGTAATGAAAAAAAATGGCGACGTAACTGAAACCAATTACGTGAAGACAGTGAGTTAGTTTGTTGTATATTTTAGAAGGCATTCGTGACGTGCAGTTGCATTGTGCTGCAAAGTATTACTGTTAGGCCGTTAAAGAAACACCAACAATAAGTCGTAACGTGAAACGATAAATTTTACGATTCAGTTCAGTCCCGGTAAACCGATAGCCTAGATGTGGTTATTAAAGGATATTACTTTAGGTTCCTCCACATTAAAACTGAAATACTATTACATTGGTTTAAAAAAAATATTTTTCTTATTGTTATAGTACTTGTAGTGTTATTGAACGATTTCTGTTTACTACTTGCAAGAATGTCTCAAATCTACTTATTCCCAAACACTTTATAGGTCTGTGCTATAGTATCAGCTTTTAATATGAAAACCGCAGTTGATTGGAAATCAATAAGTACATCTTATTCTGTTCTTAACCTAAATATCATCGAGTAGAGGAAACGTGATCACTAGAGATGCATTAACATTTATCGATAACATAAATTTTAAAATCGTGCCATCACAATATCTGCAACAAAATCTTCCTGACAAGGGCAAGTATTTACGAGACTAGAAAAAACTACTTTCTATTTTACTAAGAACAAATATATTGAAGTGTCGTGACAAACGAATAAAAGACAACACCCAACAAAAAAAGAAAGTTTCCGTTTGTAGATTTTTAAAATGTTTTAAAATTTATAAACAAAAGTTATTAAAGAAAAGCAACTCGAATATACGAAGACGATTGTTTAGAAAACTCGGATACGATGCGATGAATATTACACAAGATTATTTTCTTGGATAAAGTTTGTACGAGGCAAGACTACTATTTATTCATACAATTAAGGCGGTGGTGGTAATAACATGGTTCTGGACGATACAGCCGCGTCTACATCATTATCGACTCGGTAATTATTAATTCCTCGTTTGCTTAAGTAAGAGCTTAATCGATATAAAGTAATATTAGAATATTCACAAAAAGAGCCATTGTTTAATATAACTTCACGTACGTAAGTAGTACAGTTTCCCGGTTTTCTCTGTCAATTACGTATTTTAAATGTCCTTGACTCATGGCGACAGATCAGTTTGTTGGAGAGCTGATCTCAGTAACAAGAAGTATAGTTAATCCTTTCAATATTATTTTTTTGTGGTACTCTTCGTAAAAACAAAACTTTTCTCTTTTGTAGATAACTTTGAATATACTCCAGAACTGAGTCGGAAACAGCAGAAATTTTATATTTCATTTGAAAGTTTTGTTAGTAATTTACCATTTGTTAAATCTTGTTCCCGTAACTACTAGACTATAAAATTCTTATTTAATTAAGCGAGCTCTGGTAGATTTTCCTATAATAACAGTTAAAAGAAATGCATTATAAATTATAATAGAGCACAATTAACCGTTGTTAATTGCAGACTTGACACTTCATTTAGCATCAGAGTCACGGACAATGAAGACATACTAATCGTCAAACAAAAACGAGAGATGTAAAAAACTTTTGTTTAGGGCCTTCATAGCGATCCGGCGTTTGGCTGAGAGGTCGATGTCTGCCCGTCAAAAAAATTACGTTGTCTTGCTGACCACCGAAGACACGAGTTGCAGACCTCAACAACAGTTATTCTATTGATAATACATAACATCCGTTCCGAGAAAACGTTGAACCATCTGGTTTGAACAGATTTAAGATTAAATTTATACATTCTATTTTGTATGTTATTTGTTTATTGTGTTTTGTAAATGCCACGGCATTATTGCAAAACAAATTGATTAGACTTTATTGTTATAGGATGCAATAGCCAATAATACGAAACACAGTTACTATTTGAAACTCTGTACAAATGAATCTCCGTAAAATTACTCTTTCTTGTTAAAACTTTCATACCTAATTCTAGAAGATTCGCTTCTCTAAAAGTAAAAGTTTAATAATGGATTTCAACAATGCTTATATTTTACTGACCCAGCAAATCTTTGTTGTAATTGAAGTGGTTGTAACCATAGGTGCTCTACTAACTAATCGATGTTAATAGAGTTGTAATTCATGTGATGCCACTCAATTGTGCCTTCTTATGACCCAGTTAACAACCTATTTAAGACAATTGTTGATATTTGTTATAAAATTTCACTAACCTACGGAACCTGGCAATTCCCACCTGATTACTTATACATCATACTGGAAGTATAGTGTTTGATTTTATCTGAAATTCTACGTTAGAACTAAATGGGTTTATTGCCACTAGTGACGCGAATTGATTTTGACTTAATAATCTGCATTTTTCTATTGGAAATTGTACCGTTACGTTAGTGGGCGGGAATTATAGCTTTGTCGTCAAGATGAAGCAATGTTGTCTTTTGTTACGAGGTTATTTTTATAATACATACGTTGTGTGCATGAGCATCAAATATCGATCGAGTTGCTTATAAATAATAATATTTTGATACTTGGGTATTGTTCCAAATCGATGCCATCTGTCCTAATATTAGTATTAGTATAGTTTACACACTTACCTTTTCACAATTGACTAGAAAATACGTCTTGTTAAAGGGGTGTTGTAACATTACCGTCTGATTCGATTCTAGACTTCAACGTCCGTAATAGATTTTTATTTCTAAATATAATTATTGGTCGCTTTAACAGTGAAGAAAAATATCGTGAGGAAACCTGCATACCTGACAATTTTGCCAAAGAATTGCGAAGGTATGTGAAGTCTACCAACCCGGCCCTAATGGCAGTGTGGTGGACTAAAGACACTAGTAAAAGAGGTTTATGCTTAGTGAGATGTATACAATATAGGGTTGATATTATTTTCAGTTAGTTCATCTAACGAACGAATACTGAATGGTTACTCAATGGCCGATTTTCTACTTATTTTCATACAATTTTGACAGCTAAGAAGGTCTCAACATGATATAAAACGATCTTAGATGCTCGAGTTGCGTTTCAGTTTGCGTCGTAAGAGTACACATTTAGTGACTGCTTGTTTTGTTGCCAACGAAACCTTTCCACTCATAATCTTTTAATTGAGAAGGTTTAATACAGAGCTGCTCTACAACATTACAAAAATAATTATGAAAACAGCTATTAAAACAGCTGGCATGTCAATGCATCCGCGAGGTCAGGAGCCATTAAACCGCCTTGTTTGAGTTAACAAAGCAAAAATCTGCATACTTAAGCAAGTTAGATAGCTCTCCTGCATTCACATAATAATATTTAAAAAATGCTTGAACTTTGAAGAAATCGCTGGCGTGGCGGTAAAGTTGTCTGTGGACTGAAGGGAGGCCACATATTTGTATCATCAGAAAATTTCAGTCAGAGTATATAGGTAGTGGGAATTATTCTTAAAACGATAAGCCATTTTTAACCGAGCAAAAAAAAAGGTTCTTAATTCGTCTATTTTATTATTTTTATGTATGTTCGCGCATAACTCCGCCAAATGTGGACCAATTTGGATGGTTCTTTTTTATTCGATACGGTTTACTTCAGTGGTAGTACCAGTTTTAAGAAGAAATTTCACTCACAAGGGGGTGACATCGTGGATGAGACTCAAACTCCGTTATTTATGCACCGATTTTGATGATTATTTCACTATTTTAAAAGCTTTTTAACAAATAAACTACTCAAAAAGCTCTAAAAATAAAACCAAACAATTTTGAGTTGTGGTATCATCAAATGATTATTAAACTACAGTACAGTACCAACGACCCAAAATTTTAGTTTAATTTAACTAACTTTGTCGTTTTTTTGAGTCGGATATATTTTTTGTTAAAGAAAGTTTTTATTAATCCGTGTAGAGTAAAGTCATACAAAACGAAATCCGGCTACGATAAAACGTGACGAATAAAGTCATTTGGCAACAAGATACCTTTTAATATTCCGTACACAGTTGAATGCACGGTCGCGGTGTATTGTAAAAAAGGCACCACCATAACCGTCGAGCACATCTCCCACCCAGTTTCGTGACAGAGGTCCCGGGGTCAATGAACCCTTTGGCGCGCGACATATTTTTTAAATGCACTTTATGATGATCTTGTGCAGTCTTATCGTATTTTGTGCATGTGATGCGGGGAGTAGGTGTGAATTGTGAAGTTGGGAATTTGATGCCTCGGAACAAATGTTTTATTATGTTTTTTTTTATTAGCGTTAATGAAGAGACAGACGAGCAGGTCGCTCGCCTGATGGTAAGCACCTGCCGATAAATAGACATAACACCACACAGAACTTTGAATTATAAGGCACTGCATAACACTGGACTGCGGTTGAACTGCGGACAGAAGTTGTTAAATCTCGTAACGCCCCGTTATTTTACTGGCTTTAATGTCCTTCAACCCGAAACGCAACAGTGCTTACACACTGCTGCTTAGTGACAGAAATAGACAAAGCAGTGGTACCAACCTAGGCTATCGCATACGAAGGACCTACAACCTAGATGACCTAAATGCCTTGAGAATGAAAATTGTGTAAAATCGCCAACAAAAGAATAATATCTATCTGTTTTAAATTGTATTAATCGGAAAAAAAACTCTTGCATAAAATTCGATTACATTTTCACAAACATATTTTTCCATTTTTATTTCAAAACTGTGATAAAAACAGTTTTATTTTAATGTTACTGAGGTTAAGCGGTTTTTGTCTGATTTATTTTACAATGCCTCGAAAATATTTTAGTAGCAATACCTATGGCGCGACTAGTGACTACGGCGGGAGGACCTGCTGAAGCCTGCATCATATGCAACACGACATATCTCGCGCACGAGATAGATAACTATCGACAACAAATATTTCGGGTAAAAGTATAAAAATTCGATAAAATTACGTCATGTTTCGTTCGTAGACAATATCCCACAGAAAGGTTGAAAGTACTATTTTCTCTAAACAATTCGACAAAATCCTCTTGAGTTGCATATATGCTAAGCCCCCATGTCACCCGCCTGAAAAGCGCCACGCCTGCCCATACAGAAACAACGCTAAACGAGACTTTGAATGACTAAGCACTGCATGGTACTAGACTGCGCAGTAAACGAGATATAATTTGTTAAATATCATAATGCCCTGTAATTTAATTGGCTTCAATGTCTTTCAAACCAAACAACAATGCTTACATACTGCTGCTTGGTAGCAAAAATAGGCAAAGCGGTGGTACCAACCCTGACGACCTCTCGCACACGACGGATCTACCACCTTTTATAAATTATTACAACACAAAAACCCGAGGGGCAGCCCGCTGTTGCGTTTTAAAGTGTGATTCTCAAATCCCTCCCCTTCCCGATCTTTTTCTTTAAGGTCAGCAACGCATCGATGATTTTTTTTATATTGTCTGAAATCATTTATCAGGTGACTCACTTATTCGGTCGTGTTCTTATTGTTTAAAACTAGCTAAAGATTATGCCCAAATTATAGAAATACGGGCCCCATCTTAGGGACCTGAAAAAATCAGACTTAGGACTTCTTAGACCGTGGGCATAGATGTATGTGCAGTAACAGCTTCAAAGATCAAAGGTACAAATACATTCAACATCAAAACAGTCATCACGTTTGAATTAATGTTTGCATCTATCGAGTTGCCACGTTTCACCGGTCACGCATACCAAGTTATCAGTCAAGACATTTTAATAGCTTTATAATAACAGTTAATTATTATCCATCTAATTAACCTAATGCAATTCCAATTATATGACTTATCAAGTATCAACGGCGTCAATATTTTTCAAATAACTACCAGTGTAATTATTAAACGTAAACAATTAGCAGAAGTAAGAAGTTAAGTTCCAGTAGGTATACATAATACGAGAGATCCAGAATAAGAGAAATTGTATTTATCGAAGGGTCATTATTATTTTTCCTTTCTGTCTGGCGTTAGGGTCCGCCTACTCGTACTATACATTTGACGGTATTGAGTGGTAGAGCCACGCTGTAGACACTTTTGTCTACAGCATGAATGGGTCGGCTCGCCCGGGTCGTTACCACTATCTTACAGAAAACTGACGTAAAGAAGCAGCTTGTTGCTGCGTTTCGTACGGTGAGTGAGATATCCGGAGGCCCAAATCCCCTTCTTCCCAATACCTTAATTATCCCTTTTCTTTAAGGGCGGCAATACGTCATCATGATTGTTTAGTTATCGTGAATGTTCAAAATGGTGAAAATCAAAAAATTTGCCGTCCTATGCCAAAAACCCCTTTGGGTACGAAACCCTAAAAAACTATCAAGAAATTTATAAAAACATTGAAGAGATAAATTCTACTGGAGACGTATCATTCATTACAGAAACGACGTCGCTCGTGGCGATTACACATTAGTTAGAAAGGCGAAGTACGAAGGTATCAAAATAAACGGTAAACTATCCGAAGGTACCCGACGCGACCCACTTTTGAAGTTAAGACACTCCCGCGTTATTTTTCAGATTGTAGATAACATTAATCATTATAATGCCTCGGTGGCGCAGTCGTAATGCGTACGAGGCACGACTGATGTGCTGAAATCTCGGGTTCGATCCCGGGTCGTTTAAAAGTGATATTGGGTTTTTCTTTCTCGAAATACTTAGTTTAGTCCGGTGTCTAGAATTGTGTCCGGTATAAGTTTGTCCCACACATTATAGGACGGAAATAAGCTCTGCGAAATGTGGGTGGGCTGATTACACCCCTAACCCTTCCGGAATTACACACATACATAGACTCACGCCTGTTTCCCATAGGGGTAGAAAGAGACAACGGATTTCCACTTGCTACGATCCTTGCGTACCTCTTACACCGAAATTACAGACGTGATAAATTAATCATTTAAGTATATGGTATAAACATATGGTAATTTTATATTACAGCATGATTTTGTTTTTTTTTTATTGAAGAGACCGGTACACGAGCATGTGTCTCATCTGATGGTAACTGATCTCCACCGCCCATGAACATGCACAATACCAGAAGAAATATGCATATGCATAAAAGGATAATTATGGGATTGAGAAGGAGCCACCAGATATCATAGTCACAGTATGAAACGCAACAGGCGAGCTTCTTCACGTAGGTTTACTGTAAGACAGTGGTAACAACTCGGCCATGCAGGCCTATTCAATCTGTAGACAGCAATCTACAGCGTAGCTCTACCACTTAACCACATAAAATAACAAATAATCATAAAATTATAAGGCAACAACTAGAAAAAACCATCGTCAAGAAATACCGCTAGAAAGGATCTAAATCGCGTAAAGTTAATAACCTCGGACAGTGAAGGTTTTTATCAGTATTCTAACGGAATGTGGAATGTTATGACCCATATAAGAATCTTGTATAAGCTTTCAGGTGTTACTAGCCGAGTATAGTTTAATATTTCCAACTCCTTAATTTTCTATTTGATTAATTTTGTTGCGGGACAAAGACAATTTGGAATTTCCGAGACTCGCCGAGCTTCACTGCTCGGTGTCAACAAAAATACGTGCCACTGTCGATCCTGGTGCACAGGAGTTACAGTGGCGGGTGTGTGGGCGGGATAGTCTCGTCAACTGAGTATAGTCCTTTATGGGTGGGAATAAACTGCTGGAAATAGCTGAATAAATAATTTTAAAGATCAACATTTTAAAGCTCTGAGTTATACATACATTCGCACTCATTTCTGTAATCCTCCAAGGGGCAGGGAGAGGTGTATCAGTATATCCCCATTTCGCCGAGCTTATCTTCGTCTCATGATGTGATAGAGGGCGAGCCTATCGCCATACCCGGCACAATACCAGGACTCCGGACTGATACTGAGCATTTCCATAGAAACATCCAACATCATTTATACCCGAGCCGGGATCGAACCCGAGAACTCAGCTTCAGCCTCAGTCGTAACGCGTTCGCATTACAACTGCGCCACCGAGGCAGGCAGTGAGTTATGCAGGTGAATATTCTTAACCAATCACGCCTTAACGGCTGACGGGATTTGAATTACTGGCTCACAGGTATACTCGTATGTAATAGAATACAGGCTATTTTTCATCCAGGAACAAGACATTCACGCGGGCGGAGCCGCAAACAAAAGATAGTGCATAATATTTCAATAATAAGCTATGACTTACGGTAAAACCTGTACGGAGAATAGATTACTATAGAACAGCCAAACTTAGAGCCTCATAAAAAACGGAGTAATGTAGGTAAAGCCGTGACATATATGGGGAGCGTGGAGTTTGAACTATGAAGGGATTATAGTAAAGGAAAAAGAAAAAAATCGTACTCACGAAACGTATAAAACGCTGGCACGTTGTACTCGCGATCAGAGTCTGTCGAGAAAAAATAACACTGCATTATAAAATATTGATTACTGATTACCTATTATTATGTTTTTCATTTATGAAGGAACAGACACGTATATTATCCCAATCAGCTATATTCGCTAAGGCGTATCGCCGTATGTTGAATTTATACTGTTCTAGTCTGTGATGAATACAACAAAACAAGGCAAGGTAAATTACTGTTAAAATATTTAGAGTGCTTTGAATAACTTGGATTACTTGAATTACGTCGATCCTAATTGCTAATTTTAATAAGAAAAATACACTGTTTTCGAAATATAAAAAAAACTTGAACGGCTTGAAGTTAGTCTTCAGCGGCGTTTAGTTTCTGTAGTCATGGGACCTCAAAGTCCTGTGGTATCGGATCGAAACTAAGATCTGTCCAAAACCAAACACTTCAATGTACACTACTAGACGGGCTGTTTTGAAGTAAAATTGCGCCACATAACGCGGGAGTTTGACGGCTAAGGCAGGGGAGCTACTGCAGTGAACATCCTAATTCTAGTGAATTACCGCTTAAAATCAAGCAAGTGACCTCCTCGTCTCGTCTTTCAGATATATTAAGCGAGATGGTAATATTTAGTGGCATTGAATTGACCGTAACTTTGTGCGCAATTACTTTTCACCGCGCAGGCCGCGGCTGATCTGGTAGTCTTATACCATGGATTCTTCGCCACAAACAATGAGATAGCGATTCAAAGTTAAGCTTTAAATGGTATTAAAAAGAGTTGCCTCTTTACCTGATGAGAGGTCTACTCTACAGGAAGGATGATGTGACCCACATTATCCTGTACAATATAGTCTGTACCTTTGATATCACTAACATCCTCAATGCAGTAAATTCTATGTGAAGTGCATTATGGAATATTTAATAAGACATACTGTAGGCTGGAGCATGTCAATTGTTAATTTACCACACAAAACAGTGAGTCACATGTCCTCTTGAATGTCATGTGTACTTGACCATGAGTAAATATAATCAGTACAGTAGAATTATGCTAGGATTTTGTGTTCACTGTTTTGGGGCTTATGTAGGGCCTAACTATCTTACAGTGAACAGATTGGCGGCTCGAGGATGATCCCGAGTCAGGGGCGCGTCCGCATCTATTCTATAGGTTCAGGTTTTATATTATTATATTTACTTAACCAAGAGCAACAAGTGCAATATTTTGATCTTAGAAGAAATTATCTATCAAATTTTCATGGAATAATCAATTAAATCCATAAAATACTTTAAATTATCCAATATAAAACCACTACTGTGAGTTTGTAACTTCCAATACCTGCCTTCGAAATTCTTATGAAGAATTCTCACTTCTCAGGTAAGCATAATGTTTTCATTCACTATTGAAGCACCATTAAAGCGAGCAATCATAATCAATAACAAATACCCACTTAACTTTGAAAAGTCAGTTGTGTTGTGTGTAATATGTAGATTCCAATTCACAACATCTGTCTTAGCTTTAGAGATTGCTTAGAGCAATTTAATGAAACCTTTAACTAACACATAATATTATAAAAAATCAAATGAATAATGTTTCTTTGTTTGTTTATCCCATATGTGTCCATTCAACTCATTGTGATGAAACTTTGATGAGTTGTGGTACTCAAGTCTGTGAAGATTTGTGCAAAAAAAGAAGAAAATAAACCATCTCATTCTATTGTGTGTATGTTGTACGATAACTAACTACCTATGTAGAAAGAAAGAGGTATTACAAATTTACAACACAAGCTGGTAGCCAAGTACAGCTAGTATTAATTAAACTAATTTATTATTTTAGTTAGATACCTCAAGACAAAATCCTACAATGTGAAAATTTAATAAATTTTAATTAGGGACATGCATACGAAACTAATTTTTTTTGTGCACAAAAAAAAAAGTGATATGAAAATATAAACATGTAGTCATTCCACATAGTAACTCATAAAACAATTGTGGGAAATATTATAACATTAATAAATGTGTTATTTCTTTCTGTCTTTATCTTTGTGTTCATAAACACTCATAGTTTTTATTTCTGCCTGACATTATCCGAGCCCAATGCTAGGGGTCCACCTTCCCATTGTGATTAAAAAGTAGATTTGGTATTATGTGGGACGATCTGCCGTCTGACCCTCACAATACGCAACGGGAAAAAAAGTTGCATCATTGCCTCGTCTGTTAATCAACAGAGTGTACCATATGCAGGTGAGGTTGACTTTGGTCCCCGAAAAAAACTATGAGACAAATCTGCCTATTCATTAACATGGAAACAAATCCAAAGGATAGACAGAAATAACACCCTGTATTTGACCATCATCAATATTCATATTTTCGAAATTTATGTAGATTGACATATGTTGTGCATATTTTTAATCACATATGAATACTTACAACTAAAGAAATATCCCCAAGTGGGAAGTCCAACAGCAACAGCTCCAACAACAAAACAGATGAAGCCGAGAGCCACCACTGCTATGGAATATAGAATTTTCCCACTGGCCATGGCTGCATGACTCAGCCAAACACCAGGAATGCTCTATGCAACATCAGGACTGATTTGTTGTTCGATGGGACTGATGAGACATTCTGGACATCTGTAGACAAAAAATGTTTATGGTAATTGATAGATGAAAATTATCAAGATTAGAAGGAAAATTAATTGTTTATTTACTCCCCACTTTGCTACAATAATATTATCACAAGATAATTAAAATGAATTAATGTGACTGAGGTTTTTTTTATTAAGTAAACTTAGACCAGTTAGACTCTAAAACACTATCAAGTGTTTTAATTTTTTCTTTGCTTGTATGATTATTTCATTGTAACAATGTCCATAGGTACATAAGAGCTTGTGACTGAAGGTGTTTAAATATGAAAACAAGATTTGCTATTAATCTTATTACAGCAACACATATCACCAAAAAGTTAGTAAGATGAATAAACAAAATATTTGTAAATACATATATCTCTAGATCAAGACTTTATTTAATGAGAACAAATGGCAGGAACTACATATATATATATATACTTTCTGGTAAAATAAATATGTGATTTAACTTGTTTGACAATAACAATCTATGCACGAACTTTGTAAGACACCAAGGTAACGAAATGAAATCATTAACTTTGTATTGTCATATTCAAAACCGGTCGCAGGCCGGTCACGCAGTACACAAAGGAATGGAAAAATCAAAACATTAAATATTGAATAATCCTTGTCATTTTTTCTTATAAGAATTATATTTCACGCAATGACAATCGCATCAGAAATTCACAAAGCGAAATTTTTACACAGTTAATCGGACCGTACGATACAAAAGCATCTAAGCTTGGTAACAGTTATGATTTAACGCAACTTTTACTCACGTTTGTCTGACTATCTCGACTCTCGTCGCTAAGTCACACTGTGATCACTCAACTATGCAGGAAACAATCGATTTTATTAACGACAAATATGCACTTCAAACTTTTTATTAAAATGTAAGGATTTTATTACGAAACCTGAGTATTTTTTCACCTCAATGCACAATGTTCACACACAATTCAAATTTCGAACTACGACACACCTAGATTACAGGCTTTTTTGTACGCGTTCAAAAACTCTCGCTACGTTGTTGGTTTCACTTTCCGTTTTAATATTTAACGTGATAGTCACATTTATTGCAGTTTATATACTCAATTTATTCTACGTGAGAAAACACGACTTCAACAATAAAATCCTCATTCACTACAACCGCGCGCGGCATAGGTGTGATCGGTAAATAAACTGGTTTTTTGATTTGAGTTTTGAGATGAGCGGGTATTCGCCTGTTGCCACGACGAATACTGCCCAAGACAAGTTAACTATTGTTAACTCTCTCACACCGAAAGACTTGCTTTAAAGTGTGAAAGAGATAAAGAAAAGTTTGTGACAGTCAATGTGGATGACAGCAACTAACTTAGTATGTACATATAGAAAAATACCATTTATAATATGTTATCATACTTACATAAATCGTGATTGCGCATTTAATTTATTAAAATTTTCTTTTGTTCAATAGCATATTTAATTAAAATTTAGTAATTAATTTATACAGACAAGACATTACGTTTTGTGTTTGTGACCTATCACCTGAGCAACCTCACATTCCGCAGTACGCAGTATGATAAAATAGGTGGTAGGTATTAATGAATAATAAAAAAACTATATATCTACTGATTTATGGTTAATAATTTATTTGACTATAATTTAATTCAGGTAATTTTATGGTACGGTTTGAATTTAAAACAGACACACAAACTGGAATGAATTTTATGGAGTGAAATAACCTAATAAACTTATGCACATTATGAATTACTTTATTCAAACTATTTTACCCTACTATTTATAGTTTTTATTCAATGGTACACAATGCTTGAATGCGAAAAATAAAGTTTATTTGCAATGTATTATTATTCAATTACTTATTTAAAATATGAGTGTAATAATTATAGTATTCGTTTCGAGGTCAATCTATTTTAATTCTGACGCCTTACCAGACAAAATCTGTTCCTAATTTTAGTCGACTGAGAGTATTATGTGCTTGTAGTATATTTTTTGCTTTATTTATTCAATAATACAAAATATATTACATAACGCCTCTCTAAAAGAATTCCATTTTAGAGCACTATTAAAACTCAGTGCACTGTTTTGTAAATAAAGACTTTAATATATTTGTGTATTTCGTCATTTATGATCTATATCAATGAGATGATGGATTATTTAATAGCCATTGTAGTTTTAAATTTGGCTATTTTCTCATCAAGTGAGTTTTATAAATTACCTACTAGGTACCTACATATTTATAGTCATAAATTGCTTTCATCGTAGAATAAGTGGTAGGTCCGTTGGTATTAAAGTATTATTTTTAGTTGCAGGTGCACCAACCACGACTGAAAATGTAAGTGATTTATCATATTTATTTTATATAAAACTAAACACAGCTGTTTAAATTAAATTCGTGTATGTTTCAGAACATAAGTCTTGTATACATTGAAAAAGAAGTAGACCCAACAGAATGTCACGAAATATGTGGATGTGATCGGTATGTTTTATTTTTTAAATAGATTTTTCTACTTTTTATTGATAATGCTGATTATCTTTAAACCTACAGTCAAATTAAATAAATTATTTGAGCATTATTCATTATCCATTGAATAATAAAATAAAAAAATACAATATACCTAAATAAGTTATTCCTCTTTCATACTATCATTAGAAGACATTTAAATTAATTTAGTTTTATTTATAAATAAATAAATACACCCAACAGTCACACACATAGTCCTGACCCCACACTTGGTAAACCTGTATCGTGGGTATCAAGAACTACGAGGGACTTGCGGTACCACAACACCCAGACCCGAGACAACTATTTGTGAATTAGACAAACATTTGTCTAGGTGCGGGAATCGAACCCACGACCTCACGCTTCGCAACCGGCTACTCGCCCGCTGCGCCACGGAGGCTGTCTGGCTGTTATTTCTTGGAAACATACTAAAATTTATTGATTAACATGATAAATTTGGTTGTTTTGTTTTAGAAAGGTGTAAAGTACGACCTAGTTAAAGTTGGTGGTGGCAAATTTTGGAACTAACTGTTTTTTTTCTAAAGACAGTTTTATCAAAATAGTAGACCAATGAGCGGTTAACAAACAGTCGTTAGCGTGATTTGTTTGATCGTGTGTTCCTGTCAAAAGGCATATCTATGATACACATCACTGCAACACAAAATAAAATTAATAAAATCTTATATCAATGTTACGATTTAAATTATTCACTTCGGCAATATTAATTTTTGATCTACTACGGACCTGTTACAACATTAAAATTAGTACTTACTTTTCTTGCTTGATCTTCGGAACCGAATAGCCCGGCATTCATTGTATATTCGTACTAATTCGTAAAAGCTCATGCGCACGTAGCAAAACGTGCACTCTGCACAAATAGGTCCAATTATCTATATTTAAATTTATATTTATTTTTAGAGCATACATCTACAACTATACTATAAAAGAATGCGTTATAAATGAGAAATACATGACAGAAGCCTTAGCGCAAACTATTCTAGAAAAATCAGGACACAAATATGACGGTAGGAAATAGTCTTTCCTTTTCACAGTACATTCATGGACTTATTATAATGCGGTGCTAATTTTGCAGCTGCAGACCATGATATCGCTAACGACGATGGAATGGCAAGTATGTAATATTTTACATGTACTTAATTTCGCGGGCTAGTGCTGATCTTTCATCTAAATCATTGGGCTTGCGCTAGATTAAAACGTAGATCCCGACGCGACGACGCTATATTCTATTTACAAATTGTTGTACGTGACTGTAGTATCGCACATCGTAGCGCCCAAACGAATTAATCGATTTGCTTTTTTTGTATGGAAGCTGGTTTAACTCAAGATGGTTTCTATGTTAAATAAATAAAATCATTAGCCCTTTAAAATTACAGATGTTTTCTTAATTAACGTCGAGGGGTTTTAACGGTTAGGTTATTTATGCTAATGATTACTTTATTTTTTATAGAGAATATTCGCGTAGAAGCGGAGAAGATTTTTCGAGGAATCATAATCTCTGTTATAGTATTCATGGTGAGCGCAAGTGTGTGTGTTGTGACTGCGTGTGTTTACTGCTGCCATATAAATTATAGGTACGTATCTAATTAAATCGTTATCATAATTCCTAGTACGATAGTGTGAGCATTACAGAATATGAAATGTCCTCTTATGTAATCTAACCTTTATCAAACGATCTAAGAGTACCGCCATACTACGACGGACCTAAAAATGTTTGTTAAGAAATAATTAAAACATTGAATATGATGGTATACATGCAGATTCAACGGCAAAAATTAAAATTTTTATGCAAATTGTTCAGGATTCCGACCCTGCGTTATGTGGTGGATATTACGCCCTGGATGTGGTTACTTGGATTCAGATTGCAGCATATATCCATACCCAGGATACTTAGGCTATTTCATATTGCGAGCGGGATACTCTGAAGATTGAGGAGGGGATAAAAAAGGGATTTTTTGCAAAGTAACCGCGCACACCTGAGGTTTTTGTTTTGCATTGATCTCAACCAGATTCTTGGTACACCTTTCCGAAATGAGATCCATGGTCCGGTTAAGCTCAATGGCAAGATTGTCTCGATGCCTCTGTGATTTCCCGGCTACCAGAAGGCCTTCTGTGTTTTCATTTGCATAGCAATACCGAGCCATGTGGGACTCCTGTATTACTGTCATGAGCTGTGAAACGTGTCCTTCAAAAACACACGCATACGATGCTTATGTAGAATGCCGGGGATCCACTTACACAGGTTGTCGGGGAGCCCTTAGGAGTACGCTAGCCGACAGCTCGAACTCGTCTATGGGGGGAGTCAAAAATTCTTGCTGTCTCATAGTGCTTAACTTTCGACGTACGATGTTAAATAATAATCGAGTAACCGCTTCACAACTTTTGTATGGAAATAATATCGACTAGGGGCACCTTAAGCCGGAGCTTGAAGAGAAAACCACGGTGCCAGACCCTATCAAATGCTTACTCTATCTCACTTACTTTTAACTAGAATAAGATTCGCTCCCATCTCACGCTCTCCTGCCTAATGGTCAAACTCCCATGTTATATGGCTAAATAAATAAACTTCTAAACAGCCCGTATAGTAAATACATACATAAAAGTCTTTATCTAATACATTGTAGTACAAGATCTTTGTGATTTCGAAATTAGGGCCTAGTGGACTTAGCTTATGGAACACGAGATAATTTTGTCGTGAAAAAACAGTTTTATCTGGTTATCTCTTTATGACAAATTATGTAATAAGTTGTAGGTATATTCCGTTTGTTATTTAATGTTAAAACAAAATGTGCACTTACATACTAATTAAGAATCAATATAGTTTTACTTATACGGAATAAAAACTGGGGTAATACTGTTCTGTGTTAAAAACTCAGAAAGTATGTTAAAAATATCTACATTTGTTTCCAGTGATCGAAAACTTAAAAACGAAGTAAAATATATGGAAAAGAAGTTAAACAAGAATTGTAATTCTAAAAAACCATGCCCGAAGACTAAATTGGAGCCGATGCAAGAGAGCTGCAATGTTGTAGTCGGAGGTGCAGGGGTATTTGTAGTGTGATAAATACCTAATTCAAAATATTATAGGTACACCTAGTATTGTTTGAATTTGTTTCTCTTATGTTATCAATTATCAAGTATTGTTATCTCTGTAGTAAAACGTTTTCCTAATATATTATCTATATTTAATTTCTATGTTTATTTTTTAATAAATAAAGACCAATTTAATAAATTCAACAAAGACTCTTCAAAGACTTCAACATGGGTGTATACCCATCAGATCATGGGTATACACCCATGATCCGCAAACCATGGCATGTTATTTTTTTTGTTTAGTGAATGAAAACATTCCTTTCTACTAACTAAGTACCTAATTAACTAAATATCAACTAGCCACTAGATAGCAGAATTTACATAATAGCGGCGCGGCGCGGCGGGTCCAACTCTATCTAGGGATAATTCCACTAAAGTATAAGTTGAGAACTCTGTCTGTAGTTCCATTTTCTGCCATTGCACAGTTAACTTGTAGGTACATATAAACAGTACAACGTTTTTGGCGGGAATTCTGACAGTGCAGTCGATCTCCTATTTTATTTTTAACTAGTTCCTAAACTAGTGTAAAGATGTGAATGTTGTATAAAGTGTACATGGAATCATTGAAATTGGTGAATTTAGCTGATTTTTGACCAACTGTATTTATTAATCCACTTTGGTCGTTGGATCCGCTTGGAGAAAGTCGTCTATGAAGCATCATACTGGAAGGAATTGACAGCAATACTACAAGTTCCAACAAAACTTTGAAATCGGCCACATGGGTGTTTCATCGTTCTTGTGAATACATGAAAATATACTATAAATACTTGTCAATAAATGCAAGGAAATGCGAATCAATGACCAAAGAAAAGTAGACGCGAATCTAAGAAAAAGGTTGACACTTGACAGTAGAGGTGGGTAACTCGTCTATTTCTTTTGAGTATGAGGGAGGAACTCATTTTTCCTCATTTGTCTCTCGAGAGGATTGTTTCATTTGAGGCGTGGAACACGTGTGACTCGCACCATCAACTGGCCTTGTGAACCATTGCCGGCTGCACTTCACTCGCGACTCGTGAATAAACAGCCTAAGAGATGAGTGATGCAATTGGAGGACCCCACTCATTTAACCATTCATTCTATAAATTATTCACTAATTAATTCGCTTGATTGCTTCCTCGTGAATAATACCTAGTGAGAATGTGAATAAATGACGACTTGTGTACAATTTGCTGAGATGAAGCCCTTATACTAGTAATGGCAATTAATGCTATTACGACTTAATTTCATTAGCATGTGAATTACTGTGTCTTAGCACGCTAATCACTCGTGCTAATATGACACAATAATTTAGTGTTCCCACGGGTGCGATGGGGATCGTATGTTGCCACTGTTGCTGCGAACCGCTAATACACGAATTACAAACCGACAAATGATTCATATTATATATATATATATATATTTATTTAAGGGACTTTAACGCTTTTACTTGCGAAATGCTAAATTAGACCGCTTGCTAAAAAATGCCAATGCTAATAAATCCAAAACTACCTCGAACGGGAGCCCTCACGAGTGAGGGACACAACACTACTTGACACTTGACAGTGACAGTTGACATTGGGACAAGCCGCCAAATTACTTTTTACTTGATATTTATATCCTCGTCAAAATAGAATTGTTTTAATCATATTAATAATCTTTTATGTATCTAAAATTTAATAATCTATGTCCATAGGATTCTTGTGGTACTCGACTACTCGTCGCGTCGTCCGTCGTGTTGAGTATGTGGGAATCAAATAGGTATATAGTAATATTGTAAATACTACTCAAGCACTAGGTACTCTAGTCTAGTGTGGAAATTGTGTCGACTTTTCCTTATCTCCAACCTAGTACTATTAACTATATACCCTGGTATCGACTGCCATGCTGTGCCGCGCCAGAGGTGCGGAATCGGATATTCTGGCTTTCGTAAGACTTTTTTTGCGTGTAAAAACATAGTATGTAGGTAGGTAGTAAAACTTAAAAAATGTAATTTTCAGAGAGACATGAATGCTGTTTTCAAGTGATTGGGAGGTGTAAGAATGTTGGGCGTTAGCTTGTTGGATATGGTGATTACAACAGGCAGTGTGCTAGTGTGCATGACTATGCTAAGCTGCTTATGCTGTGTGTGCATGAAGTTCAGGTCAGTAAAGAACATGATTTATTTTTTAATTGCACGATTTAACAGTGCAGTAAAACATAGTGAGTAAAGCCAGCATACATATACAAGAGTCCTAGTAATGTGGTGAAAATAAAATTACTACCAGTGTTTCTGCAGCTTCAAAATATATCATTGTAAAAATGTCAAAAGTAAGCTGGGCTTAAGTTAGTCACTTCACCCTCCTTCTACACCTCCCACTATTTATCTGAAAACATTAGCCACAACATAGTTATTATTTTGCACATAGTGTACATCATATTTTAACTACTAATGAATTTATTATTTTTGTACATAATGTACATCATATTTTAATTTTTAACTACAAATAAATTTATTATATTGCACATAGTGTACATAATATTTTAACTATAAATTAATTTATTATTTTGCACACAGTGTAAGTCATATTTTAACTACTAATGAATTTCAGGTGATGGAGATCACTTACCAAAAGTTAACCCTTTTTCTTATTGCCAGCCACTGTTATAAAAAAAAAACTCAATAACTACATATGTTCTCTATTATGCTCATTATTTAATCCTGATAAATAAAACTATTTTACAATTGCTGTGCGACCAAAATTTCAATGTTCACTATGAGTATGAGACTGAGAGCATTATTCCAATTAGGGATGTTTGCACAAGATAGCAATATTACCGAAGAAACACTATGAATAATTAAATGCTGAAATATCAGATCAAACTTACATTTTCAGAAATAATAATATATTTGTATCAAAAAATGAACTTGTCTCTGCTAGTATATGCCATTTAGCCAGTTTGCATTCATCTAAAGTGATACAAAAATAATGTGATGCCAACATCCTTGGGGAATGATGTTCTTGATATGCTGTGCAATGGAATTTTTAGCTCCTTTATCATGAATAACATTTATATGCATATGTGTTGAACCTATACTCTATTTAGAAAACATTTTTCTGAGTATATTTTTTATATAATGGACAGTATTAAAATTTCAGTGACCTGAAACTGAAATGCTACATTGTGGAAATGGCGAAGAAGAAAGGAATCAAAGTGGACCTTGATGAGTTAGAGAGAAAACCACCTGACCTTCCACGCCAATCTCCACTGGCTAACGAAACATGCACCATTATGGTTCCTGATGTCGGTATCATACTTTAGCTTATTCTGCGTCATTCATCCTTTTACATCTGATGATTTATGCCAGTGAATTGGACAAGTTCATGGGACCTTTACGTCCCATGCTATAATGCCAGGTCTCTGCACAATTTTTCTACATGAAAATAGCTTCTATGATAAATCCTAAACAGAGTTAAAAGGTATTTGAATAGAAAGTAGAAAATTGAAGCGAAATTGTATATCGTTTACTATGTTATGATATAGGTCTTGGGTGCCAGTTACCAGAATGACAAATGGATTTTGAGCCTTCCCTTAGTACAGCATCTTTTTGTAGCTGTATTGGGTTATTATTGAGATGAGCTATGGGTAAAATTCTCGGTCAATTCTACCTAGCTTACAAGCTGAAATGTGATATGTACATCAAGACTTGTGATTTATAACAAAATTACATTTCACTGCCTGATAAACTGTGTTATGTCGCCAATGTCTCAGCATAATACATTTAGTCTTATTAACCACTACATTATAGGGATAAAAGAAGTTCAGTAATTTTTTTTCTTCCTGCCACGGCAAAGTTACTACACTGGACCTGATGCTAAGTACAGTGCAGTCCAAATATGATGTTGACCGTCAGGAGGCTGCGTCTCTCGATGGTCGGTAGAATTATGTTGGCTTGAATTTACTAGATATCCAGTCAGCATGGATGGTCTGCCAGTGTTTATATACTCACTGATCATGGAATGCGATTCGTCGAAACGAGCCTCTGTAGCGGGGTTTTCCCCAAATGTACGGTGGTTGCTATACAGTTGGATACAAAGATGTATCAGGTACCCTCTAACCAGCTACTGCCAAAGTGGTCCAAAATTTATGTCATAGTCAACCATCTGGAATGGTATATTTCTTCTTAATTAAAATAAAAAATGATGTTTATGCGACTCTCATTGTTTCTCAAGAGCTGGTATGTATATTGAAAACATAAAGAAGTTCAAATAAAAATTGATCATAAATAGAATGTAAGTATATTTAAATAAAACTCAAAATAACTTGGCGGGCTTGAAGTGAGTCACGAGTGGCGTCACAGCTGTTGTTTTGAGAAACCAAAGGAACCAGAGTCTTAAGAGAATGGGTAATGTGACTAACTTCGGCCTGGCCAAGTTATTTTGCGTGTATTGTGCATTATGTATTGCATTATAAACATACTATTTCCTATAATAGAATAGAATTGACTGGTTGAGCCATATTATGTAATTAAATTAGAATATTTAGAAAAATATTTAATAATAAAAGT
Source organism: Mimas tiliae (assembly GCA_905332985.1). Lineage (NCBI taxonomy): Eukaryota > Metazoa > Arthropoda > Insecta > Lepidoptera > Sphingidae > Mimas > Mimas tiliae. The sequence goes on from HG995259.1 coordinate 7,858,711, forward strand.
AAATTAGTGAAATATACTTTCAAAAAAACGACTTATATTTTAGATTTACAACTCAATTTATTTACAATTTTTAACTTATTATTTTTTACCCGTAAGTATTTTATTTGTACATAATATCTTCATCTCTGAAGCTTACAGGTGTAAGTCATATAGTGCACAAATATGTAATGCTAGTGCTTTATTGTATCTATGATCTCAAATTAGGAAAAATAGTGCCTGTTATACTCGATGGATTTAAATGTTGTTGATGGGGGGTGTAATAAATATACGCCCGGTATGGGCGTATATTTATTTTATTTGCATTTGTAAGGGAAACGCTACCTAAAACGAAGACAGGTGGTAGTGCTGGTAACTACGGACTATACCACCAAAAACTCGCGTAATAAGTCGATTTTTTTCACATTTTGTCTTTTTTGGACCAATAAATACTATGACGGTTCTTTTAAATATTAATTAAAATCCGTTCTTAATAACGCCAATAATAAAAACAGTTGATGCTCGGAATCAACTGTGCAGCGCGGCGCGACGCGACGTGCCTACTGAGTATTAAAGCGCCGTAATGTGCACGTTTCATTGACCCCGACTATGGTATTAGTACGCTTTACATTGCGGGCTTACGTTTCCAATATGTCAAGTAAACAGCAAAAGAAATGTGTTTTCCGTTTATGTTAAAGGTCGTGTTTTATTATCGTTTTGGAAGCGGTCCTATTACTTACGTTATATAATACTTTAATAAAAAAAAAGTAGTTGTGGGTAATTCAAATACTATCAGTAAGTAGAAAAGAAATCTTAGCTGGGTTCAAAATCAAGACGCTTATGAGAATGGGCCTTGGTAGCGAGTTTAAAGAATATGAATGAAACTTTGAAAATAATAATAATAGCTCATAAATTTTGGTTTGAACTATTTTTTTTTCAATACATATAATTTTTTCTAGTAAATGTGTTCACCTACTTAAGTGGTAAATTTATTATAACCATGAGATACTCATCGAAGAATTAAATATCCATTCGAAAGAACACATATTATTTTTCACACGTATTATCTAAATGGAAAAAAGGAATTAAAAAATGTGTCTTACAATGTTAGTAATGCTATTAACAACTAGATGTGTTAGCCATAAGTGATTTCTTGCCAATTTGTAGATTATCCCATATTGTATTTAATGCATAGCGTAAGAATATGGTCAATGTTAAGTGAAATAGAATTGAGTATCACCTTATTATTGATACAATAATATTTAACAAATATTCTATTTAAAAAGTATACATGTGTCTGAAAATTACTTTATTTAGAATTATTATCGCGGTCTGATTATTTTTTAGATTGTATTTGAATATGGATTTTACCATTTGCCAAATATTTTTCAAAGATCTTTGTAAATTTTATTTAAGACCATATTGTGATTTCTAGACTTAGATAATATTATTTATACGATTTATTGATTTAAATCTTGCTAAATTAATATAGACGTATTCAATGTAGTGTAAGTAGGTACCATTTAATAATTTAATTAAGATGAAAGTGATTCATTGATATTTCAAATTATACAATGTATATATCGCATATTATATTTAATGACACAATACCTACACATTGTGTAAGTACTATTTTTTATATTGGAAGTACTTAATACGCATATTTAAAATTACAACCATATTTAAAAGTATTTATCTCCTTACTAACTTAGGAATATATTTGTAACTGCCTTTTATCAGAAATAATATAGCATTATTCTAACGCACAAAATCTACATTCAAACATTAAGATCGTTTTAAACATGACCTCTTAGCTGACAGAATTGTATGAAAATAAGTTGCCGTTAGCAGTTTGACTTCAGTATTCGGTCGTAAGCCCTGTAACTTGTGACGTATGCACGCTCATTAACTCCTGTTAATATACATTATGTAAAAAGAAACCCTGTTGGCCCTTTCTTGGTCGTGAAGATACATATAAATAATAATAAACAGCGAGATATTATTTTTACACAGGTAGCTTAGAAAATTGAACATATTTAAAAAAATATATATATGGAAAGTGATAAACAGCTGACTGATGTGACGTATTGACAAAACCGGGCGCGCACGCGCCGCGTCGCGTTTGATGCACGTAGACGCCGCAACTTGCTATCTCGCTCTGGCTCCATGTCATCCCTCTTGCAGAGGTAATCAATCGATATACGGTTTACAAACAATAAAATAATTAAAGTATAAAAATAAATATGATTATTTTTATAGACTCATTTTCGTATGCGAGTTATTTTATTACGTTTAAATATCGATTCTGACATCACAGTTAAAACGCCCAACAGGGTTTTTGTTACATATTGTATAACGATATGAGATTTGAAAGTATAGTTAATAGAAAGAGTAATATTGCTTGTATGTTTAATACTTTTAATTGTATTACAGTATTTTTTATTAAAATCACCAATGGGCACGGTTTGAATATTATTAATTAAAGTTATTAGGTACCTACCGTTAGAAAAATATATATTTTGTATCGAAAAAGCAATATATTTAATGTAGCACATTTTAGTGTCAATAATGTTATATTTAAGTAGCCTACGAACGCACAAACTAGACGCTTAAATAAAATGTACCTTTCATTATATATTTTTTTTAGTACGTAGGTATTTTACTAATAATATTACTGATCGTTTATAATTTATAAATACTAGTTTATACGGATTTTATCGCGGTCAATGCAATTTTTATAATCAAATGCTGATAGCCCTGTCCGCGATATAATCCGTATAAACTAGTGTGTAATATTCGCGTAAACCTAAGAAAACACTATTATAAATACCAAAGTGTGTTTGTTGGTTTGTCCTTTCAACGGATCTTTGATGTGATGTGACTTTTAGTATAGAATATCTTTTATAGGCCAGAGAGACATAATATACTGAAAGATGACAATTTTAAGTGTTATCTATTTAATACTAACATATAATCTATGTGTGTATTTCAATATATGTATGACATGTCTCGCCAGTTTAGGATTGATTTTGCCACTAAGTATTAATATTTAGATAATATAGAATTTTTAAGATAATAAGTACGTTTCAGTATCTAAAAATTCTCTAAGAATTATTGCAACTTATAAAGTTACTGCTTGACTGCACAATCATATTTAAACGCCTCTAATCAATTCTATTTTTTATGCTCTTAATATTAGAATGTATTTTAATTTATTGTATAGAAGTTTCATAGCTGCGATTATTTCTAATAAATAATAAATAAATAAATACCCCCCACCAGTCACACACATAGTCCTGACCCCACACTAGGTTAAACCTGTATCGTGGGTATCAAGAACTACGAGGGACTTGCGGTCCCACAACACTCAGACCCGAGACAAATATTTGTGGATCAGACAAACATTTGTCAAGGTGCGGGAATCGAACCCACGGCCTCACGCTTCGCAACCGGCTACTCGCCCGCTGCGAGTTCTACTTAATAGATTTTTATATTTAATAAATTATATTATATACATTAAATTATACATTGGAAAGTAAAGGGACGAGTGGTGATACTGCCATTATACAAATAAAATTGTGTGACTGACGGTTTACAAAATTATAATATTGTAAGTAGATTGTATTTTAAATCGACTTGTCTAATTGAGACGAAAAAATAAAAGTATACTAAATAATTAATTTGTTTCAATCTTTCTTCATAAGTGTGTAATATGTATTGCTGCCAATATGCCCTCCAACGTGTTACTGTTGTTAGAGGTATGATCATATTTCAAGATCGTTAAATGGTAATGAGTGTTTAGGTACTAGATCCTATTAAAATTTAGACATCTTAAAATTATACACAATCACTCGTATTAAAAAATCGATAAGACCGATCACATCCCTATAATGAAGTGAAGCTCGTGAGCGAGAATAACAATGCTGGAGAGAAAAGCTCAGCTGTTTATCATATACTGTTCAAAGTTGCAAGTTGAATATCGACATGTTACTCAGTCCGCATTCGATAAAAAAGAAAATTATTTATTTATGTCCTAGCAATGTAATCCGATTGAATAGTATGTGAAGTGAAATACTTGTATTGTACACTACACGTTGCTTAAATTTGACCACTCCTTTTTTTGTAACACGTATAGGGCTAGTGTCAATATTTCCTGAAAATCTTCAGTGGTGGTGGGTGTAGTAAAACTACGCGTGATAGCGTGAGCCGAGTCACGCACGAGGCGCAGCCTACTCGTATACATTCGTTTCAAGAGAAACTTAAGTGGCAGAGCCACAAAAGCGGTTTTGTCTACCTACAGCGTGAATGGAGCCGCTCGACCGGGTTGCCACTGTCTCAAAGAAAACTGACGTAATGTAGGTAGCAGCTTGCTGTTGCGTTTCGTACGGTGAGTGAAATATCTGGATGCCTAAATCTTTGCCTTCCCAATTCCTTAATTATCCATTTTCATAACGTTTTATTTCACGCCAATATCTCCGAAGGGGTAGGCAGAGGTGCAACTAGTGCACCCACATTTCGCCGAGCTTATCTTCGTCCCATGTGATAGGGGGTGAGCCAATACTATGAGTCATTTTTCGAAACGAAAATTCAAATACAAATTGTGATCGCCCGACTTGGGAATTAAACCCAGGACCTCATAATTCTCAACCTTCGTACGCTAGACCAATGAAATGATACCACATTTTCCTCAGGTTTGATTTTTCAAAGCAGAAATAGGCTGTTCACCTTATTGAGTCCTAACAAAAAGGTTGGTTTAGGCGGTTGTCATGATGCGAAATTTATCAAAATTCCGTTATGGAAATGTCGAAATGGGTTATTCAATATCTACTTATTAAATGAAATAAAGATAAGTAGGTCGGTACTCTTTACGTCGTGGTATAACAGTTGCCTGTTAATTTACAGTATTACATTCTGTAGGAATTGTTCCTACTCGTAAGTAAACAAGGTCTAAATTAGTTTCTTATCTGCCCCATTTGTCTGTCCCATTATCACCCTTTCATAGAAGTAATTACAGCTGTCTAACATACGACCGTTGCCACATAGGTGCATGTATATGCCTATTTGTGGCTTTTCTCGACATGGCCTTTTCTCGAAATATGTTTTTTTATGGTATAGGCCGGCAAACGAGCAAGTGGGTCACCTGATGGTAAGTGATCTTCACCGCCCATGTACGCCCACAATACCAAAAGAATCATGTCATCATGATCATGCCAATCATCAATATATAAGGGATTGGGAAGGGGAGGGTTTGGTCCTTCATTTATTTATTTAATATTATTTAACGTCCTTATAATTATTTTGCAAAAAACTTTAAAATAAACCGAAGAAAATATAGATTGTTAATGAAGGTTTACCGATTACTTTCGGTACTACCGCCGCCATACTAACTCACCATCTCCATCGATCTATCAAATCAATGTGCACTAAATACATAGATTCACATCATAAAATTATTCCACCTGCCCTTATCCCACTCGCAGTGGGATCTGCACAACATGCTTTACAACACATGTTACAGAAAAATTTGGATTGTAGTTTTTATGACCGGCCGCCTGCCTGACAACACACAGACTCGAAACAAATATTTTTGGATCACACAAACATTATTGTCTCGGTGCGGGAATCGAACCCGCGGCCTCTCGCTTCACAGTACCTACTGCGCCACGGAGGCTGTCCACACCATAAAATTATTGCAAAAAGAAAATTAGTTTAATTATCTGCCGATAATTCCTGTGACGCGGACGGCCCGAATTACGGCACTAGGTAATTATACAATTAAATTAAAGGTACGCTCCACTCGTCCTCAACTAAGTGCTCTCAAACCATTATGTCCTAATTTAACATTACTTTGCGACTAGGATAAATGCGGTGATGGGTCGCTGGAGGACGTCTCTAGATAACGCACTGATAGACTATACGCGCACGTGATAAGCATAATCCAACGGGATTTAGTCCCTACGTGACTGTTATATAAAGCGCCATGTTTCATTTTAGGTTGGAAATTGCTTGGTGTAAACAATTCTGTCGCGTAAAACCCTTATATGAGTGTTTTACAGCCCGGAGGTACACATAAGGGACCGTAAAGGGCTCTCGCCTTCGAATGTAGGTACGATTAAGGTTAGTGTACCTAAATGCCTGTTATGAGGTACGCGGTAGAGACAGGCACACCGTGATACGTGACGCCTGACAGGCGATGGCATCCGCTTTGTACGCGACGCGCTCTCCTGTTTCGGGTTCATACCTACACAATTGTATACAAAATGGACATGTCCTATCGTCGTGTGTCAGGATCTCCTGTCTCGGTCGCCCACCTCAAAAAGTCGCCACTCAGAAAAGTGCCCAATAAAATAAACCATGTTTTTCATTGCTCCTTGATTGGGACGTGGCTTGAATACTAGGTGGTAGGTCCCTCGTATGCGAAAGACTGTCAGGGTTGGTACCAACGCCTAGTCTATTTCTATCGCAAAGCAACAGTTATTCCGGTTTAAAGGATACTGAAGCCAGTGAAATTAATAGTCATTATGAGAGTTAGCAACTTATGTCTCTGGGTGACAAGCGCACTCCAGTACCATGCACTGATTTGTAAGTTACAGTTCTGTTTGGCTTTGATACCATCAGGCGAGTGACCTGCTTGTTTAATCACTCAAGCTAATAAAAAAAAAACAATAATTGAAACAATAGCGTGTCACATTGATAAGACATTGATATATTACCTATAGATAGAGCCATGGCGTGACCGCACATGAGACAGCTAGATTTTTTGAAATGTTGCTACGTTACATATATTTCCCCATTTCATGTTTGGGAAAAAATATCACAACTGTCAAATTCCTATCTTTTAAGTTTAAACTCACATTAAAGTAACGCAAAACACAACTATGTCCAGCATTTAGGAAAAATGTTGGTAACTCAAAACTACTTCTTCTTAATTAAAAATGTATTTTTTATAGCATAGGCCGGGCAACGAAAAAGTGGATCACCTGATGGTAAGTGATCATCCATGAACGCCCATATAATACCAGAAGAATCATGGTCGCGTTGCCAACCTTAAAGAAAAGGGATAATTATGGGCCCAAATCGCCTTCCCTTCTCAAGAGAAGGCTATTTGGGCTTTCGGATATCTCACTCACTGTATGAAACGCAGCAGCAAGTCGTTAATTAACATCGATTTTCTGAGAGACAGTGGTAATAATTCGGTCGAGCCGGCTCATTTATACTGTAGACAAAATAGATGGAAAAAAATGCTTGTAGCTTTTGAACCCGAACTATATGTACCACTCATATGGGTAACTGAGGTTGGTAAAAAGAAATCACTATCTATAATCATTATCTATTTTAGTTAAGGATTCATTTACAAACAAACAAAACTCTGTAATAAAATTTAAAGACAGCCTCCGTGGCGCCATGGGCGAGTACCGGCTGCAAAGCAAAAGGGCGTGGGTTCTATTCCCGCACCGAGACAAATATTTGTGTGATCCACAAAAGTTTGTTAGTGTAAAAGATCTGTGTTATGGGACCACAAGTCCCTCGTAGTTCCTGATACCCACGATACAGGTTTATCTAGTGTGGGATCGGGATTATGTGTGTGACTGTTGGGTGTATTTATTTATTATTATTTATTAGCGGGTGAATATTTTTAGTGGGTTTTATATATCAGTATACCGTTTCAGAAAATCAGCATATTCAGTTTCATTATTTGATAGTAAATCGAACTCTTTTGAATACATTTTCATCTTACACTTTAGCTCTGCTACACCACTTTCTAACGGAGCTAGCTTTTTTTACTAATCTATGTTTTGATTCACGCACAACACCCAATTTTTCATTAGTTTAACTGATCTTGCTTTTTGACCTAATTTTTTTTTTCTTCTTATGTGTTGATGTCAATGCAGATGGACTAGGTTGTTCTGTAATGGAAACATCTTCTGAAGTACCTGGAGGCACATTTAATTAAATAAATAACTTAACATTTGTAAGGTGACAATTAACATTTTTGCAGATAATGCCAAATCAGTCAGTCAGCTATTTTTTTTTATGTCTAAACTGCAAGAATCGGAATACAAAGTCTACGATCAATCTCAAATCCACAGGAATCACAAAATAAAAATCAGCTGTTTAGCAGCAATTTAATGGGGCGACCTGTAATATAGTTACAATATTTACCCAGCATAGATTTCGCTCAGTAGTTTGCAGTTCTTGTAAAACGTTCAGACCTTCTGAGCTCACAACCTGTAAAATAAAAAACTTTTTATGTGAACTCAACACTATGATAATACTAGTTTTATTGAGGATACTAAGGTAAACAACCGCCATACAAATATCTAACACCCAGACTTACACCCGAAACAGCTATTCAAATATACCATAGCTGCATGGCTGGGAATCAAACCTAAGACCTTGACATTGCTCAGAGTGCAGCAAACAAAATCGGGGTAGCGGTCAATAACTTAAATAATATATACTCACATGTCTAAGTTTTGTTGGCACTGCTTCTGCATGTAACAATTATTTTACATAGGTGATGTTTCACTATGTTTCACCATTCATTTTTGTCAATCAATGTGTATATTTACTTTAAGCGTCTTCAATTCCTTTATTAGCTCGCAAATCTTATTGAATAAAATTTTCTGACAAACCAACCGACTGACAATATGACAAACAAATGAATCTGACTTATTGACAAACAAAATAACGACGGGGACAAAAAGAAGCCTTTTGTCTCTCTCTTTTACCAATGTTTGGTATCTCGCGATCTCGCTTCCACTTTAGGAAGTAGAATAATGGCTCCATCTTTAGGTAATATATAAATGTTATAAGACAATCGTAATTTTATAAATTACACGTTTACACGACGTATCATCGTTACACAACCTACTACGGCAAAACCAGGCATTCATATTTGTTCTATGGAATAAACATTTTGAACTCTACCGTTGAAAACCTTGCAACTTCACGTGTAATTTAACAAACATTTCAGAATTATATTTTACATAAAAACATGACTCGTCTTTAGGTATGCAATCAGGCGGCTTTTATAGTACCTGCTGAGATAATAAAACAGGCTTTTACCTTTTCTTTTGTAAACTGTTGAGTACATTTCGGCGCGCTATCTACCTATATATATTTCTTTATTTTGATAGCGGCCGCTTGCCTGTTTTAGATAGACGAAATTACGCGCTATCACTTGCAGAAATTGTGGTGCTCCCCAAGGTAGTAATTACGGTATAGACGCTCGTATTTTCGTCCTACGGTATCTGGCATGTCAGTTCTAAAATAAAATATGCAAGACGAAAATGGAGGTGTTTTAAAAATATAATGTGAAAAACCTTTCACATTTTCAGGACCGCACTTAGACAAGTGCGGCCTTGGAGTTGTTAAGTAGGTAAGTGCATAGATGTATTAATTTAATTTGTCTAAGGTAAGTAAGACAAGGCAATGCACCAAACTATAAACATTTATTTTAATTATTTATTATTTTAATTTGTGGATCATTTAAATGTCTAAGCTATTTATATAAATATAATTATTATGTTTTTAAATGTGAAAAAAATATTTGGATTTTGGTAATACATCTTATAATATACAAAGAGAAACAGCGATGATAACTACAGGAATAAAAACTCATTGGATGTACTTATGTGATAGAGCAGTACAATTTACAATGTAACACTATTAAAAAGAGTTTTAGTGGGATTTCTGACAGTGCAGTTGATCTCTTAGTTTATTTTTGCATTGCTGATAATTTGAGTATTCATAGGCTTGACTTTGTATGAAATTTCGAAACCTGGGGGCCCCTAAGACTGGGTGCCGGGTCGGACCGCCCCCATCCCTCTAGTCCGCTATTGGCTAGGGGCACTGTACGGATTTGCGTAGATATTCATTTCGATCCGTAAATACGGATGACGTGAGATCTAGCTATCGAAAGACTAAAGGTTGTCTGGAAGAAATCGCAGTTAGCGATAAGATCACCGTTTGTACTTCGCTATAATTTTTAAGGCTCTATTGTTTTTAAGATGTACAATAAAGAGTTTATAAATAAAATATAAAGAAATAAATAAAGGCACTAAAACGGCAACCAAACAAAGTACATTATAAAAATAATACGGCTGATGTTTTCTAGCAAGCAACTTAATTGAAATGTCTCGTGGCCACATATAGATGCGTTATGTAGAGTCGCCAGTGGACTGCGGGCATGTGTTTAAAATGGGAATACTAGTTCCAAGCAACAGCGCGCTAGATAAACATTTACAAGTTGTTCACTTCGCAAATTGGATTTGTTTTCTTGTACGACTAGGTTTCAATAACGAAGGCGACATTTGAACGAAAGGGTAAGAATACTAATTTTATACTTATACTCAGAGAATAAATAGTAGGTAAGATGTCTAAGGTATAGAAAGGTAATAATAATAAAATATATTGTTGAAACGATTTAAGAAAATTTATATTATCCGCTGCGGTAATCTTCGGTTTTTATAAATATGTAACGAATTCCTGGCCATATCCGGCCCGGAATAATCTAATGTTATTTCACAAATAACTGGTGATTGCCGATGAAATCACAACTACGCACACACACAAGCTACGCACGGCGGTCGGTTAAATTCTATTAGTGCGAAAAAATGTTTACTATAGCTTAATTAATGACTGATTGCTTTGCTTTTAGGGGAGAAGAAACTGTAAACGCAGCCAAGCCAAAAATACAATTTATATATTTGAAAATTACTAAAATAAACTTTATGCAGATTGTAAAAAGCAAAAACGTATTAAGTATCTTCTTTTGGCTCGGCTGCATTGAATGATTTTTTAACCGAATCCAAAAAAGAAGGAGGTTCTCAATTCGGCGAATTTTGTTTTGTTTTTTTATGTATGTACATCGATTTCTCCGCCAATCGTGAACCAATTTTGTAAAAAAAAAATCATTCGATACAATTTAGCGATAGAAGTTCATATAGCTTTTAATGAAACTTAAAAACCAACTCCAAAAATAACACTCAAAAGTCAAAAATAACAATTTCTATAGGTCTCTTTGGAGTCGGTGCAATTTCATTTGACCGGCAGCGACACAGGCACAGGTTTTAAGCTTTGTTAATAATTTATTTTTGCCCTGTAAAGTAGGGTTTTTGTACTTTTAGTACATCACGAAAGAATTGCCATACTATATTCTAAAAAAAACAGATCTTTTAACATTCTATGTATATGCGGAAGTATGATGTATTACCTGCCTCAGTAGCGCAGTTACAATGCGTACCCATTACGACTGTTGTGCTGAAGTCTCGGGTTCGATCCCCGGGTCGGGTAAAAGTGATATTGGGTTTTTCTGTTACAAAATGCTCAGTATCAGCCCGGAGTCTGGAACTGTGACCGGTATCATCATGGGACGAAAATAAGCTTGGTAAAATGTGGGTGTACTAGTTATACTTGCCTATCCCTTCGGGGATTACAGGCGTGATCACGTATGTACAAATGTATGTATGATTTATTAAATTCTGTCACATTCTGTAGAAATGTGATTATATAAATTGCTGGCGACATATCAATCTTTTTGTGTAGCTTCCCAACTCGACCGCCTCTATTGAATTACGGAACCTCATCATTAATTATTAACTTGTCCTTTAACGCATGAGTATTCTTGTGGGCGGGTTGTCCCGTCAAGTACAATAGGTTCGTATCAGGAGGTGACTATGATACCTATTTTCTTATCGACGAATTTACGACGAACGAAGTGGTATAACAATTTCGAAGTTGCAGTACGTTCCTATTATTAGTTTTTCCTTACCTGAGAAAAATGTTAGCCACACGGTTCATTTCGCCTCATTGGTCTAGTGGTGGCAAACTAAGGCACACTTGCTTTCTGAAGGTCAATTCTCGTAATTTTAAATGTTCAAAATATCATACCGATCTAGTCTCAGCGTCAAGAAAGGTGCAAATGGCATTCTATTAAACCAATAATAAACGTCAAATGCACCTAGCATTAGCAGTAGCATTATACCGTTTTGGCTTCAGTCAACTTTTATTCTACATTCAATCTCATTACGATCTATGTTCACATTTGACGTTGATTATTGGTTTAAGCTGCATCTGGACCAAAGTTCTGTCAACAATGTTGCTTAATTCACAAACTACGAATATATCAATGCAAATTACGAACTAAACAGTGACGCAGTAAATTTAGCGATTTAGTTCTGTAATCAAGTTGAGTGCATATACTGCGCAGTTCTAGATTACCGGCAGGAACTCTCGCTTCGTCTTACGTGGGGAGATGAAATTTTACAATCTTAAATCACTGGGGTGAAATTAGGTTATCCGATACAGGAAAGGAGCGAGAATTAATGCCGCGATGCTAGTAAAGCTTGTCGTCAAAATGGATGATACGATTTATATAAAATTCATTTCACCGCCATTACATATTTCTAATTTTCAATTGCTTCACTTCTATATTACTATGGTTTTTATTATATTTCTATATAATACAAATAATATTGTTTTATCTCTTTATCTCTCTCTTTTATTCTTTATCTACGAGTATTCATAAAATCGTCGTCATATTGTGCTAGGAATGAAGGCTTCAAATACTACTTGGGTTTCTTACTTTGAATAACTCAAAGCTTGATGCTCTAAAGACATTTTTATTGATATTCTACGAGAATATCCAAGTATTTCCAAGTTCCAACAATATCAAAGTCAGAAGTTCCGAGCTTTGATTCGATTCACGTGTTTGAACCAATCACTGCAGTGTTCCTGACGGGATTCACACGTGTGAGATGTTGTATTACACTTCAGTGGGGTTTCCAAGATTGTATTAAATCACGTTGCATGTTGTAAGTAGTGACAATAAATAACTATGTATTTACTATGCCGAGTTTTAATTAGCCCTATTGGGCATGCCATTATTTATAATGCTTTATTTGTACATTAGACATTGAGTAAAACTAAAAAGAAAGAAGAGGTTTGCAAGGATCATAGCAAGTGGAAATCCGTTGTCTCTGCCTACCCCTATGGGAAACATGCGTGAGTATATGTATGTATGTAAAACTAAAAACACATTAAACATTTAAACATAGTACAATTGGCGATCATATCGCTCAGGACAATCTCTTACAGGCAACCATATAGGATGGAGATAAGAGTACGAATAAGAGAGGGCTGTCTAAGAGTAAATGAAATTAGATTATATACAGTTTACGAATATAATAATAATAATACTAGCCCTGTATTATACACGTCCCACTGCTGGGCACGGGCCTCCTCTACTGAATGAGAGGGGTTAGGCCTTAGTCCACCACGCTGGCCTAATGCGGGTTGGCAGACTTCACATACCTTCGAAATTCTTATGGAGAACTTCTCAGGTATGTAGGTTTCCTCACGATGTTTCCTTCACCGTTAAAGCAAGTGATAATTAATACACACGTAACTTAGAAAAGTCAGAGGTGTATGCTCTTGGGGCTGGTTTCGAACCTGCGACTTTCGTCGCGACAGTCCATACCACTCCCCGCTGAGCTATCACTGCTTACATAATTATACATACATATAATTACTATAGTGATTAATAGTTATCAATGCCGTAACACATGTTAGTGGGAGAGATAGTGGTCATTATACATTATACATATGGGCTTTATGTCATAGCCCATATGTATAGGGCCAGCGTGGTGGACTAAGGCCTAACCACTCTAATTAATAGAGGGTATCTTCACCCAGTAGTGTATATTATAGGGCTGATAATAAATAAGGGTTATAATACATGTTTATTACATGTGAATTTAATTTTGCAGTTTTCTTGTAATAAAAGTTATATGTAATTATGAGAGTTAACATGTTACATTTGTATATTGTAGGCAGGCATGATGGCGCTTACCATCAGCCATGCAACTTGCTAGTTTTGTCACTCGTGTTAATAAAAATAAAATAATAAAACATACGCTGAAATTAATGAGATTCGGTTTTTTTTCCTTCACTTTTTATACCAAAAAGCCTCTCTTCCAACCAAATTGTAAGGTTTTTGGTCAACCTAATACCTTAAAGTTATTAAGCGAGTTTTCGAGTATCAAAATATGTGACATAAATGGCCGTTTCTCTTCATTACGTTGATTTAGAAGCTTGAATTTTTACACTACCAAGGGACCGTAGATCTTTATATTAGATAGGTATCTATTAATTTAAACTTGATACCTATAGTGGTTCTAAATAAAAACAGACAGACGGACGTACGGACAACAAAGTGATCCTATATGAGTTTTCTTTTTTCCTTTGGAGTTACGGAACCTTAAAAACAAACCAAAAGAAGCAAAAATATTATCAGTCAATCTCCTTCGTGTCCCTATTGTATGAAAGATGACGTGATATGTCGCTTTACCCTAACCACGTAAAGTCGACGTTGTGACGTTCGCATCTTTTGTGTTTTGTATCAACATCCCTTACTTGCAGAGCCGGATTTAGACGATTTTACAAGGAGTGCATGAGACATAGCAGACCGCGGGCGGTACCGGCAGCAATCCAGGTGTTCTAGGATCCCCCGGAACAATCCCATTTGCGCCGACGACGGAGGCCATTGCGGGGTTTTTAATCGGTGCACTGGCGTAGGAAAATTGGTTTCGGGTCTCGATCTAGCAGTCACTCGGATGCGAACTGGGTCATGACTGAATGAATGCTGTTATGTAATGGTACTTGGTTTAATTATTTTATTTTAAGACTTTGTTAGTGACAAGTCTATTAATTACTGTGTGAAGAAACCTTTTCCTTCCAGCTACCTTTTTTCTGGATGCGGCCTTGTAGGTGATATCATCCAAGTGCACAAAGTGGAATATTTTTTATGCAAATACTCTTCCTACCCAGATCCGACCCTGTCTACGGTAGTCTTCGATTCGATTGTACAACAAAGTTACTCGTAAGCGTCGGGTATATTTCTCCAGTGTATTGCTGTGAAAATCACTTCCATCTTCAATTTCAATATTTCGCAACTATTGGAGCAAAATATTGTATAAATACTTCCAACATTTTACAGCAAATAATGTGTGGATAGTGTTCATTTTACAGTTGATTTCTAAAAGCTTTTTTATCACTGTTGTCTTAACTTTTTTCTTATTTTTTTTAATAAAAAAATAAGGTGCATGCTGCCTCTTTAATAACCTTAATTGTCTTTAAATCATTTCTTAGAATTCTATTATTTCTGAACTCATCATCACTGAGGAATATCAGTATTATGAATTCGATTATGTATCATAATACATAAGCGCTGGACGCACCCCGAGACATAAGATGTTAAATGTCATAATGACCAATATTTCACTGACATAAATGTCCTAACAACAACCGACACACAACACTGCTACTTGTCGGTAGAAATAAACAAAGTGGTGGTACCAACCCAGATGGTCTCTCGCATACAGGGAACCTACCAATTAGTAGCTATATTAATGCATTCTGTACGATATTTGAATTAGTAGATAGTTGAAAAACTAACAGACATGCAGATGGTGGGTGTGTAGGATACACTAGCATAGAATGAGACCAATGAAAGCGGCTGACGATTGAACGGAAATCGAAAATCTGATCGAGTAATCCCTGCAGCGCAGTTTTTGAATCATCCGATGAATGCGTCGGCAACGCTTACAATTTTACACTGAGTACTCTAGCTGTTAAAACCAATGGTCTATTTCATTTTGTCAGTTCGATTAAGGGATTTGCAATGTCTGAATAAATATCAGCCATTTAAACTGCAAATTTAAGTACTAGTAAGTAATTTGGCATACGCTTCTACGTCAACTGACAGCGTGATATATTTATTATTTTTCCATCATAGATTTTAATTAGAATTATATAGAGGTTGAAAAATTGCCTTTCAATTAAAAAAAATAATAAATCAACACTCGAGTGAACTGCACTCGTCATCCCGAGACAATAAGATGTTAAGTCTCATAAATCCCAGTGATTTCACTGGCTTCAATGTACTTTAAACCGAAACACAACAGTGCTTAGACACTGCTGCTTTGCGGCGGAAATAGACAAACCTTGACCTACAACCTTGTAAACATTCAAAGTTCTGTGTGGTGTTGCTTCTGTTTATGGGCAGGCGTGGGGCGCTTACTATCAAACGGACGATCTGCTCATTTCGTCACTCAACCTAATAAAAAAAACTGTTAAAACACTGAAATCAATTTAGAAACCGATCTGTAATTTCTAAATGGCATTTTTTTTTTGACATAGCTAAGAATCAATTCGATTTCAAATCCGACAGACAAAGGGGTCAAATAAGACAGATAAACTCTTCTTTTTCGCCGGGAGTTAATTGAAGCGGTGACTGATGTCACATAAGGCAATTATGTAATATTGTGGCAAACTATAGTGTGTAGATAATGGTGTAGATACATAAGCGAGGAAATAAGAGTATGGCAATATCCGTCTTTTAGGGTATTTGACGACCTGTATTAAGAATATATTGAAGGCTATATTGTGTAATAAATAGGTAGTGTGGTATAAGAAGCTATAAGCTACACTAGAATTAGAAAGAAGAAGCGATAACCTCTTAATTTCCTAAGTTACGTATGTTAATTGTTAATTTAAGGCCAGCGTGGTAGACTAAGGCCAAACCCCTCTCATTCAGTAGAAGAGGCCATGCCCAGCAGTGAGACGTGTATAATATAGGTGCCCAAGTTCTTGACGATGATTATCCAACAGATTATGTCACAAAAAAGTCCGGTGTGGCCAAATTCCATTTGCAACTCTTGTAAATCCCGACCCTTTTCACTCAATCACGGGATCAGTTGTACAGTCCGAGCGTTATTAGATACGGGTGAGACTGGCGTGAGTTATGCTCCCGATAGCGCTGCGGTTTGGGATTACATGTCAGTGGGGTACAGTTTTTCTGACTGTACTTTTGGTACTGGCAATTTATTTTAAGCTTTAAAATATGATTATTTAGGTCTGATTTAGAATACGAGACAAACAGTCGAGGGCGACGAAACAGGGACGTCGTAAGTTGGTTGCAGTCGTGATCAGCGCTCAAAATTGGTCTCCGAAGTTAAAAATGACATTTTATTTCTTATATTTGGTATAATACAGTAGATCTAGTACAAGTTGTCGAAAGCGTTGACAGTTTAGTCTGCAAGTAGCCACTAGCGGAAACTATGACGAACCTCCGTGGCGCATTGAGTGAGTAGCCGGCTGTGAAGCGAGAGACGGCGGGTTCGATTTCCGCACCAAGACAATAATGTTTGTGTGATCCACAAATATTTCTTTCAGCTCTGGGTATTTTCTTCCCAGAAGGGTTTGGTGTCAGGCAAACGGCCGGTCGTAGAAACTACATGCCAAATCTTTCTGTAACATGTGTTAAAAAGCAGTCATAAGGTCAGATAGAAGAAGAAGAAGAGTACGATTAATTTGAAATGATATAAGTCAAATAGGAAATTAGTTTTTCAATGATTTTTGCATTATCGCAAAATCGACTGCCTCGGTGGCGCAGTTGTAATGCGTACGCGTTACGACTGAGACTGACGCTGAGGTCTCGGGTTCGATCCCCGGGTCGGGTAAAAGTGATGTTGGGTTTTTATATTACGAACTGCTCAGTATCAGCCCGGAGTCTGGAATTGTGCCCGGTATGGCGATAGGCACGCCCCCTATCACATAATGGCACGGAGATACACTCGGCGAAATGCGGGTGTACTGGTTGTAACCAGTCTATCCCTTCGGGGATTATAGGCGTGAGTGTGTATGTATGTATATATTTTTTCTTTATTGTTTACATTTACATTTTTTCAAGTACTTTGACACTTTGATAATAATAATTTTATACGAATTCGGAAACTGTGAGCGTATTTGTACTTTGTGTAACATATTAGGTAGACCTATTTGTGTGATCTACCGTTCCATCTTGAAGTATTTGTGCAAAAATATTGGCTCTATTGACGAACCTTCGATTTCCTTTATCAGTTTGTGAATATAGTTTGAAGGCTTTGAGGAAGGGCTAAACGAGTGGGCCATTTGGACCCTTAAATCAATTCGCCTTTACCCAAATGTGACAAATAATTTTTGATAGGAACTTGAAGATTTAGAGCAGTACGTTAATTGGATTTACTTGGCTTGTATTCTGTGTATATGATCGTTTTAATGTTGAATCCGCGTGGGATGAGTTTAAAAATATTGTTTTTTTATAGCATAGGCCAGCAATCGAGCAAGTGGGTCACCTAATGTTCTCTACTGCACATGTACACCCCCAATAATCACGTCACGCGTCAGACGTTGGCATTAATTAAATACTCATTCATTAACATCGTTAGGTATATAGTCTAAGAACACCGTACTAAACAATTTGACACCTAGTGATGCTCTGCGTTAGTTACGTTACCGATCATATTGCGTAGTAATATCGTCCACACGACGCGACGTTACTGACGCCCTTGACGTGATCATCAGAAGGCATCATATGTCTGCCTTTAGAGGATTTTTTTTATAAATAGTATCTACGATGATGTACATAAACTTAAAATGCTGATCTGCTGTATTATGCACGTCCCACAGTCATTGCTGGGTACATCCTACTAATGGGCCTCCTGTACCGAATGAGAGGGGTTAGGCCTAAGTCCACCACACTGGCCTAATGCGCGTTGGCAGATTTTACAAATCGAAATTCTTATGTAGAACTTCTAAGGTATGCAGGTATCCTCACGATGTTTCCTTAACCGATGACGAATTTTACCCAAAGAAATATTCCGTTATTTTTAAGCTTTATATATTTAGAACTATCTTATAAATTCTTTACAAACATACTATATCCAAAACTCTCTGTTTTTTTTTACATAAAAAATGTATTACAATAAAATCTAGTGACATCTTTGGTGACATCAATAAATAACGCATAAACTCGGCTGTCTGACGTCAAATCGAAAATTTATCGAGTGCAATTATTGCCTGGATAGTCGTAGTAGTGATTAGTCGGTGATAGATGATTTCATATTCATACATATGTTGCAAATAGGGTTGCCAACCTTTATTCACATGTTAAATGACACCTAATTATTAGGCAATATTATAGGAGATTTCTATAATCAAGGATATTAAAACCAACAAACTTAAGATTTCCCAAAATTACAGTATGGTGCATTTTTAACCCGGAACTGAAATTAAAGAAACATCGCGGATAATTATAGTAATAATTTCGAATTTTACATCTATAAGCCGTTATTAAGAATGTAGACTTTTATTTTGTTTATATCTCTAATCTTAAAGACTTGAATCCTAAAACACGGAAGAGTGCGAACCCTAGCGGCGCATCGACAGATTATATTTTATAATATCATGTTATAGTGTCGTAAACTGATTGATACAAGTGGGTTTTATTGTGACGTATAGATGTATCCTGGGATATTTGATTTACATCGAAATTGTATTTTGAGAACCTTTTTTTAATGAAATATATTATTTACGCAAAAACAAATGCCATTTATTAACATTAGCATCACATCCGCTGACATTAAAGATATAAATGGTGGTGACTTACTGGTGGTAGACACTTACTGTGTAGTAAGTAAGTAGACAGTTTTGTCTACAGCATGAATGGGCCGGCTTAACCGGGTCGTTACCGCTGTCTCACAAAAAACCGACATAAAGTAGCGCTGCTGCGTTTCGAACAGTGAGTGAGGTATCCCTCTTCTTTCCAATCTCATTTTTTATGCCTTTCTTTTAATGTCGGTATTGCGCCGATGATTTTTCTAGTATTGTGTGTGTATATGTATGGTGGAGATCACATACCACCAGGTGACCCACTTGCTAGTTTTCGGGCCTATGCTATAAAAAATACAACGTCCACTTATGAGCACACCGAATAGTTTTCTAGTTACTAAATACTATCTCCTTCGCAGTAGCTTTGTCTTGAGGCAAGAAGGACGTTATCGCGTAAATTAGTATTCCCTGTTTCTGAAAGTTTTTGTAAACCACTTAGCTCACGGACCCTTGAAACAAAAAACACAAATCTAGTCGTTTGCTTATTCATGACGATTCTGTGGTGCTTAATGTGAAATTCGGGAAATGAATTAGTCTATTTACGTCATACATATTTAAATATGTTACGTGATATCTCCTCCAAATATGGATATAGATGATTATTTTTGTATTCGAAATGGTAATCAAAATAGTTTACTCCAAGTGTTGTACCATATAAATTTCGTTAAGAAGAGATATGGGAACTCCTCAACGGAGAACAGCAAACGCATCACGATTCTGGTTTTATGTTGGTTTGATGTTTTATTTCTTATAATTAAGTTTTAGTTACATTACTTATTTTACTTAGAAATGATCACTGTCGAGACTAAAGTAGCGGGTTCGAAACCAGCCACATGAACATGCATCTCTGACTTTTCTAAATTAAAGGAAACATCGTGAGCATACCTGAGAAATTGTCCATAAGAGTTTCCAAGGTATGTAAAGTCTGCTTACTTGCATTAAGCCAGCGTGGTCGACTAGTACCCTTCTAATTCAGTAGAGGAGGTTCGTGGCCAGCAGTGGGACGTGTATAATATTGGGCTCGCATTATTATAGTTAAATAAATAAAAACACCCAACAGTCACACACATAGTCCCGACCCCACACTAGGTTAACCTGTATAGTAGGTATCAGGAACTACGAGGGACTTGCCACTTGGCACTTGTCACACAACACCTGGGTGTCGGGTCTGGACCCGAGACCAATATCTGTGGATCACACAAACATTTCTCTCGGTGTGGGAATCGAACCCACGGCCTCTCGCTTCGCAGCCGGTTACTCGCCCACTGCGGCACGTAGCTATTCATTAATTTCATAATTCAGTTTTCTCTCTGTTAATATTTATTCACAATGTATCTAAACGGTTCGGATTGCCTGAATAAAGTATATTCGTGACTCCTAAAGTCATAAAAGTCGCGGAATAAAGGAATATCGAATAACTTTCCGAACACAATAGAGATATTCAATCTGAATTCATTAAATTTTGCAATAATGACACTGGAATTCTCATATTTCAATTGTTGTTTCAGATTTCATGTTTTTGTTCTACGTTATGTGCCAGATCGTACTGGGAGCGATCCCTCGAACGGCCTCAGAATTGCCAGCTTGACGTTATACCTAAATAAAGACACTAACTGCCGCACGTTCGATTATTTCCACACTAAGAGTCAGTTAATGCTTTATGTTACGTTACTGAGTACAGAAACAATCTTAATTGACGTCTCTGAGAAATTATCGAATTTTACGAAATTGCTTAGTGTCGATTTTTGATAGTGCTACACCTAATGGTTAGTGCAGCGCGATCCAAAAATACTGTCGACCAACGACAGACGATGTGTCTATTGTAGGTCGGCAAAATTATGCCGGCCTGCCTAATTGCCTCTTCACACTTCGTTTAAAGGACCCCATATTATAGGAAGGAGGGAACACGTGTGGCGGTAACCACTAACCATCAGGTGGGCCGCCCGCTCGTCTGTCTATCTAGGGCAATAAAAAAATATTTTTTTGAAATCGTCCAAATTATACTAGGTGATGGAAATGTTGTTTATTTTCACTTTACTCGGTTCTCGGTTCTGGATAATGAGCGTTTGAGTCGACCATGTATGTTATAAATGAATACATTCATTTATGCTTTCTATAATTTATAATCCCAAATAAAAATATAATATTATTTTTCC
Source organism: Mimas tiliae (assembly GCA_905332985.1). Taxonomy (NCBI): domain Eukaryota; kingdom Metazoa; phylum Arthropoda; class Insecta; order Lepidoptera; family Sphingidae; genus Mimas; species Mimas tiliae. Next base: position 7,880,337 of record HG995259.1, read on the forward strand.
TTTTACAAATAATACGTTTCTGCGAAATTCTTGCCTAAGCTAAGCAATTGAACAAACATTATTTATTTTGTCAATTTCGTTAAAAAACCAACGACCTTCTTATATGGATGTTCATATCAGCCGTAGTATATTAGTATTTTGCTTCCAAATTGACTTTTTGACTTCGACGTGGCGAAGCGAAAATTGGATTTTGCTTTATATCTTTTTGTATCGGCCTGGTACACGGAGTCCCGTCCCTTTGTGGCGCCGCACTGCACGAATTTCGTTTATTTTTGCTATCCCTGTACGTTTTGATATCTGTTATGCTTTGTTATACTCGGGGATAAAAGTTGTGGTTTAAAAATGCTTTATTTCTTTGTTAAAAGGCTTGGGTTATTATATACTGCCTTATTAATGTCCAGCCTTTTCAGTAATAGGCATAACCTATTATTAGTTTACATTTAATAATATAACAGGTCATAAGATAGATAGATTTTGATAGTAACGTAATTTTCAGTATAGGCTGCCTCATCAAAAAGTGATTTTTAGCAAACAACCTTTAAATGGACAGAAATTACGAGATAAGGAAAAGACTGCGGTTTAGCTACAATAAAAAGGAAATCTGAATTTACTAAAGAACTTGATATTTATGTGTTTAAAAAATGGAGCAGACGACAGAGTTTCAGAGTTTTATTTCAAGACATATAGACAGCTAAATAAAAATATTCAAATGAAAATGAAAAAAAAATGACAAATAGAACCTAGATATTATCCTTACACGGGTAGCTTAGAATAATGAACATATTTAAAAAAAGTCTGAAAACAGCTGACTGATGTGACAAACAATAAAATAATTAAAGTATAAAAATAAATAAGATTATTTTTATAGTTTCATTTTCGTATGCGAGTTATTTCATTACGTTTGATCATTTATCGATTCTAGTATCACGGTTAAAACGCCCAACAGGTTTTTTGGTACATTTTGTATCAATGTATATTGTATTAAATACTAGCAAAACACCGTACAACGTCAACGTATCCCTTATCACTTTGAAAATCCGTTCAGTGATATTCCTATGTATAGTAATAAGAATACAGTAAGACAAGTTCGTTCTGCGAATAGTCGCTACGATGGACCGCCATGCCGTGGCTTTTGATTAGTGAAAGTACGAAAATATGGTAGTAGTAATGATTAAATTAATATAGAGATCCATGGCATTAAATGGAAGAGGTTTATGTCCTATAGTGGGCGGAATTGTGAATAGATGGTGTGATTTAGATTTAGGTTTTAGAATGTCACTCACCGTACAAAACGCAAAAGTAAGCTGCCTTATGTCGGTTTTCTGTAAGACTATGGTAACAAACCAGTCAAGCCGGCCCATTCATGCTGTCACTTGCTAAACTAGTGATTAAAGCCAAAATTACATGTTAACGATAAGAAGGAGATCCGTTAAAGTACTGAAATGCTCGCCCCTGTGTTTCCGCTGAACTTTCAGCATGACGTCACTCGCGGCCTTTCCTCATGGGCTTTCAATTAACTTAAAGTGACATTTGTGTCTTGCTTGTGTTGTGAAAAGCGGAAACGGCGTCGCTTTTAGCGCTCGAAGCGCTTCACACGGCCTTTGAGCGTAGGTGTGTTTAAATTACAGAAGTTTGAAGTGAGCCCGAATTTTTAACGAGTCAGCTCAAAGGGGGTAAGCATATACAAAGGTCTAATTTGAAAGTTTGGACCTCTGCAAAGCGTGATCGATATGCAAACTTCGTTGTTTTTATTAGGCTCGAATTCAGTGCTTATTTCCATCCGTGTGATTCGGGGTTTTAAACTACTCTGAGGGTAATAGGATTAATAAAATTTTGCGAGTTAACTTTTTATTGCTTGCGTAAAATTGATGACTACTTGAGATCGGGTTACTTGTTTCATTTGAGGATTTGAGTCGTTCAGACGCGTTGATATGATAAGCTTATACATGCCACACTGTTGGTCTACTTATGTATTATGAGATTAGTTTTGCTCATAGCCCTAGCGGTGTGTAAGTATATATGTTACCTCGATAAAAAGTATCTTATACCCTATTCCAGGTCTACCTTTGTACCAAATTTCATCAGTAAAGGCGTGTTTAACTAACAAACAACAAGAATTATAAACTTACAATCATCCAAACTTTCTCATTTGTAATATTAGTAGGTTTTCTTTTATTAGCTTGAGTGACGAAACGAGCAGGTGATCTGATGGTAAGCGTCACGCCTGCCCATAAACAGAATCAACATCACACAGAACTTTGAAATTACAAAGCACTGCATGGCATTGGACTGCGCTCGTCACGCCGAGATATAAGATGTTAAGTCTCATAATGCCCAGTAATTTCACTGGCTTTAATGTCCTTCAAATCGGAACACAGAAGTGCTTACACACTGCTGCTTGGCGGGAGAAATCGGCCTTTTCCAGGATAAAAAATAGCCTATGTCCTAATCCCGGCCATGGTCTACCTGTGTGCCAAATTTTATTCAAAACCGTTCAGCCGTTAAGACGTGATTGACTAACAAACATCCAAATTCACAAACTCACAAACATCGAAAGTTTCACATTAATTAGTAAGTAGTATTAAACTAAACACCCCATTAAATCTGACCGACTTTAACTAACTTGAGATTAACGTAAAATAATTACTACAACTGTACTTCTTTATCGATACTGTATCATCACACACCATTTCAAATAAGCATGCTATGAAATTCATGATTACTGATGAATGTGGATTCCTGAGACAGGAATGCAATCAATACATTGCATGCACATATTTATGTGTAATCGTATATGTGATTGGTACTTATGTAGTATATATCGCCGGAAATAAAGTTAGAATATTAAAAAAAAATAGGTGGCAGATCCTTCGTTTGCGAGAGGTCTTTTTAGTTGGTACCAGCGCTTTATATATTTAAGCAATCAAGTAACAGTGTGTAAGCAGTAAGTGTTAACTGTTGTGTTTCGGTTTGTAGGACATGGAAGCCAGTGAAATTACCAGACTGACTAAATAAAGTGTAATAAAATAGTATACAAGGTTTTACAAGGTGGTCGGTGCCTCGTATGCGAGAGGCCGGCTGGGTTGGTACCACCGCTTTGTCTATTTCTGCCACCAAGCAACAGTGTGTAAGCATTGTTGTGTTCTGGTTTGAAGGACATTGAAGCCAATGAAATTACTGGCATTATGAGACTTAACACCTTATGTCTCAGGGTGACGAGCGCAGTCTAGTGTCGTGCAGTGTTTTGTTATTTAAAGTTCTGTGTGGCGTTGTTTCTATCTATGAGCAGGCTTGGCGCTTACCATCAGGCGAGCGACTTGCTCGACTCGTCATTCAAGCTAATAAAAATATATATATAAATAATTATTTAATAATATAATTTATGTTCATAATTTCCCAGTTTTGTTTACATTTTTTCAAACTATATTTAGTCTGGATTATACATGTTTCAACAATATAACATATAAATCAGTTCCAAGTCAAATCAAATCAAAATATTTATTGAATCCCTATAGTGTTACATATCATTTGGATTCAGTAAAATTTTAACTCTACCGCCAGAAGGCTTCATTAAAGTAGAACGAGGAAGAAACTCTAAAATTGCTATTTTTTGCTTGCTAAACTGATTCACAATACTTGTATACTACATTTAATACAATTTAATTTGGCAGCCCCCGTGGCGCAGTGGGCGAGTAGCCGGCTGCCAAGCGAGAGGCCGTGGGTTCGATTCCCACGCCGAAACAAATGTTTGTCTGATCCACAAATATTTGTTTCGGGTCTGGGTGTTATAGGACCGCAAGTCCCTCGTAGTTTCTGATACCCACGATACAGGTTAACCTAGTGTGGGGTCAAGCCTATGTGTGTGACTGTTGGGTGTATTTATTTATTTAATTAAAACACTTTTTTAGAGCAGAGAAATTTCATGAATTTAGCGATAATTAACATAACGTAGTATCAGAATATCTCTCTCAGGAATGCTCTACATCAAATTGCAGCTAAACCACAGCGCACATACCTACTACATTGAACCACGAACCTTTTGTCATAAACGGCTTGTAAAGTTTAACTTTATATATGCCGTTGGAATATTTTCACCATTTTGATCGAACGTGGGACGTATTCAAATAGACATTAGATTAGATAAACATTTAAACGTAGCAAGAGAAAATGGGTCGATAAAATTATCTGGAGGCGTTATGGTAAGCGCGCAGGTGCTTACATACATACATACGCACTCACGCCTGTAATCCCCGAAGGTGTAGGCAGAGGTGTAACTAGTACATCCACATTCCGTCGAGCGTATCTCCGTCCCACGATGTGATACGGGCCAGCCTATCGGCATACCGGGCACAAATTCCAGACTCCGGGCTGATACTGAGCATTTCGTAATAGAAAAACCCAATACCACTTTACTCGACCCGGGGATCGAACCCGAGACCTCAGCGTTGGCCTCAAACGTAACGCGTACACATTACAACTGTGCCACCGAGACAGACAGATTTTTGTAAATTTAAATGTGTTTTAAACGGGAATAGGCGGGTTGAACTATGTATGGGATGGAAAAAAATTATCGCAGAAAAAGATACGCGGGCGGACCCGTAGACACCAGCTACATCTTTATATTTTACTCACGGTTCTTTAAAAACGAAATATAACGCAAAATAATATTTATTCTTACTACATTAATAATGCTTAGACTATGCACGTTTTAGGCGAAACACAACAAAATATATAGAGGCATTTTCGCAACGTGAGGTCGCCCCCCGGAGCTTTTACTGTGTACGTCTTTTTATCACGTATTCAATATTACTTGTAACCTTAAATATACCCTATATTGTACCTGTACGACTACATTTTCTTTTTGTTTACTTTGTACTTTATGTTTTAAAATTGTGTGTTTCTATTCGAAAATGAAGAATGTAAAGTTTACAACATAACATATTAGATGAAAAGCCTATACTTAACCATATCGGTTACAAATTATAATCCGGGAAAACGCTATTCTAAAACGCTTTCCTTTACAAAAAAATAGATAAAGGAAATAAGGGGGGTGAACCGCGTTGCGTCGTTGCACTATTGAACTTCTACTTACCTCTTTAGGGATACTGTCGTGAGCGTCGGTTATTGTTATTTGAGTATTTTTATTCATTCCATATCTTTAGTGAAAACTTGTAATTGACCTTCTTTTGTTACTTTTATTTAATGGGAATGTACTAGCTGTAAGTTTTTCAAATAAAATAAGATGTTTTATATTAACTACTAAATCGCATGTATTTTAAACACTTTGAATAGACTTTCAATGGAATTAATCAACAAAAAACAAACAGCGTTTGTTAATTCAAGTCAGTTGATCGGCTAACATTGAATCGTGTGAATCCACTATTGCAGCGGAATGGTATCCCATATAGCGCAGATATGGCTTAGAGCGCATATACTGAGCGTAGTACTAAAGCACCAGTGAAATTATTGGACATTTTAATACTGACTGATATGCCCGTATACTGAAACGCTACTCAACGACCGACTGTCTAATGGCTACTTATTGCATACAACTTTGACAGATAAGCGGCTCTTAACATGCTTTACGAAATCACGATCTTAAATGCCCGAGCTTCCCGAGTTTCAGAATTCGGGCATTAATATTTTATGTCTCGGGGTGATAAACACAGTCCAGCGCCATGCAGTGTTTTTTTGTGTGGTGTTGCTTTATCTTCATAGTGTTTTTTATTTGACTCTAACCCGAGGCTCCTAAAATAATAATTAAATTTTTACAAGGTGGTAGGTCCCTCGTTTGCGAGAGGCCGGCTGGGTTGGTACCACCGCTTTGTCGATTTCTGCCGCCAAGCAATAGTGTGTAAGCACTGTTGTGCTCCGGTTTGAAGGACATTGAAGCCAGTGTAATTACGGGGCATTATGAGACTTAACACCTTATGTCTCGGGGTGACGAGCGCAGTCCAGTGTCATGCAGTGCTTTGTTATTCAAAGTTGCTTCTGTTTATAAGCAGGCGTGGCGCTTACCATCAGGCGAGCGATCTGCTTGTCTCGTCATTCAAGCTAATAAAAAAAAAACGCTATTTATCTTGTGAAGAACGAAACGTAAATATTTATTGAACGGGGATTATCTTAATATGGAATAGGATTATCCAATGAACAATCAACTTAATCCGTACGTCGGCTTCTCTTTAATAACCATTAAGTAATTATAATTTAATATTGTATCTTGTATATTAGTGTCAATATTTTTATTTTTAAACAGTTATTTTCAACCTGAATGTAGTTTCGAGCACGTTGTTGAACCGATGCAAGCATGGTAAGCCCCTTTGAATTATTTGACCGTTTATTGCATCGAAATAAGATAACGATAACTCTCATATGAATCTGCCAAAAAATACGGCTCTACTTACTTACACATGCAAAGGAAATATCACACGTAACACTCATACACGCTACAAAAATTAATGAACTGAAAAAAATGAATTCATAAAACTTAATGTCTAAATATTAAATTTCTAGATCAAGATACGACGTTCTTGCACAGAGTTGTGGTGGGATCATTTTTTGCTTGAGTTACGTTTCTTGTTATCTTATTTCGATGGTTTAATATCCTTTTAACTGCCAGAACAGAACAGAGATTCCGCTCTATTGCTTAGCCTTGGTACCTACTACTGCTTTGTCTATTTCTGCCGCTGTCTTTCGCATACAGAAACCTACCGCCAATAACGCAGTAAGCATGTGATTTTGATAGGTTGAATGACGAGACGAGCAGGTCGCTACGACTGCCCATAAAGAGAAGTAACAGCACACATAAAATTAGAATCGAAACATTGTTTATGTATTTAAAAAGATTGATGGTTGTTCGCACTTCGTTTACAGGAAACACATGAGAAATAAAAACACATGATTGATAACCTTTTAATATTACACGAAAACTCCATTTGAATAATTTCATTAAGAAAATAAAATTTCCTTGAAGTTGAATCCTTCTAAGAATATTATATAGCTATGTGAAAGCTAGGATGTTTGTGAAACTGGATGTTCAACATGCCTAAATACGGCTGAACATATTTGATTGAAATTTGGCACACAGGTAGACCCTTACCTGGATTAATAATTATTGTATTATATGTATGCAACTTTTTTATGGAAGGGAGTACGACTGTGAAATTGAGCGCAAATATTTCTTATTAAAAATTATGAGACACGTGTTTCATATATTTGTAACATTCAACTAGCGAAAGGAGAGGGGGGGTTGAATTTTTGGATGTTTGTAGATCAATCATGCCTTAACGGCTGAATGGATTTGAGTAAAATTTGGCATACAGGTAGACAAATACATGAATTAGAACATTATCAACTTTTATCCCAGAAAAATACTTTTACGCGGGCGGAGCCGCAGGTAAATGCTAGTGTTGGTATATATGTATATAATAAATAAATATACCCAACCGTCACACTCAAAGTCCTGACTCCACACTAAGTTAACCTGTATCGTAGGTAACAGGGACTTACGGTCCCACACCATCCAGACCAGAAACAATTATTTGTGGATCACACAAACATTCGTCTCTGTGCTGGCCGAACCGCGTGTCGTGCTTATCGAACCCACGGCCTCTTACTTCGCAGCCTACCTTCTCACTCGCCAACTGCGCCACAGAGGTTGTATGGAATATAGTTTGTAATTTTGTAACAATATTATTTAAAACCATATATTAAGTAATGACGAAAAGCTGTGCTTGAACGACGCGTGGTAGCGCGAGCTGCGCCACGGGCAGGAAGTACCATTTATTTTTGAAAAGAATAATTGTCAGCCGGTGCCGGCTCGTGTGTATCCGCCACTTGTGAATATCTTCATAGATAATGTCTGTGGATATGAACTTGTATACACGTCATCGCACACCGTTTATTATAAGTGACTTGTCAAACAAAGTGGTAGAGCCACACCGTAGACAAGTCTATAGCATTAATGGGCTGGCTCGACCGGATTGTTACCACTATTTCACATAATACTGATGTGAAGTAGCAGCTTACTGTTGCGTTTCGCACGGTGAGTGAGATATACCTTTCCATTCCCAATTCCTTAATCATCCCTTTCCTTTAAGGTCGGTAATGCGTCAGTGCGTGCAGTGGGCATCACTTATAACCAGATAATCCATTTGAAGGCATTTACTCGTTCGCCGTCCTTTACTCTTTCTTTCTTTCTGCCTGACGTTATGCCGGCTTAATACCAGGTTCCGCTTTTTCGTGCCATAGATTTGACGGTATTTGGTATTATATCCAACCCGCCGTCTGACCCCCAGAACCCATAGAGGGAAGTTTCGCCATTGCCTCGTTCGTTAATCAGCAGAGTGTACTACATGCAGGTTAGGTTGGGTTTGGGCCTAAGATGTTATTATATAAAATTTTCGGTACATTCGGAGACGCGCGACGCCATCTTGTGTACATGAGTGGGATGCGGCCTGCGCATCGTCCGCAACTCGGCTCGCGCTATCACGCATCGTTCAACTACACCATTAGACTGCCATGCCATAATTCGGTCACGTAGAATATTTGACGTCTCAAGACGAGATGACACGACATGCGAGGGAGAAAATTACGTCTAAAATTTTATATTGGAAAAATAAGTAAAGTGAAGTGTGTTCTTTCTTGAACATGTATTAGGGAAGAGCCTTCATAACACCAAAACGACTATTATAGAGCTTATTTTATGGAGAAATATGAAAACTCATCGAAATGAAATATTTTTTTCTTCTTTATTATCCTGGCACTGCATAGTGACTCCACTGGATCTGATGTATAAGTACAGTGCAGTCCAAATATAATGTCGACCGTCGAGAGACATATTGCATCCCTTCACGGCAGGCAGAGTTATGCCGGCTTGAAGTTACTGGATAGACATTGGCTAACCACGGAACCTGACTCGCAAGAACAAGCCACTATGGTGGGTTTTTCATAATTTCTACGATGGTCACTATCCAGTAAGGTACAAAAAATATCTGGCACGCTCTCTCCAAATCTGTATCTTATAAGTAGTTACTGCCTGGTGCTTATCATCTTACGATATAAGAAGTCAAGTAAGTTTCTAAATGGATTCTAAATAGAGTCAATACTTGTGTACAATGTGGCTGACATGTTTGTTTGCCAGCCAAGTGCCAGGCGGATTCGCGCATAGGGGATTCCGTGCCACACCTCTTAAATATTTACTTTTTCTGTTTTTTATTATTTGCCAATATATCCGCCATAATAACACATTTTCTATGAATATTTCAGACGGTTACCTATTATGGTCTAGTAAATAGCGCCCTTTAAAGGTACTTTTTTTATAGTGGTAGAGCCACACTATAAACAGGTTTATCTACAGCATGAATGGGTCTACCGGGTTGTTACCCGGTAACAACCACTGCCGTCTGCCGCACAGAAATCCGACCCGAGGTAGCATCTTACTGTTATGTTTTGTACAGTGAGTGAGATATTCGGAGACACAAATCCCCTTTCCCTTCCTAATCCCTTAAACATCCTTTCCTTTAAGGTCGGCAATGCGTCCATGACTCTTCATGTATTGTGGATATTTATTGGCGGTAAAGTTCACTTACCATCAGGTGACCCACTTGCTCGTTTGTCGTCCACTGCCATAAAAAACTACAGACAGAATCCGGCTGGGCTCCGGAATAAGGTTCTACTCGTGGTACTTTTTTGGGTACGGAATCCTAAAAAATATGGTTAAATGTAGGCGTTATGAGCAACGTCCAGTAGACATTTTGACAGGAACTTGGGTAAACTTGTAGCTGAAGTTGGTAGTCACTATGTGTTCTGTTAACTGTCGATACGGTAAGTTCTACGCTCACGAGTATGTACACCAACTTTGTGTCTAAACACATCTTAAGTTAAAAGACCTGGATGAAACTTCATGTAATATCATCAGTTGGCAGTTACGCTATAGTCTGCATAAAGTAATAAATGAATGAATGTATAAAATAAATAAAATAAGTAAAATGAGTCCTTTGCCAAGTGTAGATTTCTGTATACATGATTGGTCTGTTTATATATATATTTTTTTTATTGCGTATATAGGCAGACGAGCAGACGGCCCACCTGATGGTAAGTGGTTACCACCGCCCATGGACCTCAGCAATGCCAGAGCACAGCCAGGCCGCTGGTCATTTACCGCCACAAACTAAGCAATAACGTGTACAGAAATAGCTGAGTCAGACTTCTGTCCCCCGCTTCATCTCAATTCAATTCATCAATCATTCAATCATTCAATTAAAATAATTACATATTCAAAGCTTTTTAGATTGTCTTGCCTTTTAATAGCATAGGCCGGCAAGCGAGTAAGTGGGTTGCCTGATGGTAAGTGGTCTTTAACACCCGTGAATGGTACAATATCGGAAGAATCCTGGACGCGTTGCCGATCTTAATGGAAAGCGATAATTAAGGGGGATTTCTTTCTCTAATTCTATTCTATTTTGACATCCTCCGTGGCGCAGCAGGCGAGAAGCCGGCTGTGGAACGGGAGGCCGCGAGTTCGATCCCCGCATCGAGACAAATGTTTGTGTGAGCCACAAATATTTGTTTCCAGTTTGGGTGTTGTGAGAACGAAAGTCTCTCGTAGATCCTGATACCCACGACACAAGACTCGTATCTTACTGTGGGATCAGGACTATGCGTGTGACAGTTGGGTGTATTTGTTTATTTAAAAAAAAAAAAACTGTAACACCCAGTGCAAGTTTATCATTTTAAATAGGTGGTAAATCTGTCGTATGAGAGAGGCCAACTGGGTTGGTATCATCCATTTGTCTATTTCTGCCGCCAAGCAGCAGGGTATACGCGCTGTTGTATCGGTTTGAAGGGCATTGAAATCAGCGAAATTACTGGGCATTATGAGACTTAACATTTTATGTCGCTGGTCAGTCCAATGCTCTTGTTTGTGTGCAGTCGTGGCGCTTACCATCAGACGAGGGACCTGCTCGTTTCGTCATTCACTCTAATGAAAGAAAACAAAATGGCTTTTTTACAATCAATCTTGTGTAATGTTGTTGTTCAAAGTGGGCGTGTGTTCAAATACTTTTTCCTCAGAGACAATAAAAACGAAATACGAATGGTTTGGAGTGATATATGGTGATTGAATATTCAAGTTCGATTAGATATTTTGTACTGTTTACAAAAAAGTTAGAGAGTAATATACAATATGTAAAAAAACCCTGTTGGGCTTTTAAACTGCGATATCAGAATCGATATTCAAACGTAATCAAATAACTCGCATACGAAAATATGAATATAAAAATAATTATATTTATTTTTATACTTTAATTATTACTTGTTTGTAAACCGTATTTCGATTGATTACCTCTGAAAGAGCGATGTCTCGGAGCCAGAGCGAGATAGCAAGTTGCGGTCTACGTGCATTAAACAGCGCCGCGTGCGCACTCGGTTTCGTCAATACGTAACATCAGTCAGCTGTTCATCAGTTTTCAGGTGCAAATAACATTTTTTTAATATGTTATTTGTCTAAGCTTCCTGTGTAGGTAAGAATAATATCTTGTTTCTTCTGTTTATTTATTTTTTTATTTAACTATTTTTATTAAGCTGTCTATATGTCTATTTTCAAGACCTAGAAAGGGCCAACAGGGTTTTTGTTACATACTGTGTATTAGTACTAGAATTTGATCACGGCTCCACCTGCGTGATCTGCCTTTTCCGAGATAAAAAGTAGCCTATGTTCTAATCTATGTCATGGTTTATCTGTGTGCCAAATTTCATCCAAAGATGTTAAGACGTTATTGATAAACATCCAGATGCACAAACTCATAAACATCAAAAATTTATGATTGTAGTATAGTAATAACTACGCAAAGCATGTCCCCGTAAGAAACATGTCGATCAAACAGTAAATCAAGTTATTAGTTTTTTTTATTAGTATGCTAGTATTCTTATTGCATATAAGCATGGCAAACGAGCAAGAGGGTGATCCCCTGGGCGGTGGAGAACCGAGCGGAGAGATGTTCATGAACAACCAATAGGTATCAGAAGAATCATGAGTGCGTTACCAACTTTAAAGGTAAGGAATAGGGATCGGAAAGGAGATGGGGGATTTGGGAAGTCGCAAATCTCACTCACCAAACGAAACGCAACAGCAAGGAGCTACTTTAGGTCTGTTTTCTGTGAGACAGTGGTATCGAAAAGGTCAATTCATGCTGTAGACATTCTACCACTCTGAAAATATAATGCAGGGCTGGTATTATTTTTTCCAGTGATCTGTTGCACTCCCCGATGTGCGGCGACATACCCTAATCAATACAAGCGGTGGGAACGCGAGCAGCGCAACATTTTCCACTCTTTTGCATCTCAAAGCCGAATTATACATTCAAGTTGTATGCTCTAGTTATCGATGTGAAGGCAAGTCAATATAACTCTAGATATTTTATCTGGTTCGTTGCTGATCGAGTCTATAATGTTAAACTGCTATTTTTATGGTGAGAGAACGGGGAGGTGGTGTGAATATGTTTTTTTAATTTGTATTTTTGTTTTAGTTGAATTGGCTAGGCTGGCATGTATGTGGTCTAAATAACACTTTTGACGACATCCATCTATGAGAATTTTTCAATTTAGTATAAAAAATCTTTCTCTGTAATATAGTGGTGTTATATAATTTACATACATAGACTCACGCCTGTTTCCCATAGGAGTAGGCAGAGACAACGGATTTCCACTTGCTACGATCCTTGCATACCTCTTTGGCCTCATTCACATAAATATAATAAATTATATAATTATAATAATTAATAATTATATCATTTCTGCATCAAAAATTGCACCGACTCCAAAAAACACCTCTAGAAATTATTGTTATATTTGACACTTTAGTGTTATGTTTTGTAGCCGGTTTTAAGTGTTGTTTATTTTATTTGAAAATGTTTTGTTGTAGGTTATATGGTATGCATATTTCAATACAATAACACAATTACGACAGGTGTGCACATTATCTTGTGAGAGGTGATTTTTTTTAAAATCCGTACTCCGTCATCAAATCTTAATCAAACTAATATATGATCACATCGCAGCTAAACTTTATCGTTTTTTTTGTCAATAAAATCGGTACATAATTGTCGGAGACATCGATAGATAAAACTGTCTTCAACCGGGGATCACCACTTAAATATGCTACCAAAATATACATTTATTGAAGTGGGTAGTATCAAGTTGCTGAGAAATCAACCTCGGGGATACAGTGACATCATTAAATCTATAAATACGTTATCAAGCACGTCTGTAATAAGTGAAGAGTTGTTAGCGTCGGGCGCACTTACGTCGTCTCCCGCCCTCGTTTAAAACCAGAGATGCTCTACAAATTGGCGAACACAATGTGCCTTATGTAAAACTAGCTTGTGCTCGCGGTCCCGCTCACGTGAACGGTATTTTCCGGGATAAAAGTAGCCTATGTCCTAATCAGACCATGGTCTACCTTGTAGCCGATAGCGCCGCAGTGTCATTATTAAAGTCAGGAAATTATAAAGAACGTGACTTTTGCAGCTATTTGACTAAATAATTTGACAACTACAATCAACAAACTAGCCAAAAAAAAAAACAACGAATAAAGAACACTCGTTTAAATTCAAAATAAAAAAAACTTATCACCAGCTGCAATACAAATAGATTCACTATCTCTAATATAGCTGAGGTGATTAGGCTCTTACACTATGTGACAATAAATGACACATAACAAATCAACACAACAAGGAAGAAAGGAAGGAAAATGTCGCATACCTACTTCTCGCATAATAAGTATATTTCAACTTAAAATGGTACCATTTTAATTAAGAGAAAAACGAAAGAAAAGGTCTTGCAGAGAAATGTAAGTAGTCTAACAAGTTTTAAATAGAAGTCAGTGTTGGAACTTTATTACCATTCCACCCAGAAACTTGGAAACAAGATATAAAATTAATTAGCAAAATGAATACTCACTCATACTTTAGTATGAAATGAGGAAATTTTCACGCTCGTTGCACAAAACCTTAAGGCCTGGTTGGAAGTAAGCGACTGAGACCGAAACTGACAACAAAGACAACTGACTCAAACGGGCCGTTCAACCACTGTCTTACAGAAAACCGATATAAACTAGAGATTTGCTGAGAGTTTGTTTAAGATAACCGGAGGCCCAAATCTATCTTCCCTATCCAATCTCTTTTCTTTAAGATCAGCAACGCGCCCATAATTTTTTTGGTATTGAGGGCGAACATGGGCGGTGTAAATCACCACCAGATGACCCACTTGCTTGTTTGCCGGCCTATGCTATAAAAAATACCCGCTAACTTCAATACGTTAATTCAAATAAACATACTGATGTCAATTTTACGACATAACTTCTACATTGTTTAACCTCTTATCCTAATATATGTGGGTTCATAAATATGAGTTATAGCACTGTTATGGATCATTCTAAATTTACGCCCAAGCTCACTACGTTATGAAGGTTTTACGACCTTTGGCACTTTCCTTGCAGTATGTTCGGCGGATAACCGAGTAAGGTCAGCGTAGATTTGGCGGAAAACTATGTGTACTCACTTAATGCCACAATATTTCAACCTTATGCAATGTTAATAGAGTTGATTATATCATACAATAAGCAACTGCGTGTCCATACGCCGCAAAGAATACTCGCGTGCTATTATCAACTGTAGTTGAATTTCAGTTTGAGCAGCTATAGCTAAGTGGTACGGACTGTCGAGACGAAAGTTGCAGATTCGAAACCAGTCCCAAGAGCATGTCTGACTTTTCTAAGATACTTGTGTATTCATTTTTAATTGTCGCTTGATTTAACGGCGAAAGAAATATCGTGAGGAAACCTGCACTCATAAGTTCTGTATGAGAATTTCGAATTCATGTGAAGTCTACCAAACCTTGTTAGGTCAGTGTGGTAGACTACAGCCTAACTCCTCACATTCAGTAGAGGAGGCCCGTGTCCAGCTGTTGGGCATGTGTATTATAGGGCTAGTATTATTAGTTAAATTTTATAAGGTCGAAATTTTAGTTATTTGTAGCGACTTGTGAAAACTTCGTTTTTATAGTTTGTATAGTTTTTCTTTATAGTATAGTCCGGGAAACGAGAATGTGGGTCACCTGATGGTAAGTAATGTCCACCACCCATGTACAACCACAATATGAGACAAAGTTTCTTTAGGATCTAAATGTGTCTATCTTCTGCCTTCTGGTAGAGCCACGCTGTAGAGTGTAGACATTTTGGTTTAAACATGATTGGACCGGCTCGACCGAGTAGTTACCACTGTCTCACAGACAACCGATGTAAAGTTGTGGTTTGCTGCTGCGTTTCGTACGGTGAGTAAGATATACGGGGGCTCAAATTTCCTCCTCTTCCAATCCCTTAATACCTTTCCTTTAAGGTTGGCAACGCGTCTACGATTTTTGTGGTCTTGTGAGCGTTCATGGCGGTAAAAATATACGCATACCATCGGGCTCACCCGTGGCTCACCACTGGCTCCTTTACCGGCCTATGGTATAAAAAGGACTATTTACCACGAGCCTAAGCAGATGGTTGATCGCTCTTAAGAGCAGTATCACCTAGTAAATAACCTGCAAAATTGTAACATTCCGCGCCGTTTTCTTAATGATAAATATATTGTGACAAATCACAATCAATTTTTTTATTTTCACATGACAGTAGGCGCTCGCTCGTATAATGTGTCCGACCTTTTTATTTATGTTGTTCAACTACGCTTTCTTGTGTCAAATGAGATTTATCGTCGTGCTACGAAAGTAGATTCAACGGAAGTTTGTTTTTCCTAACCGATAAAGCTATACACATATACCCAGCTTTATGAAGCGTGCTTGCGAATAAATTGATATTATTTTGGGCCAATTTCATGTCATTAATGTTTAACCCCTTGTACATTTTGCATAATCGGAAATATAAGGGACCAAAATAGAGTCTTGATGTTTGTTTATACGTTCGCGAATTACGCGAAAACCCACTTAATGAGTTTTAACTCGACGCTTACAGTTTAAGATAAAAATATTGTAAAATTAAAAGATAAATACCTAAATATATTTTGTTTTATTGCCTAGTGTATTTTGATGATGCTATTCATGCATTAGTTGATATTCCTTCTTTATATAATTTTCTTTATTTTGTATGGACTTATCATAAGATTACCCTATAGGAAAAAAAAAATTGAATATAGTGCAAATTGTGCAAATCTTAGGCCCGAAACCAACATCACCTGCACGTAATACACTTTGCTACTTATGGGATGAGACAATGACGAAACTTGGTTCCAGTTGCGGGTTGTGGGGGATAGACGATGGGTGTCCCATATAACACCAAATACCGTCAAATCTATGGTACGAGAAGGTGGACTGGCATTAAGCGGAGATAGCGCCAGCCAGAAAGAAAAATAAGTATGAAATTAGTTGTATAATATTGGAGATATAGCTTAAGGAGCGAAGAGACAGTGATCGGCTACTTTCAGTTGCCCCGGCCATTAAAAGTTGTCTACCCATGATGGAGCTTAAAGCTTTATTCATATCTAAAGACATCGTACGTCATAGCCACGTATGTGCTCGTACCAACACAGACATAACAATTTTATTTCATAAACTATCGACTGCCTCGGTGGCGTAGTTAGAATGTGTGCGCATTACAACTGAGGCCGATGTTGAGATCTCGGGTTCAATCCACGGGTCGAGTAAAAGTGATATTGAAATGTTATATTACGAAATGCCCAGTATCAGCCCGGAGGCTGGAATTATGCCTGGTATGGCGATACGCTCGCCCCCAATCACATCATGGGATGGAGATAAGCTCGGCAAAATGTGAGTGTATTGGTTACACCTCTGCCTTCCCCTTCGGGGATTACAGGCGTGAGTGCATATGAATGTATCTATGAGTGTGTTCATATTTCAATCGTCTCATTGAACCATGAGGTCCTGGATACAATTCTCAGATCGGGCAATCACTTGTGTTTGAGTTTTTGATTCGAAAAATCACACATGGATTGCCCGGGATTGGAATTTGTGCCAGGTATGGTGAAAGGCTCGTACCCTATCACATTATGGGACGGCAATAAGCCTCGTGAAAATAATCCCTTTTAAACGTACAAAAGTGAGTTCTAAAAAAACAGAAGCAACACCACACAGCACAAAAATGATGTTAAAAAACGTGTAACATCGAGGCATATGCGTAGTTTCATACCCATTACACAATTTTCCGCCACATTTACTCACTGTAACATTTTACTTTTGCATATGAAGAACCGCAATTACGAAATGCCCGCCAATAATGATTTCGACATTCAATTAAACTTTAATTTTAACTCTATTAATAGTGATTGAACGAAATGTTCATAACTGCTTTGAAATATTATTAAATTTATTCGGTAGATGACATTTTTTGTTTTTTTATGACATAGGGTGGTGAACGGGGAAGTTAGTGAGCTGGTGGTAAGTGATCTCCACTATCAGTGAACCTAGTGCGAGATATTCTTCACATTTGATCCCGAGAACGTTGTTTTTTTTATTGTAGGGTCACCTGATGGTAAGTGATCACCACCGCCCATGTACGCCCACAACACCAAAAGAGTCATGGGCGCGTTGCCGACTTTAAAGGAAAGGGATAATTAAGGTTTTTTTTTATAGCATAGGCCGGCAAACGAGCAAATGGGTCACCTGATGGTAAGTGATCTTCACCGCCCATGTGCGCCCACAATACTAAAAGAATTAAGGGCGCGTTGCCGACCTGAAAAGAAAGGGATAATTAAGGAATTGGGAATGGGAGGGGGATTTGAGCCTCCGGATATTTCACTCACCGTACGAAACGCAGCATCAAGCTTAGCAGCTTAAAAGCGGCGTAAAGTAGCCTTTACGCCGGTTTTCTATGAGACAGTGGTTATGACCCGGACGAGCCGGCCCATTCATGCTGTAGACATAATTGTCTCCAGCGTGGCTCTACCACTCGTAAAATAGGTGACTGCGATTTATATAGAATAAATACAGCGGCATCTAGTGTCAATTCAAGTCAAGTGTATTTATTCTATAGAAATCGCCATCGATATAGCAAATCGCAGTCAACGTTCTCGGGATCCTATCTAATGAAAATTTCGGACTCTGCTCACTGAAGTCAGCCACTATCGCCATACCGGGCACAAATTACAATCCCGGGAAATTCATTAATTAAAATCCTTTAACAACACTTTAATGATCAAAGTGTGTCTAAAGGGTATCCGAAGGGATCATTGGACCAAAATAATTATCAAAGACAATAAGCGAGATTAAAGGGAATGGACAAAGGTGTAGCAATACCTCAGGTGTACAGGAATAGGAAGAAACAAGGTCTATGGTATTATAAACTATCTCATTCACACACCCGCCTCAATAACTCCAGTAAGACAGGATCGACTTATGTCACGCATGATAAAAAAACAATAATGGTTAGAAACCATCGAAAGAAGATGACAAGAAATGTAACTCAAGCAAAAATATAACCCCACCAAAACTCTGTGCAAGGGGGCGGGTCTATAAAAGTCTGTGCATAATAATCTCTAGTTGACACTTGATACGTAAATTTTCTGGCGCGGTGCAGAACGTCGTATCTCGATCTAGAAATTTAATATTTAGCCATTAACTTTTATGAAATAATGTTGATTTTGAACGTTCATTAATTTTTATTGCGTGTTTGAGTGTTACGTGTGATTTTACCTTTGCATGTGAAAGTAAGTGGAACCGTATTTTTCGGCAGATTCATATGAGAGTTATCGTTCTAGTCATCTTATTTCGATGTTAGAAACCTCACAAATATTTGTCCTGCATGCTTAAAATAACGCATTGAGAAAATTTTATCGACCTCTTTTCTTATGCTGCCTATAACGATGCTTGTGGAAGTATAGGATTGAGGGTGGTGCTGATAATTTTTGTTCCTGACTGGATAGCGATCTCCGTACATATGGTGAAAAATCCGCCATAGCGGCCCGTTCAGTTGAGTCGCGTTCCGGAGTCAGCCAGTCTATATAACTTGTATGTAACTTCATGCGGGTATAATTCAGATGATCGTAGAGGGACGACGTCTCTTGACGGTCAATATTGTAGTTGGACTGCACTATGCTTAACATCCGGGCCAGTGTAGTTATTTTGCTGTGCCAGGAAAATAAACATTTATCGAAGTTAACGTGCCAGCTCTATATTTGCACCACGAGAAAATATCGTCTCGGTTTTCCCGTGCTATCTCTATATCTCTATCACTCGCTCTACATTGTGGGGTGCATGTTACCACTTCACTAGTCGATATCGACAAATTTTTCTCCCTCACACGCGTTTATATCTCGTGGGAAAAGCGTTTGGGGAAAAAATCCACAGAGTCATTGTGCCCTAGACGTTTTCATCAAATTTGACGTCCCAATAATGACACTATGGTTACGTAAGCATATTCAAAATTATATTAATTTCACCCATTCAATCATAGAAGTTGCAAGTCATGGCGAATTAGCAAATGAGCTATTATACAATACACCAGGAAGTTTATGATGTCATGTTCCTATTGTATTCTATAGGCCTTTTGACATTAAGATAATAGTATTTTACAGGCATTTATTAAAAATCAATATCCATTTTTTACTCGTTGTTATTTTTTGGAATAACAAACAATAATAATTATAACTAGTTTAGAAAAAACACCCAACAGTCGCACACATATAGTCCTGACCCCACAGATTATCAACCTACGGTTAACTTGTGTGGTAAGTATCAGGAACTATGAGACACTTTCAGCTTTATAACACCCAGACCCGAAACAATGATTACTGGATCTCAGTCACCACTCTTTCAGTCAGTCAGTTAGGCCCACTGCGTCACGGATATATTATGCCTAATAAAAAAAAAATACACCTATTTTATAGAATGCTGGCTGTGCATTACAACTTTCAGTGCTTCTTTTTCTATTTGAGTACCCATAGATATGGAAAGGAATTTGTTTTATATCAACATCCTTCACAAACAACAACTCAATAAAGTTTCATCGCAATCAGATGATTATTGGTATAGGGCACAGGTAGGATATAGGCAGGATCAGATGATTACAGGTGACAAACAAAGAAAAAAGTTTTTTATATTGGGTGTTGCAGAAAAGTGGTATCAATACTCTTATTGGATCGATGGATTGGATCTCTATCCACACACAGGAAAATCGATTTAAAACTCAATGGTATAGTCGAAAAACTAAAGTTGAACAATTTTTTGGATATTATTTTAGCATTGATACCTCAAAATCGTATTGCAACCTAAAAACCTTCTATTAATGTCATTCAACTATGTGTGTATTGAACATACTTAGTTACTTCATAGGTAGTCCGTCAATATCCAGTCTGCAGCTAGTCCTTAGACCATTAAACGATTTTCTTGATCTAAATTCAAATTATTCAGAAACTATGACATTTATGTTATTTTAATTTGTACAGATAAGTTACTAATTACTTGCCCTATAAGTGCAGTTTTTATTGATACTTGCAACAGCCTTTATGTACCTACTGTATAATACTTCCCGTTTAATAAAAATACCTCAAGTGTATATTAAAATATATGGTAGAGGTGCTTTAAACAAATTAGAAAACTAGTTATAATTCACACGGTTCAATTTTACTTCATCAACTACTTTTTTTTTTTTTTTTTTTTTATTATTATTCTGTAACATGGCGATCTGTGATAACACAATAAGCCATTTAGTTGTGTTTTTACGTTTTTTGTAGTAATGTTTTATTAGTAGAAGGAATTTTTGACAATTCCTTTCATTCACTTTTGTCAAATCTGTCGATTAAAGTAGGGACACTATGCCGCTTCAGTCGATAATATGTGACACTTCCTGTGCCTACCAATTTTGATGCCATTTCGTTTACATGAGTTAGTATTCTCATCTGATAGCTTTTACTATATCTAGCAATTTCTTGTTTGACGGTGTTGATTTTTAGGTCTTCTTGTATGTGCTTGTTGCTCACGTAATAGGGTATGTCTAGCATGGCTCTGAGTGTCTTATTTTGAAATCTTTCAAGGATTTCTATATTGCTAGTGCTAGCAGTACCCCACAGTTCGATTCCGTATGTCCAAATTGGTTTTAGGATGGTTTTGTAAATGGCGATTTTACTTTCATGTGACAGGCTCGATTTACGACTTATCAACCAGTACATTGATCTGACTTTCGTATCTAATTGTTTGCGTTTAGTCCAGATATGCTTTCTCCAGGTGAGTCTTCGATCTAGATGCATGCCCAGATATTTGGCATCTTCTGCCTGAGGAATTTCCTCATTATAGAGCTTTATTGGGGGACATGTCTGCCGCCTAAGGGTAAAGGTCACGTGGACTGATTTCTCCTGATTAGCCTTAATACGCCATCTGTCTAGCCACTTCTCCACTTCATGGACGTGGACTTGTAATGTGGCGGATGCTATAGTAGGATCCTCGTGTACCGACAGGAGCGCTGTGTCATCCGCATAGGTGGCTGTTATAGTATCAGCGTGCGTTGGTAGGTCAGCAGAGAACAGTAAGTACAGTACAGGACCCAGAATACTTCCTTGTGGCACTCCTGAAAGTATTTCCTTTAGAGGGGCGAGTTCATTGCTGACTTTTACCTCGAAGCATCTTCCATGGAGGTATGATCGTAAGATTGGAAAGAAGGAGTGCGGTAGTAGCTTTCTAACTTTGTAAAGGAGTCCTTCGTGCCACACCCTATCGAATGCTTGGCTAATGTCTAGGAAAATGGCAGAGCAATATTTTTTGCATTCTAGCGTTTGACTTATAGTGTCTGTAATACGGTGTATCTGTTCAATAGTTCCATGTTGCTCTCGGAAGCCAAACTGATGAGAAGGAACAATTTCCGGTAAATAGGCACGCATCCTATTTAATAGAATTTTTTCCAGCAGCTTACCTAAAATTGGGAGTAGGCTTATTGGTCGGTATGAGCTTACTTCGTGGAGCGGTTTCCCTGGTTTAGGTATCATTATAACCTGCGCAATTTTCCACTGAGCGGGGTAGATCGATAGTCTTAAGCATGCATTGTAGATATTGGTAATGTGAATCACGCTTTTTCTAGGTAGTTGCTTTAGTAATTGTGCGTCGATTAGATCATAGCCAGGTGCTTTTCCGTCCTGTAGTTTTAAGATTGCTCTCCATACTTCGTTGGGGTTAGCACTTTTCAGGGGTAAACACATTTGCAGTGGTACATCGAGATATTCGTAGACTTCCTTGTCGTGTTCGGGGTATTTGCCTGGTAGGGGTTTGAAAATTGATTCTAGATGTTCTGCGTATATCTGGGCCTTTTCCAGATCTGTTCTCGCCCACTTGCCATTGGTAGCTTTTATTGGTGGTATATGGACTTTTGGTCTTTTCAGCGTTTTCGTTATCTTCCACAGTGAGTAGTTTGTGTCTTTATTAGGAGTAATGTAGGTTAGCTGATTTTGAAGTCACTCGTTATTAGCTTGACAGATCATGTCTTTAAGCTCCTCAGAGGCTTTGTTGAATGCTTTTTTGTCGCAAGGGTAATTTGTGGTGTGCCATGTTTTTCGTAGTTGTCGTCTTTCATTTACTTTATCTTTTATTTGTTTGGAGTAATGTGAGTTAAGTGTGATTCTCGGTCTCAGAAAGGGTGTGCATTCTTTGACCGCTACATGGATAAGCTTATTAAGTGATTCGATAGCCATTTCGATGCTGTCCGCACTACTCAACGGCGAGTTCAGATTTATGGATTCAGATATTTTGGTTCTGTAGCTGTCCCAGTCTGTTCTGTTGTTATATAGTCTTTGTGAATATTTGTTCCGAATGGCCTTGTAGTGTACATTCATTACCACTGGTGTGTGATCTGACGATAAGTCAGTACATTCTTCTATATCCATTTGGCCGAGTGCGATATTTTTGGTTATGAAGAAGTCTAGGAGATCGGGCAACTTCTTAGGGTCTGCAGGCCAGTACGTGGGAACTCCATGTGAGGCACAATGAAGATTAAGGTCATTTGTAGCTATATATAATTGACGACCTCGTGGTAAAGTTAGTCTGGAGCCCCAGAATACATGTTTTGCGTTCCAGTCACCGCCGCAAATGTATCTGTTTCCTAGTGTACTGAAGTAAGTTTTGAAGTCATCACTTACAATAACGTGTCTAGGTGGGCAGTAAATTGCAGACACTGTTGTTTCTGTTTTATTATCTTGGATTGTGACTGAGGTCGCTTGTATCTTTTCAGTTCTGTATTCTTCAAGAATGTAATGTTTGATGTTCTCCTTTATTATGACTGCAGTTCCTCCATGTGAGTTGCCAGAAGGATGGTTCGTGGTATGCACCATGTAGTTCTTTAGGCTGAAGTTGGTTTTCGGTGTGAATCTCGTTTCTGAGATTAATGCTATATCAACTCTTTCAGTTTTCATGAAGAGTTCAAATTCTTGCCGACGTTCTGTCAGCCCATTGGCATTCCAGGTAATTATCCTTAGATTTAGGGGTGCTTTATAAGGCTTGTGATTAACTGGATCATGCGATCCATCATGTTGTCTAACATAATTTTCATTATGTTTTGGAATTTGTCAAACATTACGTCAAGTACTTCCATAAAGTTATTTGAGTTGTTAATGTCTGGTTTTGATCCTGCTAAATTTTTTCTATTTGTTGATTGTGCATATGAAATATTTGGTTTTGGGTGTTCGTAAGAGTTGTGGTTCCAGCTATGTTTGCTATTTTCCACTTTTTCTTTTGGGTTATTTTCGTGATTTTTTATTATATTACTTGTGTATACATTGATGTCATTTGTCTTCCTTTTCTTGTTTTTCATAATTAGTTCTTTATACTGCTTGTATTTTTTGCAACCTTTGTAACTCGCAGGATGCTTCTCTTGGCAGTTTACACATGTTGCCTCAGTGTCGGGTCTTTTTAAACAGCTTTTTGTGGGGTGTTCTTCACCGCATTTAAAGCATCTGAATGGCCTATTGCATTGATTTTTGGCATGCCCAAATCTCTGGCATCTTTTGCATTGCATAATATCTAACTTTTTGTAGGGTGCTTCAAATGAAATTTTTACGTAGTTGAGTCGTTTGATATTGAAAATTTCTTTATTATTGTGTTTGGGCTCCAGATCCACGTAGAATAGGGGTAAAGGTTGTTTTGTGATTTTATGCCTTATGTTTGTAATGTGCCTGATTTCATGCCCTAGTTCTAGGAGCTCTCTTTTTATGAGTTCTGTATCTTCTGATGAGTGTAAACCACGTAAGACTACACGATATGCTCTTTCACTTTTGAGCTTATATGTATAATGGCTAACATCATTCGTTATAAAGTTAGCCCTTATGTTTTTATATGTATCAACATCGGCCGGCATTATTTTTACAATGTGGCCGGACCTCAGAGTAGTCATACTATACTTGTCGTTATCTGATATTGAGGAGAGAAGATCTTTTAACTTTCTTATGTCTATGACCCCCGTGACAAATATGGGTTCTGGTTTTGTCGGTTTAAGGACGTTTTGTTGTTCAGTAGGACCCTCGTTGCTTACTGATTCCAAGATCTGATATCTATTTTGTGTCGTTACGGCATAAGTTGTCTTAGTTAATTTACTATTTTTGTTTGTTGATTCGGGACTTGATTCAGCTTTCCTTTTTGTAGGTATGTGATCATTTTGCCAGGGTTGGTCGTTAATCTTATATTGATTTCCCATGACGGGTGCTTTTTGCCACGACGGAGGTTTTAATGTTGATGTGGTTTCCTTTTCAGGGTGTGGGTTTTGCAATAAGTTCGAGTCATTAGGGTTGCTGGGGCTCAATAAGCTGCCTGTTGACATACTCCTGGTTCTATTTACAAACAAGCTTGGGTGAAATGCCTGTTGAACAAGTTTCTTTTTGTTTCCAGTAGCATTCACAACCACTGAAGCCTGGTCACTCGCTTCAGCATTGTCTTCGGTAGTCAATTTCACACTCCCCGGCCCGGGTACCGGAGAGCGCCGGGGGTTAGCCGGATCGCATGACAAATCGCATTCCATTGTTTTCGACATTTCATAAAGAGTTTTGGGAGGCTGATCGATAGCACTTTCCCAAGGCGCATCGACCACACTTTTATAGGTTTTTTTAGTCCCTAAGGGCCTGTGGTAGCCGTGAATACAGGTTAGTTAACCGCCGCCTGTTGTTCGGCGTTGTTGCCCGTTTAGCACCACCCGGGGGATACGTGTAGGGTGGGCCTAGGAAAAGGTGGTAAATCCTACGGACGTGAGCAACATCATCCCCCTACTATCATCAACTACTAAATCGCATGCAATTTGAACCGCCTGAATAACACGGAAACTTGCGAAAAGTTATTCGAGCTTTCATCGACAACAATTTCTATGAGATTTTAGTACAGCGCCTCTATCGTACGTAAAAGAAACTAATATTTATGGAATATAGACCAATGATATTTAAGGAATTATCTATCGAGCCCTCGATACCTTTACATTACGATTTCGATAGTTTTCCGTGCTAGCCCCTCTGGTTTAATTGGGATCCTTCTTAGATATGTTTAAATTTTGTTCAACCGTTTAAAGTTACACAATGTGTTTCTAATTAGGGGCAATCGGGTATTTAACTGTTAGGTTCAAAACAGGTTACAGCTTTTGTCGATTCAAACCAGTTGATCAACTAAAATTGATCCTCGTGAACCCGCTATAATACGAAATCAGTATTGAATTATACCGCCCCGTAATTCACCCTCCGTGAATATGAATAATTCAGGTCACCTTTTACTTGTTTTTTACCCGTCGAATGTGAAATATTACATTACTGTCTTTTTTTTATTTGCTCCAATAACGAGACGAGCAGCGAGCAGGTCGCTCGCCTGATGTTAAGCGTCACGCTTGCCAATAAACAAAAATAACACCACACAGAACTCTGGATTACAGAGCACTGCATGGCACTAATACAAAATATGTTAAGTCTCATAATGGCCAGTAATTTCACTTTAATGTCCTTTGAACCGAAACACAACAGTACTTACACACTGTTCCTGGCTGCACAAACAGTCAAAGCGATGGTACCAACCCAGACGGCCTCTTATATACGAGGGACCTATATATTTTTTTATAGCATAGGCCGACGAACGAGCATATGGTTCACCACAACAAGTGATCTCCACCACCACCCATGTACGCCCACAATACCAAAAGAATTATGAGCGCGTTGCCGACCTTAAAGGAAAGGGATAATTAAGGAATTGGGAATGGGAGGGGGATTTGAGCCTCTGAATATCTCACTGACCGTACGAAACGCGGCAGCAAGCTACATTACGCCGGTTTTCTGTAAGACAGTGGTAACAACCCGGACGAGCCGGCCCATTCATGCTGTAGACCGAAATGTCTACAGCGTGACTTTACTACTCTAAAGTCTACCTAGTCAGTAAAGCAGGCATTTTGTATGTCTAGAAGCACTTATGCTAGAAACTTTAAGAAATTCCGGGTTCGTGTCTTAGTAACTGCTAATATTTGCGAAAAATAGGACTCTGCACCCATAGCAACATATATTAGCCCTGTATTATACTGCCTCTTCCTCTCTTCTACGAAGGGAAGGGTTAGGCCTTAGTCCACCACGCTTGCCTAATGCAGGTTGGCAGTCTTTACAAACTATTCATATATATTCCGAAACGTTCGTCGCGTTTAAAATTTATGACACTTCACTGGCCAGTAAAAATATAGACCGCACTGGCTTTAAGCCAGCGAAATATACACGTCGCTATTACGAGAGATATGTACCAAGCACTTCCCTACACAGAGCTCTTAGCTGATGTTCAAAATGTCTATTATTCTTTCTAAATTGGCAACGCTATAGTCCATATATAATAAGGGCCTTCCTTACCTATAAATTAATTATGATTGGATTAAATAAAACTTTTATAGGTAACAATTGATGTAATTCAAAGTGGTAGTGCCACGCTGTAGACAATTTTGTCTACAGCAAGAATGAGCTAGCTCGACTGGCTGGTTACCACTGACCACGGAAAACCGACGTAAAGTAATAGCTTGCTATAGGGTTTCGTACGCTGAGTGAGATATTTGGAGGCCCAAATCAGCCCTTCCTTTCCTTATTCTTAATTATCCCTTTCTATTAAGGTCAGCAACGCGTTCATGATTCTTCTAGTATCATGAGCTTCATGAACGATGGAGATCACTTACCATCCCATACCCACTTGCCAGTTTCTCGCCCACTGTTATAAAAACTCTAGTGACAGATTTAAAGTATTGTATTTTTTCTAAGTGTAGAGCCACACTGTAGCAACTTTTGTCTATAGCATGAATGGGCCGGCTCGACCAGGTTATTATCACTGTCTCGCCAACTTAAACTGGCAGCTTGCTGTAGCATTTCATGAAGTCCATATTCCCCTTGGCCCAATACCCATTCTTTTCTTTTATAAACGGCAACAGATCCATCTGGTGTTCATAGGTGGTGAAGCTCACCATCAGGTGACTCGCTTGCTCGTTTGTCAACCGCTGCATAAAAAAGTCTCCAAACATTGATGCTAAATGTGTCGAAATATTTGATTTATTTATTTCAGTCTGATATACCCAAGTGGAAATGTATTGATTTTACGTGTTCTAGTTTCCTACAACAATAAAGATGACCTTTACCGAGAAACTACAACCACAAAGTACAACATTCTTAGAACTGCAACATTCCATTCAATAATTTCAACTATCACGCATAATTTTCCTTCTATAGTAACCGCATACATTGTAACAAGGTCTCTTGCCAAAGTTTTCAACTTGTCACGTAACTCTCCATGAGTGTACGCGGGTCAGTTCCTGAGATGGAAAACTACGAGGCTTTGGAACTAACGTGAAGGAAACTGGACTGAATTAATGTTTCAAATGTAAATACTCGTTTGAAGTTAAAAGGACTTGTGTTTAAAAGTTTTGGAAATAATGTGGGATAAATGGAAACAGAATTGACAAGTGTTAGGTCGATCCGATGGTCAGGAAAGTCTCTAAATGGAATTTAATGGAATTATGTTGACATAGTGAAATTTAAAGGGTTTTGATGCTGATTAGTAATTAACCAACTCTGTATTTTAACGTGGGTGTAGTGAAATACGAGTAAAGGACTTACAAGAAGTTGCATAAATTTATCCATTAAAAACCCCTTACATCAATTAACAAAACATCTGTAACTTTTAGACGGCTGAAAAGATAATCTTAATATTCATCAAAACGTTATTCCTGTGTTTTCAAAAATTGCTACCAACCACACCCAACAGACAAAGGGGTTAAATTTAGTTAATAACACCCCTCTTTTTTATGAGTGGTTAAAAATAGACATCCGTCAAATATATTCAACGTTGTGCCAATTTGCATATTCGAGACATATAATTAAAAGTAAGTAAGATTAGGAAGTCATGATGAAGAAGAATTGAAGATTATAAAATAAAGTGTATGGTGAGTTAGGTAGATACAAATAAACAAAGATCCTGATTGGGAGGTTTGAGTTCGTATCTTAAACATAGAAATTCTACTTCTATTTTTTAAAACTTCTATATCTCTAAAACAAAGATTAAAAATGTAACAAAATTAATTACTTTGTTTCTAATCCATTTAACTCTATCAATAAATTATAAAGTAAAAGTTCTGCCAAAAAGCTTTTTATTACTTGTTAATAAATAATAAGGACAGATAGACTGTTGTAGGTAGGTGATAACTAACTAGAAATTAAGTTAAATTTTTAGTTTAATTAAAAGTTACGCATTTGAAATACAATTTAATGGTCGTGTCGACTGTTCCCAGTGATTAGACATTTATGTACTTTAAGTTCATGCACAGATTCGTGCATTTGCATAACATTGTTATGTTTTACTTAAAGTGGTAAATTCCCATTTTGCATATATTACTTATTTGCGAGTGGTAGAGCCACACTGTAGACACTTTTGTCTACAGCATGAATGGGCCGGCTCGTCCGGGTCGTTACCGCTGTCTCACAGAAAACCGACGTAAAGTAGCAGCTTGCTGGTGCGTTTCGTGCGGTGAGTGAGATATCCGGAGGCCAAAATCTCCTTCCCCTTCCCAATCACTTTCCTATAAGGTCGGCAACGCGCCCATGATTATTTTGGTATTGTGGGCGTACATGGGCGGTGGAGATCGTTTACCATCAGGTGACGCACTTGCTCGTTTCCGGCCTATGACATAAAAAAATAAAACACTAAATTTATGAGTTTGAGATGTTGTAAGTGGTCGATAATTTCCTAAAGATTTGTCTACTTCTATAATTTAGTTTTTACTTCATTATTTTTGAATTATTTCTCATTTATTTGTTAAACTTCAAGCTAACGGACCACCTGATGATAAGTGGATACCGTCGTCCATGGCCTTCAGCAGTTCCAGGAGTACAGCTAAGCCGCTGCCTATTGTGAAATACTTTTTATTAACATGTCATAGCGCTAAGGAATCGCCGTGGACGGAAGTCAATTCCTGATTAATTTTAGTGACACCTACGCCTGCGTTGAGTCGAACAGTCTACCGTGACGGAGACACTGTTGTTAGGCGGCAGAAATAGACGAAGCGGTAGTACTAACCCAGATGCCCTCTCGCATACGAGGGATCTACCATTACCAAATGCACAACTTGTATCTGAGATCTTTAAGTCTCATTGGCTGATATCGAGGTCGATATCACAAATGCTTCAACTAAATTTTTTACCCGTTAATTACAGCGTCGAGTTAACGTGTTTTCAGAAACATTTGCTTAAAAGTTATACTACCAGGCCTGCCTCGGTGGCGCAGTTGTAATGCGTACGCGTTACGATTGAGGCTAACGCTGAAGTCTCGGGTTCGATCCCCGGGTTGGGTAAAGTGGTATTGGGTTTTTCTATTATGAAATGCTCAGTATCAGCCCGGAGTCTGGAATTTGTGCCCGGTATGGCGATAGGCTCGCCCCCTATCACAAAGTGGGACGGAGATACGCTCTGCGAAATGTGGGTGTACTGGTTACACCTCTGCCTTTTGGGGATTACAAGAGTGAGTTCGTATGTATGTATGCATAATATAAAGTTCTAAATTAAGGCCTTTGAAATCTATACCTAATCATGTTAACACAAACAATAGGCATAATATTTACTTTGGTTTTAGATTATAACTAAAGACGATTATAAACTAAGATTTAATCTCATCGATAAAATCAAATTTGATAATAATATTACAAGTACAATTTTGGCTTATATAACATAACGTGCCGCATGAGGCGAGTATCCGGTTGTGAAACGAGAGGCTGTGGATTCGATTCCCGCACCTAGTCAAATGTTTATATCATCTCCAAATATTTATTTCGGATCTGGGTGTTTTCTCCCTAGAGAAGTTGACGTCAGATAGGCGGCCGGTCGTCAAAACTACAAGCCAAATCTTCAAGTGTATGTATCGATCCTTTAATATGCACCTTTTTGTAACACGTATATATCATAGTTTATGCTTAGCGAAATAACCATCTAGTGAAAACAAACACATCTCTCCAAGAATGGACAGCACGTTTCAGAACTGACTTTTTTGGTTCGGTACATGGCCATCAACGAAACCCTATTACTAAACATACTCCTGTCCGTCCGTCTGTCTTTCCTACTTTAAAATGGCTCCATATTTTTGAACTAATGTGTGTAAACTGCTGAAGATTTTACGCTTTAGTGAATGTGACATTTCCACAGGCGTCGATATTCTCTCATAGTTTCGTAACATTACAGAAACATATTAGATAATAGATACATTTATGTCGCTCATTAACGTGACGTTATTGACAGTGATACAAAGAAATATGATTTACCCATAATTGGATTGTCATAATATTATATCAAATAATTAGTAGAAGATAATATTATCAAACATACATAAATGGTTAAGTATTTAAGGGAATTCGGCACAACAAAGGTATGTTCATGAAATGATTAAAGCATAATAGTAAATTTCTTTCAATCGAAACCTAATTTTCATTCATACCCTGGCTCTCATTAATAATAATCATTAGTCATTAATCTATTCATCATCAGTTTCGTTTTAGCCATAAACCTGCGGGACTGATTATTTCGCCATAAATGTTACAAAGTATTAAAAATTAATTAAACCGGCGTAAAGTAGCAGCATGCTGCTGCGTTTCGTACGGTGAGTGAGATATCCGAAGGCCCAAACCCCCTCCCCATCCCAATTCCTTAATTATCCCTTTCCTTTAAGGGCGGGAACGCACCCATGATTCTTTTGGTATTTTGGGCGTTCATGGGCGGTGGAGATCACTTACCATCAGGTGACCCACTTGCTCGTTTGCCGGCCTATGCAATTAAAAAAAAGACTTAAATAGTAAGTAATAAAGTAACCATGTCTTAAAAACATTTATTTATAAAAAACTAACATTAACACACAAATTAGAAAGGTCAGAAGTGCATGCTCTTGGTTTTGAACATGCAACTTTTGTCGCGACAGTCGACTCCCCGCTGAGCTATCGCTGCACACATATATATTAATGGCGAAAAAAGATTTATCAGTCCTGGGTACCCGAAAAAATAAAAAAAACTGGTAATATATAAAAATACAATTATAATAATAATACCAGCCCTGTATTATATACGTCCTACTGCTGGGCACGGGCCTCCTCTACTGAATGAGAGGGGTGAATCACTGAATGTGGGTTGGCAGACTTCACATACCTTCGAAATTCTTATGAAGAATTTCTCAGGTATGCAGGTTTCCTCACGATGTTTTTCCTTCACCGTTAAAGCAAGTGACAATTAACAATGAATATACACATAACTTAGAAAAGTCAGAGGTGTATGCACTTGGGGCTGGTTTCGAACCTGTGACTTTCGTCTCGACAGTCCATACCACTCCCCGCTGAGCTATCACTGCTATGCACGATAAAATATAATTATAATTTAAACTAAATTCAATCTGGAAAAATAATTGTAAGTTGCAAAACGATTTAAGTTGAAAAGCTAAATATTTCGCAGAATCACGTGCAAATTATATTGGCAAGTACGATGTTAGTTCAACTATAATTTATGTGGACGTAGGCGGCGCTATTTATTACGTGGCTTCGTAGGTGGGGTGACAAAGAGAGGCAGTTAGGCACGATGAATTCTCATTTTAGCACTGCGAGGCAAGCCGGGTCACTTTGTTGAGATCAAACATAAATATACATATAAACATACGAACTCACGCCTGTAAGGGGTAGGCAGAGGTGTAACTAGTACACCCACATTTCGCCAAGCTTATTTCCGTCCCATGATGTGATAGGCGGCGAGCCTATTGCCATACCGCACACAATTCCAGACTCCGGGCTGATACTAAGCATTTTGAAATGGAAAAAGTAAAAACTCAATATCACTTTTACCCGAGCCGAGGGTCGAACCCGAGACCTCAGTACGCATTTGTATCGCGGTTGCATTACAACTGCGCCACCGAGGTACTTGTAGAGATCGTCTGAAAACCGTCAAGTACTAGTTGGACCCGCCTGGATACAACCATCGCACACATCGTGAAAAACCCGCCTTCGTGGCTCGGTCAAGCAAGTCGCATCATCAGCCAGTGTATATATCCAGTAACTTCAGGCCGAAATTCTGCCGACCGTCGAGGAACGTAATGTCTCTTTATGGTCGCTATTATACTTGGACTGCACTGTACTTAACATTAGTAGGCCTTGTAAGTATAAGTTTTAATAGTATTCCAAAACGATGAAAGTTTTCGCTTTCTCTCCATACTTCGAGTATTATTGGCCACTAGTGGGATCTATGATGAATTAAAATTAATAATATGGTTAATTTTATTTCATATTAGTCGAATAGGAAATTAGTTTCTATCGTTTTACGGCCGGCTACTCGCCCGCTGCGCCACGGAGGCTGTCAACTAACATCCAAATTCGCAAACTGTAACACCCATACATTCAAATAATTTTATTAGGATTAAAAGGAATTAAGGATGTGTTTACTTGCCAAATAAACTGGGCAACAAAATAATTCCTCGTTAGCACCGATAATGACCGTCATTAGAGGAAATTGAAAAATATTTAACGTAGCCGTGTCGAATTCTATTCCAAAGAAAATGGTGAGGTCATAAAATTCTATACCAAGTTTATCTAAATTAAGATAGCGTTTTTGTCGAAAAGCTGTAAATAGGTTCTAACAAGTAACAATACCAGCCCAGTATAATACGCCCCACTGCTGGGCATGGGCGTCCTGTACTTGAAGTAAACACACAGGTGGTCTGTTGAGAACTGTCTTTATTGTTTTTTATACGCTCGGCGAAATGTGGGTGTACTGGTTACACCTCTGCCTACCCCTGCGGGGATTACAGGCGTGAGTGCGTATATGTTTTTTATACACCGTACAAAATTATTATTAACTATCCTCAAGTACAATAATTAAATTATATCTACTACAGTACTAATGTGAGGGATTAGGCTTAACTACATCACGCTGGTGCTAAAGCTGGGTAGATTTCATATAACCTAACCATTTTGATGGAGAACTCTCAAATATGCAGGTATCGTGACGCTTTTTTCTGTAACCGATAAAGTCAGCATTTACAAAGTGATGTATGTAATTAACATTACACAAAACTGTGTAAAGTCAGAGGTGTTCTGGGGTTGGTTTCAAACCCAAGACCACTCTCGATATTCCATACCATTCCCCGCTATGCCATGGTCGCTTACGACAAACACATTTTATTTATTTATTTAAAATCTTTATTGTAGGGGGTTTTGGAATTTTAACCTGACAATACCGCCAGCAACTTTTTTTTTTTTTTTTTTTTACTAGCCCTTTATTATATACGTCCCACTGCTGGGCACGGGCCTCCTCTACTGAATGAGAGGGGTTAGGCCTTAGTCTACCACACTGGCCTAATGTGGGTTGGCAGACTTCACATACCTTCAAAATTCTTATGAAGAACTTCTCAGGTATGCAGGTTTCCTCACGATGTTTTTCCTTCACCGTTAAAGCAAGTGATAATTAACAATTAATATATTATTTAATTTATTTCATAAATTAGTATAAACGTGGTGTGCAATAAACACAAACGTAGATGAACTTTCTTTCGGCATAGCGCTATCCCGGCTTCCTATTTAAACGCTGCCACTTTGCCCAATCTTGAGCATAAACGAAGATGAACTGTGCATGGGAATATTAAAATAATGAATTTTGGGGTTTTTGTCAGGTTGATTGACGTTGTTTGTTCGAGCCGGTTAGGGAAAAGTAAGTATTCTAAGTGTGATACCTTTAACTAAGTGTTCTCTGGCGATATCACATCACGCTATGTTATGTCTAGCTGATAACAGAAAAAGTGCTGCGTCGGAACTTAAGGCTCTACGAGTACCATAGTGATGGGTCCAGATATGACTAAGTATTATACAGCTTACTGCCACACTCAGAGACGTCATTAAACTTTAATTGTTATTAAGTCAGTTCTCAGAATTTGATTATTTCTACACTCAGAATCAGTAATACTTTATGTTCCCTTACTGAATATAATCGAGTTTAAAGAAACAAATTAATGAAAATTAAAATTTTGTGACGTCTGTGAGCGCGGCAGTTAGAACTACTAATAATGTTAGTCTTTACAAGTGCAATTGACGGCCTTATTGCTCAAGACGATTTCTTACTGTATGTACTCGTAAGTCTGCCATTAGATGGAGAAAGAAAGGGAAGTCACAAGTGTCTCAGTTAACATCTAACAAATATTATCATACCACAATATGACGAGAAGCTCTAAGTTTATGTTGTTAGGAAATTTCCCAAACTAATACCTACGTTTGAATACCAAACTTATTCGGCAAACTGAGACAAACTTTGTCTTTGTATACAATCTTATGTGTATGTTCCTAAGCATAATATGTGAAATAATTTAATAAATCGTTTGAATTAGTAGCCCGCCTTAAGCTGGCGAGATCATTTTTGTATCTGACTGGATAGCGGCAACCATATACCTACATGGTGCAAAACCCATCATAGTGGCTCATTCAGGTGAGTCGCGTTCTGGGGTCAGCCTGTGTATACCCAGTAACTTCAGACCGACATAATTCTGCCGACCGTCGAGAGATGCAATGACTCCTCCACCGAAAGGCTAAATATATATCCTTTTATAAAAATATAAATTCACGTGTTGATTTCGCACAAAACTCCATTATACTAAAACACACAGGTATTTAAAATCAACGAGAAAAGTAATTATGCAGCATGTAGAAATTCCTGCACTACAACTACAACGTCTTTGTGAAACTCTTGAGATGCCCCATTGGTTCCCATTTATAAATAGAAACATTTTAGCAACAAAATATATCTTATTTGTCAGGAAATTGCGATCTATACGCTTCACATACCGCTAATGATAAATCGGAATAAAGAAAATAAGATATGAAACGAAAACAGATCTTTTGTATCGGATAATCATGTAATCGAGAAATCGATTAATTCAACTGATATCATCGATTTGACACAGACGTTACGCTATATAAACTAGTGATGGACAAGCAAGAACAAGGATTATAACTCTCAACGATTATACACTCAGTTCAAATTGTACCGATTTTTGCTTCTTTGTCGATAAATTATTAAAAATCGTATATAAATGTCGGTACAGTGCGGACAGTACACACGTTACGATTTATCGGTCCGATTTAAAGTGTAGGTTGATCGTGAGCAGCGTGTGTGGTCTGGAATGTAGCTAATTGCACAATAATTAATCCTTCAAGCCACGTTTACGTCACGTCGAGACAAAGCACGTTTAGAGCCACAATTTCAAAAGCAACGCGATAATGAAGCTAAATTCCCATCTCCGTCGCTCGGTTGAGGTTACCCTGAGGCCCGAGGCTGCAAAAAGCTGACAAAACATTAATGCAATGCTTTTGTAATTTCAGTAAACCCTTGTTTTTAGTAGAGCCTTTTTACAGCCTTTTTATACACGGAATTAATTTTTTGTGATAATAATATACAGTGTATTTAAGCTAGAAATTATTTTTTTGTTGGAATAATTTTGCGGTTATATTAGATCAGTGTTACAGCCCATTCATACAGCGGCTCCGTGTTTATGGGACCGTTTTAATAGATCTTTCGCTACTGGATTAAATATTCTCACAACAGTGACAACACACGGCAGCTTCGTACTTACGGAATCATTTTTAGCGGATCCGTAGCCACTGGATGTGATGTTCTCACAATACACCTTCACTCCGTATTTACGGGATCATTTTTAGCGGATCCATCGCTATTACAAAACTCATTTTGTCGGTTCTTTTCGCCACCGATTAGAATAACATCGAACCGAGCCGAAAATAACGGATCGTGTTATATGTGAAGGCACCCATACTCGTGTATCTCCATACGTCTTCGAGTGCGTTTTTTTACCGTACTAGCATACATATTTTGTTTGCAAAACAAATTGACTAAATTTTTCCGGTCCAGTTATTTTTACTGTATTCAGAATATTGGCGTGTATGTTAACTTGCAAATACCAAATACCACGGATATAAAAACGGATCTGCTAAAAACGATTTCGGTGTGAAAGAATTGTTATGGATTTCATAATATGTATTTGAATGTGTCTTGATTTTTTTACATGGTGAAAATCCTCTTAGATTCTCACACACCTTGAGAGGTAGACGGAATATGCCGGATTTTTATCGGCTATAAACCTCATGGTTCGACTCACTATGGATGGGTTCCGTGACTTTAAAACGAAACACGTCGAAACCCTAGCTCCAATGCAATGCTGTAAATCTAACATAGCGGGAGGGGTGCATCGGTTAAGTCCACTGGCAAACCTTTG
This sequence comes from Mimas tiliae, assembly GCA_905332985.1. Taxonomy (NCBI): domain Eukaryota; kingdom Metazoa; phylum Arthropoda; class Insecta; order Lepidoptera; family Sphingidae; genus Mimas; species Mimas tiliae. The sequence continues at coordinate 7,917,102 of HG995259.1, forward strand.
TATAGTCTGCGAAAGATTTAGGGAGTCAAATGACTTAATGAAATGCTCTATATGTATATTCTCTATAAGAGTACACTATCGATTCTAAAATATAATACAATTTATGGTATTATTATCTCTCCGTTATTTTGAAACAAAGGCATATATTTTCAATTAAAATTTTACCAAAGTCAATATTAAACAAATTGAAAATAATTTAACTTCAGAACCAAGAACAATTTAAAACAACTATTTACCTTCAACAAATTTAAATTTATGTTTATTATCACAATAAATTAACTAATAACAAATTCAAATTATCTTTAGAACTCTGAACGCGTGTTCACCAGAGCCCTATGTCAACATCTTGCCTAGGTATGAGTCGAAGTTTCAACTAAAGCTAGGATCAACTAAGCCCATAACACTTTCGGGGGTGTTACGTGGTCACAGTCAGGCTATCGTTGATATCCATGGTTGACCTTCGGGCGAAATCATGTTACACAAGCGAGTAGAAATGATATTAGAATTAAATGAATACTGGTAAAATATCATGTATTTGAGTGGTAGAGCCACGCTGTATAGTTTTGTCTACAGCATGAATAGGCCGGCTCGACCGGGTCGTTACCACTGCCTCACAGAAACCGACGTAAATTAGGGGCTGTAATTATGACAGGGATCATGTAATCCAAATAGACGACAAAAGTACTTCATTATGTATGTTTATTGTGACGTCATAGCGGCGATTTAGTGATGATATTCAATCAATTTTAAACCTATTTTTATAGAAGGCACTTTTTTGTGTTTGTCTCACTGCGATTACTTTTAAAAGGCACTTCCTTTGTGTTTGACTGACGTCTCACTGCGATCACGTCGAGAGCAGACTAAATCAAAGTATGCGTTCTAATTTTCCCAGGATTTCATTTTAGGCATGCGAAGTACATTAATTGTGTACCTAATCTATTAGAACTGTGTCTATGGTAAGTTTTCCTTAATTTATACACCAATAACCACTTAATTAAAACTTTAATGGCGAGGGTTGTGAACTGTATCGATTTCAGGAAATTGATGTTAGTGTTTAGATAGGACAGACTTCTACACGCTTGAACAATATATATTGAAAACAAGTTTTGTTTTATATATTTTTTTACCGTTAATCTGACGTTATCGGCTCTAAAAACCTTTAGCTCTAAAATACGCACTCATACATACGCACTCACGCCTGTAATCCTCGAAGGGGTAGGCAGAGGTGTACACCAGTGTGTGTGTGTAACCAGTACACCCACATTTCGCCGAGCGTATCTCCGTCCCATGATGTGATGGCGAGCCTATCGCCATACCGGGTACGAATTCCAGACTCCGGGCTGATACTGAGCATTTCGTATTAGAAAAACCCAATACCACTATACCCTACCCGGGGATCGAACCCGAGACCTCAGCGTTAGCCTCAATGGTAACGCGTATGCATTACAACTGCGCCACCGAGGCAGTCTACACACCTCTAAAATCCCTAATGAATAAAATAATATTTGAAAAAGCTCACACAAAGTGTTGTCCGGTATGGCAATTAACATACACCGTAAGGCATGATGATCAGATGATAATATGTAACAAATATTTTAAGGGTGGCAGAGTTACGCTGTAGACAAGTTTGTATACAGCAAGAATGGACCAGCTCGACCGGGTCGTTATCACTGTCTCACAGAAAACCGACGTAAAGTAGCGTAACTGTTTATGGGCAGGCGTTACGCTTACCAAGGGTAATAAAAAAAACATTCACGTAAGTCCGCTCTCTTTACGACTATACCCACACAAACCGACAACCTTTCCGAAATTATATTAAAACGCTATCGGCCGTTATAAGGGCCCAATTTGAATCACAAAGTATTCCAGAATCCCAAGACATGGCCCAATATCTGTCTAGGATCGTGCTATGTAATATGATCTGACCTTTATGTGCTCTGACAACCTATTAAATCGTTACAAAGGTTTTTGGGACATTGTTTTATTCACGATTTCCGAGGAAAAAAATCTTAATCGAGGTGAAAGTTGCGTTGTGAAACGTAATTGACTATTTATTTACCGATGAAGAAAAACGGCGGTTATTTTATTGTTATTTATATAGCAATAGCAAACGAGCAAGTGGGTCACCCGATGGTAAGTGATCTCCACCGCTGATACATTTCCGGCTCGTCAGCGTCGTTACCACTGTCTCACAGAAAACCGACGTAAAGACGTATATTCGGAGACCCGAATCTCCCTCACCTTCCCAAAAACCTTATTCCTTTCTTTTAAGGTCTGAAACGCGCCTATGATTATTCTTCGTTCGTGCCGTTTGATGATGATTAGTCGAGAGGCCAACATGTTGTACGATATAAAGCTAATGTATAAAGCTAGAATGCAACGAGTTTAGGCGTACACGAAAGTTAGTTGATTCGTATTAAAAAAATGAGAGACGATATCGCTTAGATAACTCGATGAAATGTTTCATTTTTGAATTCTAAGGGGACAGACCGATTTAAAGTTTTGCTCACGGACTCATCGAGCTTAGCCGGTTCTTTACCTTAGCATCTGTATACTTTATACAATATGTTTAAGCTTATCTATCGTTTTTAAATTTATTATTGTTTTTTTATTCATAGTTTTAATCTAAAATGATATCGCAACATAATTAGCACACGTATGTTTTATACCAAAATCTAGTCCATTACTTCAGTATATGCCAATATAGCTTTAGAAAACTGTGGCACAGGAAAATATCGTTGATATCAAGACAAAGGTGTCTTTTCCTACAGCAAACATCATTTGTAGCGTCTCACGTTCCGCCTTTGAGATGTAGTGGGCTAAATTGCACTGTACTATAGCAATAGCGACTATACGGGACTGTTTCACAAAATCCATGTAAACTTTATATAATATCAGATAAATGGACGACACAAAAATATACGATAAACAGTAATAAAGACGCTGGCACGACCGGGTATTTACCACTTTCTCACAGAAAACCGACTTAAAGGAGCAGCTTGCTGCTACGTACTACGTACGGTGAATAAAATTTCCGGAGTCCCAATCCCCTTTCCCTTCCCAATCTGGAATGAATGAATCGTAGGTGTACTATAGTTTAATTTAAATAATATTTCTCAAATAAAACATGCACATAAATTATTTTTAACATCAAAACCGCTTTGGAAATATGAGAAAATCTTGGAAAATTCGCGTCACAATCGCGCCGCTATGACACAAAGGAAAAGCTCGTTTGTCTGGGACAAGTTGCGGTTCATTGTTTTAACAACAGAGCGCCCCGAGATTGTTGTGTTATGAGTAGAGTATATTCAGTGAAATACTTTATCATATCCAACCGAATCTAATAAAAATAGTCAAGTCACCGTAATTACGAATTTTACGAGTGGTAGAGCCACGCTGTAGACAAAATTGTCTACAGCGTGGTGAATGGGCTGGCTCGTCCGGGTCGTTACCACTGTCTCACAGAAAACCGACGTAAATAACAGCTTGCTGCTGCGTTTCGTACGGTGAGTGAGATATCCGGAGGCACAAATCCTCTCCCCTTCCCAATTCCTTAATTATACCTTTCCTTTAAGGTCGGCAACATGCCCATGACTCTTTTGGTATTGTGGGCGTACATGGGCGGTGGTGATCATTACCATCAGATGACCCACTCGTTCGTCGGCCTAAGCAATAAAAAATAAAAATAAATTATAATATTTTGTAATGTAAGTAAACGTTACTGGCACACGGACATGAATGCACATAAAATCTTATTCTTCTTCAAGTACTACATTGACAACGTAATAATTTTGAAAAGATAAATTCAGATGACTGCCTCGGTGGCGCAGTTGTAATGTGTACGCGTTACGATTGAGGTCAGCGCTGAGGTCACAGGTTCGATTCCCGGGTCGGGTAAAGTGGTATTGGGTTTTTCTATTACGAAAATGCTCAGTATCAGCCCGGAGTCTGGAATTTGTGCCCGGTATGGCGATAGGCTCGCCCTCTATCACATTAGGGACGGAAATACGCTCAGCGAAATGTGGGTGTACTGGTTACACCTCTGCCTACCCCTACGGGGATTACAGGCGTGAGTGCGTATGTATGTATAAATTCAGAAATCATAAAGGTGAATTTCCGTATATCAAATAAAATATACCTTCAAAGTCAGCACCATATATTTTTTTAAACCTAGTCATCTTAATTTGTTTGTTTAAGGGATGAAGGATTCCTTTCCACTAACCGAGTAGTTAATTAAACCACTAAAACATCCTAGCCAATAGATAGCAAAATTTATACACTAGCGGTGGGTCCAACCCAAATCTAGGGATAATTAAACTAAGTTGGGAACACTGTCTGTATTTCCATTTCCTACATTTCATAGTTCACTTGCTACATCTATACTTTCAAAATCCTAAACAAAACGAAAAACAACTGCCTTAAGTCAATTCAAGAATCGTTTCCATCAACTACCAACTCGTTGAGCATAATCACTCCATTTCAACATCCAGTACCTTTAATATATCCCTTGGGGTATAACAATATTGGCATTCTGAGAGGCGTGCATTGGCATAATGGACAGGGAAACTCGAAAAGCTCATTAAAACGGAAAATATGTCACCCGCGACCCCGATATTACTTCAAGTTGTTGACGGTTCTGGATTTAAGATGAATAGACACGATTTTAGAGTTATGTAGCCGAGGTGAAATCTGGCTAAACAAGTTAACCAACTGGAATAAAGCTTGATGATGGGTTCGATTCCCGCACCGAGACAAATGCTCGGCGGATTAGTTTGTGTGATCTACAAAAAAAAAAACGGGTCTCGTTGTTGTGGGACCGCAAGTCCCTCGTAGTTCCTGATATCCACGATACAGGTTTACCTAGTGTGGGGTCGGGACTAGGGTGTGACTGTTGGGTGTATTTTTTTATATTTCCAGTTTAATTTTAATATTTAACAGTTCAGTATGAGTACTGTGGTGTTCCGTGTATTTCTATATGGCCACCGATACCTCCACTATAAGGAACCCAATCCATACACATATGTGAACACTATTTCTACACACACGGATTAGACTTGGTTATCGGCATATTGAGACCTCGTCGGTGGCTGAGAAATGGGCTCTCCGTAGTGGCGACTGTATTTATAAGGTGTTATTTGTCTCACTTATTATTATCTACCTCCACTATACTTGATAGTGTTGGTAGTACGTTTCACAATAGCTGTACACCATAAGTATTAGAGTCATAAAATAGTTCTTGTAATGATTAACTACTAATACATTAAGGACTAGACCGCATGAACTAGACTAGACCGACCATCCCTTATTTGCTATTTCTCCTACCACTCTAGTATCCTACAACGTCTACATGCCTGATAAGGATACCTTGAATATCAACAATAAATTAATAATACAATAATAATATTATTAATCTATTGTAATAATATAATAATAATTTGTGGTCTTCCTTGAGAACGCTTTTTTCCCCGTGGTTTCCATTCAAGGAGACCTTCAGGAAGACCACAAATGCGCTGGAAAGGCGACGTGAAGAGGGTAGGTGGTTCCAATTGGATGCAAAGAGCTCAATGCCGCAACGAATGGAAAATGTTGAAGCAGGCCTACTCATACAGGGCTAATATTATTATTATTATCTTCTTCTTTAGCCTTTTTCAACCAGTTTGGTGTAGGCCTGCTTCAAAGTTTTCCATAATACAATATACATGTCCCACCATTTGCCATAATACATTATACATGTCCCACTGCTGGGCGTGATACCTTTGAAATTCTTATAAAGAACTTCTCAGGTATGCAGGTTTTCTCACGATGTTTCCTTCACCAGCAAAGCAAGCGATAATTAACAATTAATACACACATAACTTATAAACTTCAGAGATGCATGCTCTTGAGACTCGTCTCGAACCAGTGAACCTTGTCCCCACTATCGTTGCTATTGCTAACAATAAAATAGAAGTAAATAATGAAATAACTACAAATACTCTCGATATAATAATAAAAGGCAAATTATCTAATACAAGTGGCAATTACATATTGAGTAAATTGTATACTTACCTACATTTACAAATAAATGATTTGATTTGATTTGTATCTGAGTGTTTTTAAGCTCCCGAACAGATTTTAGTAGAATACCTTATTTATGGCATTATTGGTTTGCAGTTGTAATGCGTACGCGGTACGATGCTGTAAAAGGCGAAAGATTTATACGTTTTAAAGGAACACCAGAGTACTACACGGTACGACGCAGTGCTGATGTCTCGGCTGTCTGATGATGGGTCGGGTAAAAGTGGCATTGGTTTTTTTATCACGATATGCTTAGTATCCGCCCGGAGTCTAGAATTGTGCCCGGCATGACAATAGGCTCGCTATTTATCATATTATAAGCTCGGCGAAATGTGGGTTACTAGTTACACCTCTGCCTACGCGGGCATTTCGGGAATTACAAGCGTAAGAGCATATGTATTGATTTGGTATTTTACCTATTCTCTCTGAATGCGAATCAGTTAACTTTAATTGTTAGGTTCTAAGACATTTCTTCGGTTTTTTAAAACTTTGAATGACGAAACGAGTAGGCCGGTCTCCTTCCTGATGGTAAACGCCGCGTCTGCCTACGAGTATAAGCAGAAGCGACACCACCACAGAACGTGGAGTTGCAAAGCACTGCATTGAACTGCGCTAGTCACTCCGAGACATACATTGTTAAGTCTTATAATGTCCTACAAACCGAAACACTACAGTGCTTACGCACATTTGCTTAGTGGCAGAAATAGATAAAGCAATACTACCAGCCTAAACGGCCTCTCGCACACGAGGAACCTATCACCTAATCGAACACATTTTTTTTTTATTTTAACCATAAAGGCATCACAGCCTTCAACCAGACACCGCAAACATTTCTAGAATCTAATACGAGTTAACTAACTTGATTACGGATAGTTAAGGGAAGTTATCTAACCACTCGCTTATGAACGCAGGTTCAGATTAGGTTATTATTTTTATACACCGATATTTTTATTGAGTACATAAATCATACTAAAAACGATATATTTAAAAATAAGATGCCATAAAACTTCGTCTAAATCTCAGGCCGCAATTTCGATATTTTTTACGATGACAAAATAGGTCGCCTAAATCTCAAACCGTTATATCAATATTTCTTTATCGAAAAGGATATCGTGATACTCTAAATTACCGATACTTTATTGTACTTCTAACGTGACTTGTTATGAGCTCTGTTTTATAATGTTCGGATAAATGTTGAGCGCCAGATAACGCCTTAAAGAGCCAATTTAGGAAGTAGCAATTTTACATGACTGTCCATTTTTTATAGCATAGGCTGGCAAACGAACAAGTGGGTCACCTGATGGTTAGTATTCTCCCATGTACCCCCACAATGATCGAAATCGCCTATGACATAAAAAACAGCATCGTGTATTGAGATGCATAAGAATGCATGATGAGGTTAATGAAAGAAGATGAAGTGAAAATAGTATGTCAGGACCGTAATGTGATATTTACCCTACACATACATATATACGTTATAATATTTTCAATGGCTGAGGGAAGCTCTGAATTCGTTTTTATTTTGTTTTTATTGATATTTTACTTTATTATCTCTCTATTCTAAAAAAAGTAAGTGGCGCCGCCGCCGCCGCCGCCGCCGCTGCCAAAAGCTTGTCACGCTATCTCCTCCGAAACCGCTGGGGTATGGGGTCGAGACCGATATCAATCGATGCAGAATAATGTGGGGAAGAAAGTAAGATATGTCTCATATTCGTCAGACTTTAAGTTTTTTTTTATTTTATGTTTTGTGGAAAAACATGGGCAACGCCCCTAGTTTACTATAAGTATATTTATTACAAAGAAACTGCCAGCGAGATTTAAAATTTTAGAACAGAGTTATTTTCACATTATAGTTCTGGTTTTAGGGAAAATGTACAAGAGTTGATCACCCTACCTGGACTACGCATTTCACACTGAATTAGCTATTCCGGGTGAGTCCACGAGACTGTGTTGATGGATATACGAAAACTCCCCGAGCGAATATTTTGCTGTCGCAAAACAGCGATTGTTTTGGGTCTAACATGGCAATTGGATTGGAGTTCTTTCTGAGGGGCTAAGTTGACTACTAACAGGTACTGTAAGGAACACAGTTTCCACGTCAAAACTGTTACAAGACAACAGATGGGCTAGCACGAATAACTTGTAAAAACGTATTCGATTCGAAATGTCAAAAATTTGTTCGAAACTTCATAAAAATGATAGCGTTCTTGTTTCGAATAGTTATTCGTAAGTTGTTCGTTCTCGCCCCTCTGTTTTTAAAAGTTTTTTTTTTTATTTGATTTGATTTTATTGTTCAATCGTTATGTGAAAACCACATGCACTCGGATATTTCGAAAATACGGACAGACGATGATGACGATGACCAAATACAAACTTATTACACAATAAAAAGGTGGTAGGTCCCTCGTATGCAAGAGGCCGGCTGGGTTGGTACCACCGCTTTGTGTATTTCTGCCGGCAAACAGCAGTGCATAAACACCGTTGTTTCGGTTTAAAGAACATTGAAGCCAGTGAAATTACTGGGCATTATGATACTTAACATATTAGGTCTCGGGGTGACGAGCGCAGTCCAGTGTCATGCAGTGCTTTGTTATTTAAAGTTATGTGTGGCGTTGTTTCTGTCTATGAGCAGGCGTGGCGCTTACCATCAGGCGAGCGACTTGCTCGACTTGTCATTCAAGCTAATAAAAAAATATATATAAATAAATAATTATTTAATAATATAATTTATGTTCATAATTTCCCAGTTTTGTTTACATTTTTTCAAACTATATTTAGTCTGGATATGAAGTGTAATAAATATATTATATAAACACGCCTGTAATCCCCGAAGGGGTAGGCAGAGGTGTTACCAGTACACCCACATTTCGCCGAGCGTATTTCCCTTCCATAATGTGATAGGAGGCGAGCCTATCGCCATATCGGGCACAAATTCCTCCGGGCTGATACTGAGCATTTTGTAATAGAAAAACCCAATACCACTTTACCCGACCCGGGGATCGAACCCGAGACCTCAGCGTTAGCTTAAGCTTAACGCGTAAGCATTACAACTGCGCCACCGAGGCAGTCAGTATATATATAAATAAAATAAATAATAACCCAGTCGCGTTGACCCTTTTATTTTGTAGACAAACTATATTAACGTGGCTCTACCACACAACACGTATACTCGTAATAATAAACATATTAAATAGCGAAACAAATAAACTCCCTAAAGTTCAACAATATTAGCATGAAATTAGCAATTTAGTTTAGATCAATCGAGGAACTAAATAAGCTTAAATACACTCCATTCGAACTGAAACAAAGCAATAAACTGCTATTAGCACACAATTGGCATAGTTAATGCTCGCTGTCTTCAGACCAAGATCTGATTTCGCTTGCGCATCTTGTAATTAGTTTGAACATTTCACTAACACCAAATTAAATTGGCTTATTCAGTGTATAGAATTAATTAAATAGATTTGTCAGTGATCAAATTAGTAAAATAAATTATTACAGAAACAAGCAAATATGACTGCCTCGGTGGCGCAGTTGACATGCGTACGCGTTACGGTTGACGCTAAGGTCTCGGGTTCGATCCCCAGGTCGGGTAATAGTGATATTGGGTTTATCTATTATGAAATCCTCAGTATCAGCCCGGAGGCTGGAATTGGGCCCGGTATGGCGATAGGCTCGCCCCTATCACATCATGGGACGGAGATACGCTCGGCGAAATGTGGGGGGTACTGGTTACACCTCTGCCTACCCCTTCGGGGATTACAGGCGTGAGTGCGTATGTATGTACAAGCAAATATATATAATTCAAAGTTCTGTGTGGCGTTACTTCTATTTATGGCGCTTACCATCAGGCGAGCAACCTCATTCAAGCGATCAAAAAAAAAAATACAAATGAGAAAATAACTTACAACGGGACTATCAGTTCGTCAGTCGAACTCGTATTTGGACATCTTTTTAGAGCAAATTTAACAACTCCATCATTAAAAGAACACTAAGCACGGAAGTTCTTTCGAACTTGGTCGATTTCAAAAGGAAAGTGTGTCATTACAGGTATCTTTTGATCAACGACTACTCGCTCATTAATTATAATAGTCGTCTTTGTAGGAACTAATTGTGTTTGAGTAATCTTACACTTAGTGATACTTATATTTCGAATTGTTAGTAAAACGTGTTTATCTGCAAAAAATGAGTATATAAATATAGTATAAGGAATGAGAATTCAGGGTAAAAAAAAAACTAACTCTGCATTGTTTCACCTACCAGAAGTAAATTAGTTACATAAGCGGTGAAACAATGCAGAGTAAGTTTTTTTTTACCCTGAATTCTCATTTGTTATACTATATTTATATACTCATTTTTTGCAGATAAATGACTTTCCTATGCCTAGACCCTAGGACATAATGGTCTAGACTAAACAGGTCGGCAAACGAGCAGTGGGTATCTTATATGACGGATTTGGGCCTCCGGATATCTCACTCACCATGCGACACGCAACAGCAAGCCGGTACTTCTTTTAAAATTGCTTTTGAACAAATATTTGGTAGTAAATGGGCAAATTACGGGCCCATATTTTTTATTCATAATACTCAGTATCCATTAATCTTGTTTTTCGACCTTTAACGTAACCTAATTTCTTCCGGATTTATTTCTTGTACATCAGCTGTCTAATTTCGATTTTATCATAATTTTATAAATGGGTTTTTCGCAAAGGATTTCACGAATGAATAATGTATGGAAATGTGCAAGTGTTTACCCTAATAGTAGTTTATTTTTTATTTTAAATACATATTTTGCGCGTGTTTACTTCCATTATGATATTAATAATAATTCTCCTAGAAGCAGCAACAAAGTTAGGAATTGTAGACTTGAAAAAACACGATACTAAAGTAAGTTAAAAAAAATGAACCTAGTTTCAATAAGTGTAACTGTATTGGTCAAACTTCTGAAAGAAACTGCTATCCACTACTTAAGTCACTTGACTCCACTATGAACTTGGGGGTAAAATATAGAATAATACTCTTCTATACTTTCTTGATGTACTTATATTTCACAATGATTAACTCTCACAAAATTCAGTAGTCGAATGAACCGGGCGCGCGTTTTTCCGTCTTTTTTAAACTTTGTGGGTACATCAATTGTCAAATCCCACCCTTTAAAACGTTAAAGTGTTACCAGACTAATCATTATAATTTTATCAGATTAAATAAATAAATAAATAAATAAATACACCCAACAGTCACACACATAGTCCTGACCCCACACTAGGTTAACCTGTATCGTGGGTATCAGGAACTATAAGAGGGACTTGCGGTCCCACAACACCCAGACCCGAGACAAATATTAGTGGATCACACAAACATTTGTCTCAGTTTGGGAATCGAAAACGGCCTCTCGCTTCGCAGCCGGCTACTCGCCCGCTGCGCCACGGAGGCTGTCTAAAGTTAGAGATTAGTTAAAGATCGCCTAGAATTGCTACAGGCTAATACTTTGAAGCGTCGTAGCCTAGCCGAGTATCTGGTTGTGAAGCGGGTGGCTGCGGTTTCGATTCCTCCATCGAGACGAATGTTTGTGTGATATTATATTGGTTTCGGGTGTTCCTGTTAAGAGGCCAAAAATGCTTCGTAATACCAGACTAGGTGTGTGTCTATGGGATCTTATTTTTTAATAGCCTTAATGAGGAAACGAGCAGGTCGCTCGCCTGATGGAAAGTGCGACGCATGCTCATAAACAGACAAAACACCACAAAAAACTTTAAATTAAAAAGCACTGCATGACATTGGACTCGCTACCTTGAGACATAAGATGTTAAGGCTCATAGTCCCCAGTAATGTCACTGGCTTCAATGTCCTTCAACCCGAAACACAAAAGTGCTTAGACACTGCTGCTTGACGATATAAATAGGCTTCCCGCATACGAATGACATATTGTAAAAAATATATAAATTTCATAACAACACTCTCAACTCTTTTGTATTGTATAAAATGTATATAATAAGCGCCACAATAACGCGTTAAATATGCTTCTATAATTAAATTGTGAGTACTGGTACACAATAAAATGTAATTATCCAAGTTCAAATTAATGCTTTTATAAATTAATGTGGATTCAGTTTATAGATGTAGGTGTAGAGTAATAGTTTCTAGAATTGTTTAATGTTTGTAGGAATCGTAGCAAGAATTTTTATTACTTGTTTCCTTTAGTTAGTTCTGTCAGCTGATTTTCCGATTGAGTAATGTAGAGTTTACCACGTTGTAAGTGACATGCATATATGTATTTGCTAGCCTCGGTGGCGCAATTGTAATGCGCTATGACTGCTGTGCTGAGGTCTCGGATTCGATCCTCGAGTTGGGTAAAAGTGATATTGGGTTTTCCTATTACGAAATTCCCATTATCAGCCCGGAGTCTGGAATGATGCCCAAAATAGAGATGGGCTCACCCCTCTACTACCATAGCACGGAAAAAAGCTCGGCGAAATATGGGTGTACTGATACACCTCTGCCAACCCCTTCGGGGATTACAGGCGTGAAGGTGTATGTATGTATATGTACTTACTAGTTTTTTTCCGCGATTCCGCCCTTGGGTAGATGGAAACAGCTGTTATATTTTGGATATATCATCTGCCCTTATCCCGCTCGTAGTGGGGTCGGCGCAATATGCTTTTAATACATGTTACAGAAAGCTGTGGCTTGTAGTTTTAACGACCGTCTGACGTCAACCCCTCTGGGGAGAAAACACCCAGACCGGAAACAAATATTTGTGGATCACACAAACATTTTGCCTCGGTGCGGGAATCGAATCCGCGGCCTCTCGGTTCACAGTCCATTACTCGCCCAATGCGCCACGGAGGCAGTCAAAGGTCGCCTGCTTTATTATTATAATAAAAAAGCCTGTTTTAACATAGTTAAATTAAAGGCTCTAAACTCCAAACATATAATTTAACATCTACAGCCAATCTACATTTATAATTTAGTGGTTTATCCAAATGCTCCGTTTGTACTATATCGGGGCCATTTATTTCAGTCTGACCACTTCAAATGTCATTTATTTTAAACTATGCTAAGGTCAACACTGGCTGAACGTAAATAAGCATTCATTCTAACCAATCGACCACAGTTTTGTGGGTTCAGTTGAAAATCTTTAGTTTATTTACATACGCACTCACGTCTGCAATCCCCGAAGGGGTAGGCAGAGCTGTAACTAGAGCACTAACAATTCCAATCCCGAGCAATTCCTCGATTTTCAAATCGCAAATCGCAAATTCAAATACTAATTGCGATTGCTCAACCTGAGCATTGAATACAGAACCTCACCGGTTAGCCTTAGTACGCTGCCATTAGACCAGTGAAGCGTTAAGGACAAACCGTATAGTAATTCGATGAACGTACGGCTTCGACGGAGGACCTCTCTGCTGACCTATATTAGGTATATTCGGGAATTCATTGGCTGGCCCCAAAACATGACTCATGGGAGTAAACTTACCTTCCTGTCCCACTTAACAGACGCAAAATGTTTTTTATGAGCACTGCAGAAAGGGTCTTGCATAATATTATGGTTTTAACCTCCATCAAAAAGAGGTGTGTTATTAGTTTGACCTCTCTGTCTGACTGTGGGCATGTGTGTATCTCTCTGTGCATCGTAGTATCTAAACGAATGGACCGAGTTTTGTTCGTAAGCTACTTTAATCGAGATGGTTTTTAGATATATTTGAATAATATCAAAACGGTCGTTTAAAAGTTACAGATGGTTTTCCAATTGACGTTGCGGGGTTTTAAAGTTTAGTTTATATTTTTTATAGCTTAGGCCAGCAAATGGGCATTTGGTTCACCCGTAAGTGATCTCCACCGCCCATGTACGCCCACAATCCTAGAAGAATCATGGGCGAGTTGATGACCTTAAAGTAAAGAGATAATTAAGGGGCATTGGGAATGGGGTTTTGGGGCTCCGGATATCTCACTCACTGTACGAAATGTAGCAGCAAGCCGCTAATTTCTAGACAAAGCTGTTTCCAGCGTGGCTCTACCAATCAAAATAAACATTATTTTGATTAAACCCTTAGAATGTGTATCAGGATATTCAGTGTATATAAAAGTTCTATTTCCGTAAATCGTCCCGCGACGACATTTAGCTTTATTGCTTTTTTTATTTTCGATGACAGGGGTGGAGAAACTGATGTTTTTGCTCATCAATAAATATGAATAAAATACATATTTATTTTGGTTTTGTGAGTCATAAGGGCAATATTCTGCCGATAGTTGAGAGACGCAATCTTGGCGGTTGACATTATATTTGGACTGCACTGTACTCAACATCAAGTTCAGTGTAGTCACTTTGCTGTGTCAGTTTATTTATTTATTTTTATTTTATTTTATTTAGCATACCAACAGAATAATTACATACTAATTAAAATTACATATTGATACAGATCATAGGCGTGCATGGCATTTGTAAATAATATGTGTAATGAAATTGTACATTGAAATTAGATATTTTTTATTAAATTATACATACATACATACATACATACATACATACATTTTACGTTATATTTTGATTTTTTTAAAATATATATTAACAATTATTAATACAGGAAATTTGAAACAGTGTAATTGAAATTACGGTTTTTGTAATTATAAAAAATATGAAGTGGTTTTAATATCACAGAAAGATAAAAATATTAATTCGTCACAACATAATGACATTTTATGATTTTATATGAATTGACAAAAATATGAGTTCCTTTTGATGAGCAGAGTGTATAAAAAGCAAACAAATATCATTAACAATGGAAATCATTATTTGTTTTGCTAGGGAAAGCCATACAAAACATATGAAAGTCAACCAAACGGTCGTCCGGCACGCGAGGTGAATTTATCGTCCTTGGGGTAATGACAGCCGATTTAAGAGACCGGGGAGACGCGTGCTGCATAAATCGAGAAGTCGATGCTAGGATAGTCCATATTTTTCAAATTCAAAAAGTTTGAATTCTGTGTTACTGAATAAAGAAATAATACCTATGTCTTGTTACACGACTCTTGTATTGACCTACTGACGGACACGAGCTTCTTCTTATGAGAGTATTAGATATTTGTCGTTAATATTGTATCGAAGGTATTTACTTGCTTTTTATTGTGGTTAATGAAGGTATGGAATGAAATGAAAAATAGAAATGAAGGAAAACTAACAAAACTAAAAATTCATACATACATACGCACTCACGCCTGTAATCCCCGAAGGGGTAGGCAGAGGTGTAACCAGTACACCCACTTTTCGCCGAGCGTATCTCCGTCCCTTAATATGATAGGGGGCGAGCCTATCGCCATACCGGGCACAAATTTCAGACTACCAGAAAAATCCAATATCACTTTTACCCGACCCGGGGATCGAACCCGAGACCTCGGCGTCAGCCTCAGTCGTAACGCATACGCCTTACAACTGCGCCATCGAGGCAGTCTAAAAATTAACTACACTTAAATATCTAACCTATTAAAACAAACCTACTAGAAATAAGTAAAGCCTGTATTAATGCAAAGAATAAAAGGCTTTTTTATTAATTAATTTATTGAAGGTATCTTGGTCAGGCATGAGGACGTGTTATACTAAAATGTTGGGAGGAATGGCATACAAAGTATTGTCCAGTTCAGACCATCATCACGGGTGAGCACGAACGACTTACGAATAAGTATTCGAATCGAGAACGCTAGCATTTGTATGAAGGTTCAAACAATTTTTTGACATTTCGATACGAATACGTTCTCGCAAATCTTTTGTGCTAGCTCCTCTGTTATCTTGTAACAGTTTTGGCGTGGAAACTCTGTACTTTACAGTAGTAGTACCTACCTATTAGTAGTCAATCATTACAAGTAATTTATTACTGAATTGTGTAGTACTTGTACTGAAATATTAAATATTGAAATTGTGCTGGTAATATAAGAGTCTAATCATGACTGCATTCAATTTTATTTCGGACCAACCTTGTAAGGATAGAGCTTTCCCCAACACACTGGCTTAAGGATTGATATTTTCTCGGAACGAAGCGCCCTGCTCGTCTTGACATTATGCTAATAAAAAATAAAATCCTCGAATCTTTAGTTAAGTTCTGATTAGCGATGACATCATAGTTTTTTTACCAACAAAAATGCTAACGAAAATAGCTTATACGACCATTGACGTCATAACTTTTAGGCATAAACATGGCGGGCTAATAAAATTGATATGGATCTAGGAAACAGACGAATGGTAAACAAAGATTGCAATTAGCGATTACATTCCGTTTGCCGTGCAACTAGGGCACACATTAATCAACTCAAATCGACGTTTAAACAATTCAAATTTGATCAAGAAGTCCGTAATGTTCATTAGCAGGAATTCTACAAGATTATTCTTAGGAATTAGTTGCAATTAAATTTGCAAATTGACTGCCTCCGGCAACGCGCCCATGATTCTTTTGGTATTGTGGGCCGTATATGGGCGGTGGAGATCACCTACCATCAGGTGACCTACATGTTAGTTTGCCCCAACGCGACGGGCGAAACAACAGTCGCCTACATACATTGAATTATTGAAACTTGTACAAAATACAACACGCCCGTAATTCCTTCAAATAGTAGAACTAAGCACCTTCACTCATCCAATAATCTTGGAGGATTAAAAGTCTACCGGGCTTTGGCCCTTAGATTCTGTTTGCTTGCCTAAATTGGACTGGGACGGTAAATCTTTGCTCAAGGCACGAAATCTTGTGTGTGGAGAATTAAGCGCTTCATTGGTCTAATGGCACCGTACGTACTAAGAAATTGATGACGTATTGCGTTTAATCCTCATGTCGGGCAATCAGGTCATATGGGTGGTGGAGAGACACAATGAAGACATTTGTCTATAGTAGGAATGGGCCGGCTCGACCGGGCCGTTACCAATATTTCATAGATACCAGTATAAAGTAGCGGCTTGCTGCTGCGTTTCGTACGGTGAGTGAGATATCCGAAGCCCCCAATTCCCCCTTCCCAATACCTTAATTATCCCTTTCCTTTAAAGTATGCGACACGTTCACATCTTCTGGTGTAGTGAGCGTTCATGGGCGGTAAGGATCACTTACCATCAAGTGACCAACTTGCTCGTTCGCTAGCCTATGCATTAAAAAAAGGTGAGGGTTTTACAAATCAATAAGTATCCACCTTAGTTTTAGCGAATCGTGGCTGCACTCGTCGCACCTCTGCTTGCTCTTGGGAATACAAATATGACGGAATTATGTATTTTTTTTATTAATACTGAGAATGTTAAGTATACACATTTTTAATAGAATAACTACACTTTTTGATGTAGGTATTTTGCTCCGCCGGCGTGAATGTCTTTTTCCGGAATAGTAAGTAAACCATGTCTTAATCCAGGTCTTGATCTATATGATCAAATTTCATCTAAATACATTCAGCCGTTAAGGGATGATTCATTAACTAACATCCAAACTTTCACATTTATAAGAATACTTAGGAAGTAGGAAGCGTTTTATTAGAAAGGCGGATCCCGGCACTGAGCCTGAATAACGATAGCTAGAAAGAAAGAGTTTTGAGTGGTAGAGCAACGCTTTAGTCGACGGTTATGCCTACAGTATAAATGGGCTCGCTCAACTGGGTTGCTAACACTGTCTCATAGAAAACTGACGTGTAGTCTGCTTGCTGTTGCGTTATGTACGGTGAGTGAGATATTCGGAGGCCCAAACTCCCTCCTCTTCCCAATCCCTTAATTATCCCTTTGCTTTAAGGTCGGCAACGTACCCATGTTTCTTTTGTTATTGTGGGCGTACATGAGCGGTGGAGATCACTTACCATCAGGTGACCCACTTGCTCGTTTGCCGGCCCATGCCATAAAAAAAAGTAGGAGAATAAGACGTGAAACTTGTTTTTAGAAACAACGCCACGCATTATCATTAAGTAAGCAACAACGCAACGGTTGCGTCTATATTTCACCCACGGCATTTCCTATCGGCCCAAAGTTCAATTGTAATTTTATAACAGGTTTTTTGAACTGCAAAATCCACATAGGACTATCGTTGATTGACGGCATAAGGGCGTATTACATACGTGTGTACCGAATTGATTGCGGCACCCTAGCCATCTGGTAAAGCCTTCGGGCTGTTTGGATACACCGTAACATGCTCTGTGAGACAAATACACTATCAGCATTAACTGTGATCCAAAATATCAGTGGCGCTTCCCTTTCACTGGATCTACCGACTATTGAAAAATAGTAGGATTGTTTTAAACCAGGGTTTTTTATTAGCTTGAATGACGAGACGAGCAAAACGCTCGCCTGATGGTAAGCACAACGCCTACCCAGAAGACGCCTACCCATGTTACAGAAGATTTGGCTTATAGTTTTTACTACCGGCCGCCCGCCTGACGTCGACCCCTCTGGGTGGACATCTTGACAAATAATAAAAATAACAAAAATCAAAAGGGTGTGAGTAGTGGCTACGAAGCCCTCTGTGCGCAAATTGATCGCTTTTTAACCAAACCTAAAATGGAGCTTCTGTATTCGTCCCGTATGTACAGCTTGGCAAAAAAGAATATGGAAGTAATGAGGGCGCCTATATCTAACTTATGCCTACCCAATATATTGTTAGTTGAGTTATAACTGAGTGATATTTGGGTTTGATTTTGGATAGCCGGTGGGATTTCCGTGCCCACTTCAAAAGTTTGGGGACAAAATTGTCCCGGGCAGCGGGTGCGCTTTCAAGCCTGCTGCCCAACTTGGAAGGTCCTGGCGTCCCTTGCCGAAGGCTGTACGCCGGAGTCGTGCGGTCCATGGCCCTGTATGGAAGTCCCGTCTGGCCCGAGTCCCTGGGCGACCGATGCGCCGCTCTGCTGCGCAAGCCACAGCGTATAGTAGCGCAACGGGCGATCAGGGGCTACCGCACGGTTTCATTCGAGGCGGCATGCGTATTGGCCGGTTTCGTCCCGTGGGATCTGGACGCTAAGGCCCTCTCCGCCACCTTTCATTGGCGGGAGGAGGCGTTCAGACGCGAGCAGAGACCAGCACCGAGAGAGGTGGACGCCGTACGCGGCTCCCTCCGCAGAGCTGCCGTGGAGGAGTGGCGTCTCAGGCTGGAGAACCCGTCAGCGGGTCATGGGGCCGTCGCGGCACCGCGCAGGGACAGCTCCGGCTGAAGCCGGGGCGCTTCTCGCCTCGGGAACCCGGGGCAGTTCCTAATGCGCCGAAGATGGCCACCGCGGGGTTTTTAGTTGGTATACCGGTATAGGGTGTATATAGTGTTAGGGACTCGGCCCAACGGTCGCCTGGATGTTTACCATCACTCCCGGGCGGCTTAACGTTGGGTCGTAAGGCCGGTGAACCCAACTTAACCGTTCCGCTTCCCCCGGGGCGGGGCGGCAGCAATAAGTCGCTTTTCCCCGCGACAAAAAAAAAAAAACTGAGTGAACTGAGGCAAATAAATGAGTTATAAGTAGCTTATTTATTTTCCAGCAATAATGATTTTTGTAGCCGAGGTGGCAGGTGGTGGTGGTGGGTACACGGATGTTATAATTTTGCCCCGCGGTGGACGCACCAAAGACTAATAATTATTTAGGCCTGTTATACCCTATATTTACATTTATAGTGCCGAGTTAAGCATTCCACTACACCATTTTTGGTTATAAATTGCATCATCAAGTTAGTAGGGCGCGCTTAATAGACCAGCTTTAAGGATCCTTATATATTTCTTAATGTTCCCTCTTAGATAATAATGGCAGAGAAGGTATGTTTTGCTACGGGCATTTTCAGGAATTAAATGTTTTGTAAATAATATAAGACAATTTATTTAGAGTAAAAGTGATTTTAAAGTGCGTCTCCACTTGTGATATTTCGCTGCATAGAGGGCGTGACTGTGGCAAACGTACGTGACAAAGTGTCAAATGTGGACGGTTGTCAAATGTTACGACCTAAGGTCACGGAGCGTTCCACCCTGAGACCCCGTCACATTTCGCCGTGACATATTATTTCGGCTGCCGCGGTGGCGCAGTTGTAATGCGTACGCGGTACGACTGCTGTGCTGAGGTCTCGGGTTCGATCTGCAGGTCGGGTAAAAGTGATATTGGGTATATATATTTCAAAATTTCAGTAACAGCCCGGAATCTGGAATTGTGGGGACATATTTAAGGGAAATCTGTTCAGCCATTTAGAAATGATATATCATTTTTTAATTTACGTCGGGGAATTTTATTATATCATGCTCTCAAATTGTAAACCTATATACGAGCCGCAAAGATTCTCACGGAATCGGAACTAGTTTTCTGAGCAACCTAGTAGGCTTAGTACGAGTTACAAATACGTTCCCAGTTTTCAAATTCTTATAAAATTACTTCCGTCGAAGTGTCAAACTAGTAATTCATAGGGGAATAAAGGAAAGAATCGCTTGAAACTAATTTCATATTCGACTAATATGAAATAAAATTTACCATATTATTAATTTTAATTCATCATATTTTTCACGATTGGCTACTCTTACTCGACGTAAGGGAAAAAACGAAAACTTTCATCGTTATAGCAAACTATTAAAACATGTACTAGACCTACAGATCTTTTATAGAATCATTACATCAAGTGTTAGATGTATGGAGGTAATGAGCTAAGACGAAAGCGGCTAAGTATTAAGATTGTTTACTGCCCTACCATTGGGATTACTGATCTTATCTTCATGGAATTGTTTTCTTAGATCATCTTTATTTTTAGAATTGAATGTTTTCGTATTTTCTCAATTCGACTATAAAATATTTTAATCTCATTAGTAAGCTAATTTTTATCATACATTTTACAAGCAGTGTGTAAGCTCTGTTGTGTTCCGGTGTGAAGGTCATTGAAGCCAGTGAAATTACTTTATGAGACTTAACTTCTTATGTCTCAGGATGATGAGCCAATGCTATAAGTTCTGTGTGGTGTTGCTTCCCATTAGGCGAGCAACCTGCTCGTTTGATCACACAAGCTAATAGAAATAAAATACTTCGTAATAACATTTTCAAGATTGGCATAATAAATCAACAACGTTCAACATTCAACAGTAACGTCGATTTTCATATAAAATGTTATATATTTTTACATTTTTCCCACTACGTAATATAATATCACAGCCAGCCTCTGTGACGCAGTGGCTGAGTAGCCGTAAAGCGAGAAACTGCGGGTTCGATTTTCGATTCCCGCACCGAGTCAAAATGTTTGTGTAATCCACGAATATTTGATTCGGGTCTGGTTGTTTGTTTGTAAAATCTAAAAGCCAAAACTTTCCGTAACATGTGTTAAAAAGCATGGTGAGCCGACCCCACTGCGAGTGGGATAAGGACTGGTGGAAGAAGACACAATAACTTCATTTTGAACACAATAATAAACGCCTTTTTTATAGCATTATTGTTGTTATTCTAGAATACAATCTATACCTACTAATATTATAAAGCTGAAGAATTTGTTTGTTTGGTTGAACTCGCTAATCTCAGGAACTACTGGTCCGATTTGAAAAATTCTTTCAGTTTTAGATAGCCCATTTATTGAGGAAGGCTATAGGCGGCTATATAAGACATTTTCCCCGGAATAGGCCGTTCACGCGGGCGGAGCCGCGAGCAAAAGCTAGTTTTAAATGTAGTAATGTTTGATACACTAGCAACATTGAGCATTACGACGGTCATTTATATTCATTCACGTTAAGTTACTGAATTTCGCGGCTCTAGCTAGGGAAAATTATAAAAAATTGCGGTCAAATTGCCTTTGACTTGAAATTGACTGCCTCGGTGGCGCAGTTGTAATGCGTACGCGTTATGACTAAGGTTGGCGCCGAGGTCTCGGGTTCGATCCCCGGGTCGGGGAAAACTGATACTGAAACTGACTTTTAGAGTGGTAGAGTCACGCTGTAAACACTAGTGTCTACAGCACGAATGGGCCGGCCCGACCGGGTCGTTACCACTGTCTCACAGAAAACCGGCGTAAAGTAGTAGCTTGCTGCTGCGTTTCGTACGGTGAGTGAGATATCCGGAGGCCCAAACCCCCTCCCCTTCCCAATCCCTTAATTATCCCTTTCCTTTTAGGTCGGCAACCCACCCATAATTCTTTTAGTATTGTGGGTGTACATGGGCGGTGGAGGTCACTTACCATCAGGTGACCTACTTGCTAGATTGCCAGCCTTTGCTATAAAAAAAAAAAAACGGTTTTTCTATTATGAAATGCTCAGTATCAGCCCGGAGTCTGGAATTTGTGACCGGTATGGCGATAGGCTCGCACCCTATCACATCAAGGGACGGAGATACACTCGGCCAGGTACCAGACGGCCTCTCGCATACGAGGGACCTAGGTACTATCTAGTAAATTATTATGTTATTGTCGTACCTGGGATTGGAACTCAAGACCTCACCGGTTTCTCTGCCTTTTATTACACTGCCATTAGACCAATGGGGTCTATTTTCTATGTGGAGAAATATTCAGACATGGTTCTGATAGTTCTTAATGTGTTTTCGAGGGTTCTACAAGTCCGTCAGAAAACAACCGAAACAAAGGGATGCGGACGCCCCAAAGTTTTCATATTGACACCCAACTTGGCCCAGTTACTTGAACTTTGGTGTCAAAACTGGGGACGGAATATTATTACAACATTTGATTTTGGGAAAATGGATAGGGAGGCGTAAAGTGGAATAAGTATTAGATTATTATAATATTATCGACGGCCTCCGTGGCGCAGTGGACGAGTAGCCGGCTGTAAAGAGATAGGCCACGGGTTCAATACACGTACATGGACAAAAATGTTTGTCTGATCCACATATATTTGTATCGGGTCTGCGTGTTTTCTCTCCAGAGGAGTTGATGTCAGGCATGCGGCTGGTCATTAAAACTACAAGCCAAATATTTCTGTAACATGTGTTATAAAGCGTGTTGCGCCGACCCCACTGCAAGAAAATATTATTAATTGTATAATTAATGGATTAATAACTTGAAGTTGAAAATAGAGTAAGTAGTCACATCCTAAGGGGGCAGGGAGAGGGGCGGTGCGGTATATAAACACTTTTTTAGCATCGGCGATCGAGATTTTGCAACTGCATCGATGCTGTATTGCCTTTTTGCGATTTTCTACTTTCAATCACTGTATTTAAATCGTTTTAGCGATTGCTTTGATCCTACATCGCGTTTTGGTGATTTGCTGCGTTTCATAGTGGCGTCCGTTCACTTGCCTATATATCTTTCGTTACTACACTAAGCCTTGTCCCATATATGCTAAAGTCCCACTAAATTGCTGCGACTGGCTTCCTAAAAGAGTAGCGTTCAGTCGCGGCATCACACTTCCAAGAAGCGACATAATTGCTACGATTGCGTTTGTATGTGTGCAGATTGTAGTGCTCGGACGCGGTGTCGAGCTTCTGAAAAGCAACTAAATCGCCAATTGGAGATGGAGCTGAAAGTATCGTGTGCGCTGTAGCATTTTAACTTTTGAATCTTTTGTCAATTGACATCTAAGGTCATATAATTTTAGAATGAGACATAACATGCTGTAGTTAAATAAAATGCTGTCAAGCGTTTTTGAATACAGTCTTAAATTTTAATTAGTATTTTTATAATATATTTGGTCTACTTGTATGCCACATATGTTCAGACGTTAAGGCGTGATTAACTAACAAACATCCAAATAAAAAAAACAGTCATCTAAATTTTCACATTTATGTACGACTTGTAGATAATAATAATATGTTAATCCATGTACGTAATCCTTTTTAAATAACAGCACCATTTTCCGAAATAATATGTGTTCATTTTTATTATAATATATTCGATGTTTCCATAAGTACTTCTCCAACAATGCACCCACGAATTCTCTTTACCATTTGTTAACCCTATAAATGCCACTTCAGAATTCATAATAGGAATAGAGAAAATCGAAAAAGGACTCTTATCATGTCCGACGTACTAACGTGGGAACAGAAACCCGTTCCGTGCCATTTAACCCTGATCAGTGGCGGGTAAGCCGTGTCAGCTGAAAGGCTAAATGTGACCCAGTATGGGACAATATTGGCCTCCATTAGGATCGGAATCGCATTTACGGCTATGTGTATAGGATTTGATAACACGAAATAAAATGGAAGCAAAAGTCGTGCGAACGGGTTTTGGAAATATTTGCATTTAAATACAATATCGTATTTCTTTTTGTATCGAAATTATAATTTAATTCGACTACATGAACGAAGTATAGTAATAATTGTTTGTAACATCTATTTTGAGAAAGTCGTAAAATACTTTATTTTTTGCTGGCCCAAAAACTGCTGGTGCGAGAGGGCATTCACATAAGGGAATTGGTTAAGTAACTACATTGTCTTTTGTGACATGTGAAAAGATACAATACATTGAAATGGAGTTGTATTTTTAATAATCTCTCCGTACTATTATTATAAATGCGAAAGTAACTGTCTGCCTGTTACGTTTTCACAGCTAAACGTCTGAACGGATTTTAATAAAGTTTTGGAAAGAGATAGCTTATATACTGGGAAAGGACATAAGGTACTTTTGTTCCGGAAAAAGACACTCACCCGGGCGGAGACCCGAGAAATATAGAGTTGTTGTTTATAAAGGAAC
Organism: Mimas tiliae; assembly: GCA_905332985.1. Lineage (NCBI taxonomy): Eukaryota > Metazoa > Arthropoda > Insecta > Lepidoptera > Sphingidae > Mimas > Mimas tiliae. Next base: position 7,941,744 of record HG995259.1, read on the forward strand.
AACTATAACTCAGCGGGTACGGACGAAAATAGTTGGTGCCACATCCAAGGGCAACGCACCTCTGAACTTTTCAGAATTATTTCTATATATTGTTAAAAAAATATCGCTTGCTTTAACGATTAAAGATAACATTATGAGGAAACCTACATATTTGAGAATTTTCTATTTGAATTTCGAAGGTAACTTTAATTCCTAACTTAATACTAACAATACAATAATACTAGCCCTGTATTATACACGTCCCACCTCTACTGGAAGAAGGGGTTAGGCCTTAGTCTACCACAGTGACCTAATGCGGGATTGGCGGATTCCATATACCTTCGAAATTCTTATGGAAAGCATTTTAGGTACGCAGGTTTCCTCACGATGTTTCCTTCACCGTTAAAGCAATATTACACATGTAACTTATAAAAGTCTGAGGTGTATGCTCTTGGGGCTAGTTTCGAACCTGCGACTTTCGTCTCGGCAGTCCGTACCACTCTCCACTGAACTATTACTGTTTTTCACTGTTTCCCGACAATTTGAGAGACATTATAAACACTCATTGCCTAATGGCATTAAGTTCGCCTTTATACAAGTTATGTATATAAAGTTTTAGATAAATAAATATATCGCATGAAACTTCTATCCTTCTTAAAAACAATCTTTTGGACTTCTAGTACCCGACTACTGGAAAGGAAAAACCATAATTTCTATTCTTCGGCCCTCGTCACACGAAGCAAATTTACCACTTACAACAATGTCCTTCAGTTCCATTGTTACATTACAGAATGACGTTATTCTTTGTAAGTTTCCAACTTCAAAAACTTGAAAGTGGTCGAGGGAAATATATTTTCTATAACAGAAAAGTTGGTAGTGCCACACTTTCTCGTAAATTGTTAATGTTGTAAGAAAAAGCCGGCTTTAGTAATGAAACTTGGAGAGTAAAAGTTTGGACCAATAAAATAGGTTGGGAGTTGTTTTTGAACAGCCGGAACGGGTCGTAATGTCGATTGGTTTGTTTATAGTAGAACGGGTCGAAAGAAAATGTCATTTTAATAATCTGTTTTGAACATTTGAAATTGTAATATCAGATAAATTTACTAAGTGGTAAGTCCTTTGTTTGCGAGAGGCCGTCTGGGTTGGTACCCAGCAGGTTTTAGCCGTATTGGATAAAGATTTAGCGACAAGTACTTAACTTACTTAATTCAATAATACCTACTTCTACCTTGAAACATGCAAGTGGTAGACTCTAGCTGTAAACATTTTTGGCTACAGCATGAATGGGCCGGTTCGACCAGTGTAGGTAATGTGTGGCTTGTTGTCATATTTTGTACGATAAGTGAGATTGCCTGAAATTAAAATACCCCGCTCCTAATCCCGATTTCCCTCTTCTAAGTCGGTATCGCATCCATAATTCGTGTAATGGTGTTATGGGTATGGACAATAGTGATAACTTTCCATCAGGTAACCCACCCGTTTGCCGACCTCTGGTATCAATACATAGTATAAAACACAGTCGCTTTCCGCGTCTGTCTGTTTATCCGCTAACTCCTCCTAAACCACGCAACAGACTATGAATTGGATTTTACTATCATTTAGACAATTTGTTCCGGACGATTTATATTAAATCACGATATGATTCATAGGAGCAGGGCAGTAATATGCAAGCGGGTGAAACCGCACAGGACAGCTAGTAATTAAATAAAGCAAAGAACTAGTCTGTGAGATTATTTTAATATCACTAAACTCTACAAACAAAAGTAGTAAAAAGCTTATTCATATTAAAAAAAATGCATAAAAATTTACAACGCTGATTCTATGTTTTTGGGGGAATAAAAAAAAACCGACGTCTGACTTAACAAGAAAAGTTGTGTTTAATAATAATTTCATATTGTACAAATGAGAAAACTTCTTCAAAGTGCTCCAAAAACTAATTCCATAGTTCAATTTGAATATATTAAAGTGTGTCTCCACTTGTGATAATTCGCCATACCGAGAGGTGTGACTTTTTTAAGCTTGAGTGACGAAACGAGTAGGTCGCTTGCCTGATGGTAAGCGTCACGCCTGCCCATAAACAGAAACATCACCATTTTGAATTACAAAGCACTGCATGGCATTGAAATGCGCTCGTCATCCCGAGACATAAAATTTCAAGTCTCATAACGCCCAGTAATTTCACAGGCTTCAGGCTATCACATCATGAGATGGAGATACGCTCGGCGAAATCTGGTTGTACTATTTACACCTCTGCCTACCTCTTCGGGGATTACAGGCGTGACTGCGTATGTATGTATGTCAAGGCAAATTGACATAGTACATGTTACAATACTCGACCAAATTAGTGTAACAAGTACACGTGTCAGCTACGTTTCTTGGTCCGGCTAAATGTTATGGTAGTGAGGACGCACCTTTACGTTATCAGTTTTGAACTACTGGAATTGTGTATTAAAGATTAACTTAATGTTAAGGATGAGCCAAGTTGGGGCTAAGTTGAGAATTAATGCGTGGGTTATTTAATTTCGTAATATGAGGGTTTATGCAACGTTGCGCTACTCACGTTTCTGTACGGTAATGAGGGGCTCAAACTTGAGTCGGCTTTTGCGGTGCCACTACTAGTAGTTATTGAGGTCAATGAGTGCACTATGTAGCTAAACAATCAACCATATGGTGTTATTTGAAGCATCACAATAATTTGGTCGGAGCCAGCTAGTTTATTAGATTCCGGGGAACACACCAGAATCAAGGAACACCTTGTTTGTAGTATTTCTATGTAGCCTTCGATACCTCCCCTACAGCCACCTCAATCCACACACTTATATGTGAACATTATTTATACACACACGGTTTACACTAGGTTATTGGTATATTGATAGCTCGTCGGTCGGTAGAGTATTTACATAAGGTTAACACCTTATATGTTATTTAGTGTAGATTATTACTTATTGTGGTGTCCAGCGTACGTCGTGATTCTATCTGGGCTCTTTTCCACCCCTACACCCAGCCCAATCGTATACACACGTGAACTCGGTTATTGGCATATTGATATCTTGTCGGTCGGCTGAGAACTGGGCTCTCCGTAGTGGCGAGTGTATTTATAAGGTGTTATTTGACGTAGGTGTTATGCATATTATTATCTATCTCCAATAAATATGATGGCGTCGGTAGTTTTTTTTTAATGGTATAGGCCGGCAAACGAGCAATTGGGTCACCTAATGGTAAGAGATCTTCACCGTCCATGTACGCCCAGAAGAATCATGAACGCGTTGCCGATCTTAAAGGAAAGGGATAATTAAGGGTTTGGGAAGGGTTGGGCGATTTGTACCTTCAGATATCTCACTCACTGTACGAAAGGCAACAGCAAGCCGCTTCTTGACGCCAATTATCTGTGAAACAATGGTAACGACTCGATCGAGCCTGCCCATTCACGCTGTAGACAAAACTATTTACAGCGTGGCTATACCACTTAAAAAAACCTTTATGATTATTTGGTAACTAATATTTCGAGCATATTGTATACTAAAATGTTTGTAAGTATCTAAAGGTACCTACATCAAATTATGTAATTCGTATGTATAATTTAGTACTACGAGTATACATCGAGGCAGACGACATCTCATTTCATCCATCAACCGACAACACGTCCCTTTCCTTGTAATGTTCGCTCTTCAATCTCAGCGACTGTTACTCATATTAATATATTTACACGATATTACTTTCTTAGCTAGACATTTTTTTATAACAAAAGCTGGTAAAAGAGCTAGTCACCCGATGTCAAGTATTATAGTAAATAAATAAATACACCCAACAGTCACACACATAGTCCTGACCCCACACTAGGTTTACCTGTATCGTGGGTATCAAGAACTATGAGGAACTTGCTGTCCCACAACACCCAGACCCGAAACAAATATTTGTGGATCACACAAACATTTGTCTCAGTTTGGGAATCGAAAATGGCCTCTCGCTTCGCATCCGACTACTCGCCCATTGCGCCACGGAGACTTGACATCTCGGGTTAACGAGCACTGATTAGTACCATGTAGTATCTTGTAATTCGAAGTTCTAACAGGTGTTGTTTTTGTTTATTTGCAGACAGGCGTCCCGTTTTCCACCAGACGATTTAGCTGCACGCCTCGCCAGTTAGGCGAATAAAAAAAAACAATTCGCTCGGCCGCTCTGAAATTCTCTGTTTCGTAAGTAAATTGTCACCCCAGTTAACTGCCACATTTGTGGTTTCCGACCACAATACTGTCCTAAACATGCACACGACCCATATCTGCAATCTCTGAGTGGAGAGTTAGTTAAGTAAGATCTTAAACTAAAACAGCCGGGGGCGTGACGAATTTAACCTGTCGCTTTAATTGTTACTAAGGACATTTCCTGGTTCCATTTAACTGGATTAAACGCTTATAGTTCACAAACATTAAGTGCGATCATCGTACTGGTCACTGGATGTGAGAACATTGTTTATAGCGTAAACCGACAAACGATCAAGTGGGTCACCTGATGGTAAGTGATTTCAACCGCACATGAACCCACAATGCCCGAAGAATCGGTTAATTTATTTATTTATTGAATCGCGAATTTTAAAGGGATGGGTCTTTTTAAGGAGAGCCGGTTTTTAGCTAAAATCAAGAATTTATTCATACTTGCATGACGGTCCTAAATCGAGTTTAACCCACTAAACCAGTTTAAGAGACGTCAAATCGTATGATATAAGTAAATAAGTTTTGTGGTAAATCTCGATTTACGATCGTCATGTAAGTGGGCCTTAATATTTGTATATAAAATTAAACTTGAACGATGCAGCCCCTGCAGACCAATTCTCGTAATTTTAAATGTTCCAAATATCATTCCGATCTAGTCTCAGCGACAAGAAAATTGCAAATGGCATTCTCTTAAACCAATAATCCACGTCAAATGCACCTAGCATTAGCAATAGCATTATACCGTTATGGCTTCAGTCAACTTTTATTCTACATTCAATCTCACTACGATCTATGTTCACATTTGACGTTGATTATTGGTTTAAGAGAATGCCATTTGCAACTTTCTTGACGCTGAGACTAGATCGGAATGATATTTTGAATATTTAAAATTACGAGAATTGGCCTGCAGGTATTCTCGACGGTACATAAAGCCGATGCGCCTACGGGCTTCTCGCACTCTATTTGAATCTAAATGTGGTAAAAATTGTATTCGTATGATACGAGATATGAAAATTGCTTCTAAAAGGATTCTTTTTGTACTGGTGTGGTATGGAATTCTTATTTTTATCTTTTTCTCTGATGGCTGTTGCTGCCTTGCTAGTTGATATAATGGGATTTTTATGGGCTTTACTATCAATGTCAATAAATTATTTTTAATCGTGATTATATTCTTCTTCTTCTGCCTTTATCCCATTCGCAATGGGGTCTGCGCAACATGCATTTTAATACATGTCACAGAAATATTTATAGCAATGATAGCTCAGCAGGGAGTGGTACGGACTGTCGAAATGAAAGTCACAGATTCGAAAATAATTCACAATAAGTACCTATGACTTTTCTAAGTTACGTGTGTATCCATTGTTAATTATCGCTTGGTGAAGGAAATATCGTGAGGCAACCTGCATACCTGAGAAGTTCTCCATAAGAATTTCGAAGGTTTGTGAAGTCTGATAAGCCGCATTAGGCCAGCGTGATGACTAAGGCCTAAACACTCTCATTCAATTGAGGAGGCCTGTGCCTTGCAGTAGGACGTGTATAATACGTGTATATATCTACAGAAAGATTTGGCTGAAGTTTTTACGACTGGCTTGAGATCAACCCTTCTGGGGAGAAATCACTCGGACCAGAAATAAATATTTGTGGATCACACAGTCATTTTGTCTCGGTGCGGGAATCTAACTCTATGGTCTCTTTGTTCACAGCCGGCTACTCACCCTCAGTGCCATGGTGGCTGTGATTATATTTATTTCATACGCATTCACGCCTGTAATCCCCGAAGGGGTAGGCAGAGGTTTAACCAGTACACACCCACATTTCGCCAAGCGTATCTCGCCATACCGGGCACAATTCCAGACTCCGGGCTGATACTGAGCAATTCATAATAGAAAAACCCAATATCAGTTTTACCCGACCTGGGGATCGAACCCGAGACCTCAGCGCTAGCCTCAATCGTAACGCGTACACATTAAAAGTGCACCACCGATGCAGGCGAGCAAAAAAAATATAACAACAATTTTGAGCTGGTGGTAACAATCATTGACTATTTAACTACAGTACAAACAATTCAGTTGGATACAGCAATGCCGCTGCGTCGCTATTTTATATTTTGAAAACAAAAGGTTCGCTTCGGTTAGCCTGTATAATCGATCATGTCATGTCAAAGCTCCGTACAATATGTTTTCATACGCCATGATGTGTAAAGAGCGATTGAACTGTAATCGCACACAAAGCGTTTGCCGGTTCCATAATAACGAAAATATAACACTATGATATACACACACACACACACCTAACAGTCACACACATAGTCCTGACCCCACACTAGGTAAACCTGTATCAAGAACTGCGAGGGACTTGTGGTCCCACAACACCCAGACCCGAAACAAATATTACTAACACAAACATTTGTCTCGGTGTGGGAATCGAACCCACGGCCTCATGCAGGCGGCTTACCCACTGCGCCACGGAGGCTGTCAACAATCAATAATGTCATATAATAGGTTTTTTACCCTAATGTACGACAGAAATTGTCTCATTGATCTAGTGGCAGCGTACTAAGACTGAGAACTGTGAGGTTTTGGGTTAATTTGCCCAGTCCAATTTGTATTTGAATTTTCGATTCGAAAACACATATTCCACGAGTTTGAAATGTCTACTCATGGGACGGAAATAAGCTCGGCGAACAGTGGATACAGCACTACGAACACACACACAGTTAGGCCGGCAAACGAGCAAGTGGGCCACCTGAAATTGGGCCTACGGATATCTCACTCACCGTACGAAACGCAGCAGCAAGCTGCTACTTTACGCCGGTTTTCTGTGAGACAGTGGTAATGACCCGGACGAGCCGGCCCATTCAAAAGGCCCAGACAAAAGTGTCTACAGCGTGGCTCTACCACTCATAATAAGGGTTTACAGACGTAAGCTTATATACATAACTAGCTGTTGACCGCGGCTCCGCCCGCGTGAATGCCTATTTCCAGGATTAAAGTAGCCTAGTGGGCTAAAAATACTAATGTCGCTATTAAAAAATAGGGGTTGATCGTAGAGGGTTGAAAATATAGGGTTGTATAAGATTAGACATAGTTAAATACCCTGTTATACATTTTAATATTCAGGGAGGCGATGTCGCCATTTTTTTTAAAGATATTAAATTAAATATGATTGAACATAAAACAAATCCGATACCATTTGGTCCTTAAAATCAAATATTATACCCATCGAAATAAGATAAATTATACCCCATTAAATTGTCTTGTAAAAGTAAAGTAAGTTGTTCTTAAAGTATACCGATCGTAAAATATATGAACTGACTTCGTTCTGTTAATTCAAAACCGTACATTCGTTGCCCATTTCGACACCTTTTTTTACTTGTAACTTGGTAAACCCAGCGTGTAAGATACGGACGATAGCTGATAACGATTGGGCATTTCCCGGCTTGCCTATTATGCTTAGACGCCAAGAGTGAAACCGTTTTCGATTTTCCTTGTAACGTTGTATTTGCTCTTTAACGAGAGACCGCGGGGAAGTTTGATAACTGGCTTTCGATGTAGAAAAAGAATAGTAAATAAACTGTATTTCTTTTCAACCAACTTCTTATACAAATGATTTAGGTTATTATTTTAAACCGATGAAAAAAGTGAGGAGGCTATCAATTCGACGCGATTTTTTTAATGTAATGCATAACTCCGCCAAATGTGAACCGATTTGAATTATTCTTTTTTTATTCGAAAGAGTACCTATAGCTCAAAATTCCATTTTAACTTCAACACTATATAACGCCTCTAAGGGGGTGAAATCGGGGATGAAAGATTCAAACTTCGTCATTTTTGCATCGGTTTTGATAATATGTCACTAAAAATAGTTAATAACATTTCTGAGTCAGTATCTATACCTACTTTTCTACCATTAAAATTGCAATAGCACCGGCTCAAAAGTGTTTTTTTAAACAGCTTTATCTCTGTTAAAAAGGTTTTTATAGTCGGATTTATACAAACATATATCACTGCATTTCGGTCACATACATTCGTAAAGAGCATACGTAGAATTTTCAAAACATAAGCTGTATTGAATTTGTTTTCAAAGAGATGGGAATGACAAAAGACTTTGTAGTCGGCCGTATGAATGGCGCTATCTGGTATAAAATATGTTTTGATCCGCTTTGTACGTGAGCAACGTGTGCCTGTAGGCGGGTATTGCTTGTGGCTCCGAGAGTAGTGGATATTTATGGTATGTTGTCATGGGGTCTTTGAAACAGTGAGATTTCTTGCCCTTTCAGAGATGTTACTGGAGATTCAAATTCCATGAATATTCTTGTACATGGTGTATATTGGCGATGAAGAGACGCTCCTGACCCTTGGCATGACCATCGGAAGTCTTTAGATATATCACAATACTAACTAAAAGCAAACATAACAAATCTTGACGTCAATTGTAAACATAATCTTTACTTCACCCAGCATGGCGATAGACTTGCTCCTTATCAATCATCGGACGGAGATACGCTCGGCGAAATGTGAGTGTACTGGTTACACCTCTGCCTACCCCTTCGTGGATTACAGGCGTTAGTGCATAGATAGATAGAATATTCTTTATTGCACACTAAATAAAGTAGGTAGCTTATAAAACGAGGATCATACAGTAAGGGTGATACAATGGGCGGTCTTAGCGCAAACAGCGATTTCTTCCAGACAACCTTAGGATGGACAGAAGTTTTAGGTACCGAAAAAACGTATGTATGTATGTATTATGTAACTTTTAAATGGCTAGATTTTCTTTAAACATAGTTAAGATCCAGCTCGATTAAACCAGCTTTCAAACAAAAATACACACACACACACACACACACACACATCATACAGAAAAGCAAAAGGGGAAAACTTTATCACCCCTCTTTTATCGGGGATAAAACATAAATGGAATACACAGTTCAAACTCTCCACGTGTTAAGCAAACTTGTTACTAAACGGATTAAGAATAAAGCCGGAAAGCTGTAAACTCAAACATGGGAGCAGTTAGTGCGAGGGAAAATATTCCCACTCGATTTTCCGCTGGATATTTCATACTATATGAGATATCGTCTGAGTAGGTACTACTGCTTTATCTATTTCTACCGTCAAGCAGCAATGTAAGCACTGTTGTGTTCCGGTTTGAAGGACACTGAAGCTAGTGTAATTACGGGTATGAGACTTAACATCTTATGTCTCGGGATGACGAGCGCAGTCTAGTGGTATGCTGTACTTCATAATTTTAAGTTCTGATTGGTGTTGCTTCTGTTTATGGGCAGGCGTGACGCATATCATCAGGAGAGCGACCTGCTCGTTTTGACACTCAAGCTGATAAAAAAACCTTTCAGATTCCAAATTAATTAATCATACGCACTCACGCCTGTAGTCCCGGAAGGGGTAGGCAGATGTGTAACCAGTACACCCACATTTCGCCGAGCGTATCTCCGTTCCATGATGTGATTGGGGGCGAGCCTATCGCCATACCGGGCACAAAGCATTTTGTAATAGAATAACCTAAAAACCCTTTATCCGACCCGGGGATCGAACCCGAGACCTCTCCGACAGTCTCAATCGTAACGCATACGCATTACAACTGCGACACCGAGGCAGTCTATGAATTAATAATTTTCTATATACCTTCAAATAAGTTACTATATTACGTAACACTACATGCTTTGTTCAAGGATTTACCCACACGTGTATATTATTTATTATAATAACACATAGAACCGAATACTTTAAGTTGCTTCCAACGACGCTGCAGCCGCGGTAGTGTTCTAGGGTTTAATAACTTTACTCTACTAAATATAGTGCTGGTCTATGTACTGATGTACTGTTTATACATACCGGGTAAAAGTGATATTGAGTTTTTATATTACAAAATGCTCAGTATCAGTCCGGAGTCTGGATTTGAGCCCGGTATGGCGATAGGCTCACCCCCTATTACATCATGAGACGGAGATACGCTCGCCTAAATTGCGAAATTAATATATAAATAAATAATGTATTAATTTTTTTTTATAAATAATGTATTAAATTTTTTTAATTTTATTGTAATAATATATTTATGTATTAAATTAAATAATGTATTTATAACTTAATTCTATAATATTTAAGTTAAATTAAGGTATTTGTAAATGAGTCTTGTTACTTGAATAAATAAAATGATTATTTATTATTTAAATGTGGGTGTATTGATTACATATCTGCTTACCCCTTCGGGGATTACAGGCGTGAGTACGTATATACGTATTTAAAGAGCGTGATGGTTATTCTAGTGAGGATGGTTTCGTATGAATCTTGAATTCGATGGATGTCAAGTTTCCAAAATGGCAACGTTTAGTTCTTACATTATATACCACAATCTCACGCCTGTACCCCCGAATATGGGGGTACAGGCGTGAGCGTGAGCGTGCAAATAATGCACTCACAGATGGCCGAACTTATTGTCCCTTGACGGGGGCGAGCTTAACGGGCACAAATTCCAATTCTGGGCAGTTCACATTGTTCGAATCGAAAACTGAAACGTAAATTGTATTTACCTAACACAGGATTTGAATCTAGAACCTTACGGTTTCTCAGCCTAACTACGGTACCACTGGACTAATGAGGCGCAATTTTAGTTCTAGCAAAAAACAATTAATAAATATAAAATAAATATAATATAAAATACGTTTCATCAAATAAACATCTCGGTGAAGGTCGTTGTATGACGGGATCCGATACTATGACTAAATCTTAAATGTTGGCTACTACTTGCTTGATAAACCACCTGGAACATCGAACGAAATGTGGTTGACAAAGAAAAGCAAAAGTTACTGGCTTGTAAAGTAGACTTGGTAACCTCATCTGACTAGTTAAATATTTGTGTTATCCGAAAATATTTACACAAAAAGGTTACAGGATCGGGTACCACATAAGATGCTTGTGATCTCCAAATGTATTCGTTGTACACAAAGTTTTATCTCAAAATCTATTCTTAGAGTATAATACTAATATTAATCAAGTGTATCGTATTGACTATAAATAAATAAATAAGTAACACGTCTGTAAAATTTGTTTTTACTAAGATGACGCGATAGTGAGGTCCAGCTGAAAATCAGTGCTGTGTCTCAACAGCGTACACTGAGCTGGACGCCTTTTACCGCATCTTCTTGTTGTTTTGCTATGTTGTTTTTTTATATATCATAAGCCGGCAAACGAGCAAGTGGGTCACCTGGTGGTAAGTGATCACCGCCCATGTACGCCCACAATACTAAAATAATCATGGGCGCGTTGCCAACCATAAAAGAAAGGAATAAGTAAAGGATTGGGAAGGGGAGGGGGATTTGGACGTCCGAATATCTTACTCATCGTACGAAACGCAGCAGCAAGTTGCTGCAGTAATACAGCGTGGTTTTAGAACTCTCCAAGGTCTGCGGTCTCTACGGTCTGTTTCCGAGTTCGGAATCATGTCTTAAGGCCAACTATATGAAGTTCCTAAATAAAAAATTCACGCTAGCTATTCTCTATTTAACGAGCAAGCACATACTTCTAAAATAGCTAGTCATTCAGCTAAGTCTCCTTGGGGTAATAACCCACTGTAATATTCTTCAAAATTGGAGCTGTTGTACCGAGTTGTTGAAATTTCAATTCACGGTGTAAGGTGAACGCAACAAAGATTGTATGAGGGTTACACTTTAGGGCTGCCACTTGCTTGATTAGCATGAATTAGGTTTTAAGGTTTTTTTACAAGTATATCACATAAGGAAACCATGCAAGTGGGTGATCTGATGGTAAGTGATGAATCGTCGATGAGTTTCTTATCTTTGCTATTATTCATTCCGGCATAAGTTTTATGATAGAATTAGATTTTGCTGAAGCTGAATAAAAGACTGAAGTCTTTTTTTAGAATAACAAGTAGCCACATGTGTGGCAAATTTTATCCAAATCAATTCAGCCGTTAAGGCGAGATTCAATAACAAACATCCAAACTTTCAAATTTATAATATTACTAGTAAAATGACAAGTTATAAACGGATATTAGAAATAATGCACCAAGATAAAACCGATAGTAGGTACGACGACATAAAATATGCGTGTCAGCAATGTTCGGTTTTACGAATTAGCACGAAAATGTCTTGGCCGGCCATCCGGATCCGGTCACTCACTTAAAATAATAATAAGTACGTTATCTATCATTGTAACATCTTTGTATTAGATCATCATCACATGTCCGTATTTTACAGATATCAGAAGTAATATTATTAGTAGTACTGTATAATATGTACTTATATCTAACAAACAAAATTTAAACAAAAACAAAAGCATTGACATACCAGCCCTACAAATAAATACAAAAGAGTGACAATATTTAAATAATGTCATAACGCTGTCAAGTGTCAACCCTACGGCCGTCAATTTTATCAAGAGGCTCGTACACAAAGTGCCATTATGTCAGCGGACTTTCATGTCAGCTTCTGGTTTTAAAATGTCACCGCCAGTGTATCAAGCTTTTGATGTGAATCAAAGAAATATTACTTGAGTAAAAATAAATATATTGACTTATATTATTTAATGCGTATATAATATTTTTTTTATAACATAGACACGAGCAAGTGGGTCACCTGATGGTATATGATCTCCTCCGCCAATTCACGCCCAAAATACCAGAAGAATCATGAACGCGTTGAAGACATTAAATGAAAGCGATGATTAAGGGGTTGGGGAGGGGAGGTGGGATTTAGACCTTTGGATATCTCACTTACCGTACGAAACGCAACACACAACACAACACCCAGACCCAAAACAAATTTTTGTGGATTACACAAACATTTGTCTCGGTGTGGGAATCGAACTCACGACCTCTCGCTTCGCAGCCGGTTACTCGCCCACTGCGCCACGGAGGTTGTCGATGTTTCTCAAAATAATAATAATAATAATACCAGCCCTGTATTATACATGTCCCACTGCTGGGCACGGGCCTCCTCTACTGAATGAGAGGGGTTAGGCGTTAGTCCATCACGCTGGCCTAATGCGGGTTGGCAGACTTTACATACCTTCGAAATTCTTATGGAGAACTTCTCAGGTATGTAGGTTTCCTCACGATGTTTCCTTCACGCTTAAAGCAAGTGATAATTAACAATTAATATACACGTAAATTAGAAAAGTTAGAGGTGTATGCTCTTGGGGCTGGTTTCGAACCTGCGACTTTCGTCTCCATAGTCCACACCACTCCCACCTGAGCTATCACTGCTATGTTTCTCGAAAACGAATGAATAAATTTTGTCAATTTTTTCACTAACGTAATACTAAATCTTTGAATAATAAACAAACTTCAACACTTCAACTAGGAACTAACTTTATTTTTGGTTTGTTTTAGGCCTTTCTTTTTTGTTGATTAAAGAGACATTGTTGATTGATTTCTATAGAGAATAAAATGTAACAAGTTCTATTAAAAATTTACAATACTTATTCAGAGTGGAGTGTAAGTGGGCCACCAACATCTTAGGTCCAAAGCCAACTTCACCTGCACGTGGTGCACATTGCTGATTAACGGACGAGGCAATGACGAAAATTGGTTCCCGTTTCGGGTTGTGGGGGTCAAACGGCGGGTCGCCCCATTTAATATCAAATACCGTCAAATCAAATATGGTTCGGAAAAAGAATGGAAACGATTCGGATAGGGCGTCGCCGTATAACGACGCGCAGGCCCATCGCCCTAAACCTGCGATAAGTGGGCTAGGGTTACCGCGCACAGTACGGGCGCGGTTAAAGAAGTTAGTACGGATCAAGTTCCGCTTCGCCACGTGGAATATTGGCTCTCTAACCGGACGATGCCGAGAGCTCTCCGATGTGCTCAAGAGGCGTCGGGTGAGAGTCGCGTTTCTGCAGGAAACGCGATGGAAGGGCAACAAATCCCGGAATATTGGGCAGGGTTACCGGCTGATCTACAGTGGTTCCCCCTCCGGCCGGAACGGGGTTGCTGTGGTGTTGTCGTCGGAGCTCCAGGAGGGAATTCTTGAAGTCGACAGACGGAGCGACCGATTTGTACGGGTTAAAGTGCTGATCGAAGGGGTTATTACCAACTTGATCAGTGCTTATGCTCCGCAAGTGGGTTGCCCTGAATCGGTGAAAGAGGCCTTCTGGACGCTATTTGATGACACTGTTCGCAGTGTGCCTCAGTCCGAGAGCATTGTTGTGGGTGGAGACCTCAATGGTCATGTTGGTGAGGAATCGGGTGTCTATGGACGGGTTCATGGCGGTCACGGATTTGGAGCGCAAAATGCAGAGGGAGAAGAAATTCTCAGAGCCTGTTCTGCTTCAGACCTGGCCGTAGTGAACACGTACTTCCAAAAGGGACCCGAGCACCTCATCACTTACCGAAGTGGAAACCACTCATCACAAATAGACTACCTGCTCTTGAGGAGGTCCCAGATCAGTAAGGTGACTAACTGCAAAGTTATTCCGGGAGAAAGTCTCGCGCCACAGCACCGTCTCCTCGTCATGGACCTTAAGGTAGTACCTAAAAAGAAGGTGGCCGAGCGACGACTGCCAAGAATTAAGTGGTGGTTGCTGAATGGTCCCAGACGACTGGACTTCCACGTAGCCGCAGTTACACAATATGCGAATGTAAAGGCTGGTTTCGTGGAGGATCAGTGGAAAGAGACACAAACAGCAATGATCACTCATGGTAAGTCGAAGCTCGGCGTCACTAAGGGAGGCCGCGTCCTAGATAGGGAGACGTGGTGGTGGGGCGAAATGGTTCAGGGTGCGACTCGCGAGAAAAAGGCGCGGTTCAAAGCGTGGCAAACGACTAACTCTCCTGAAGATCGCGCTGCATACCGAACGGCCAAAAACGCAGCTAAGCGAGCTGTGGCTAAGGCCCGATCCGATCATCTGGCGCCTCTATATGAGAAGCTAGAGACCGCAGAGGGCCAAAAGCTCATATATCGGCTCGCTAAGACCCGGGAGAAAGCGACACTCGACATTACCAAGTGCCGATGTTTCAGAGACTCCCGGGGCGTTTTGGTCTGTGAGGATAGCGCGGTGAAGGAGAGGTGGCGTTCTTACTTCCACAAACTGCTGAACACCCAGCATTTGGACGTGTCTCTCCCTGAGATGCCCCCGAATCAAGGACTAGTTGCCCCGATCTCACCTGACGAGGTGCTTAAAACACTTCGTCGCATGAAGAATCGGATAGCGGTGGGGCCTGATAACATCCCTATCGAGGCGTGGAAGGCGACGGGCTCCTATGGTGTGGAGCTTTTTGGTGACTTGTTCAACCGCATCCTGAACACCAAACAAATGCCCGTCCCTTGGCGGATGAGTTTTATAACTCCCGTATACAAGGGTAAGGGTAGTGTTCAGGATTGCGAGAACTACCGCGGCATTAAGCTCATGTGCCACACCATGAAGCTCTTCGAACGCATCCTTGAATCCAGGCTCCGCCAAGAGTGTACTGTTTCAGAGTGTCAATATGGCTTCACACCTGGAAGTAGCACCACGGACCCGGTATTCGCGATCGGGTCGCTGGTCGAGGCATACAGGACGAAAAAGAAGCCTCTGCATATTGCCTTTTTAGATTTGCAGAAGGCTTTCGACTGTGTGCCCCGGCAGGCGATCTGGTGGGCACTAAGGTTTAAGGGTGTACCAGAAGCCTATGTTGACATCATCAGGGACATGTACCTCCGATCCGTGTCTCTGGTAAAGACTGCTGTTGGCGATACCAAACCCCTTCCTATTACCGTAGGTGTCCACCAAGGCTCGGCGCTGAGTCCTTTTCTATTTAGTGTTGTGTTGGATGTCACGACGGCACATATACAGGAGCAGCCACCATGGGTGCTCATGTATGCCGATGACATAGCACTGGATGAGATGAGGACAAACAGCGCCTAGAGCAAAGGGTGAACCTGTGGAAGGGGACGCTTGAAAACAGTGGTCTGAAACTAAATGTGGCGAAGACAGAGTACATGGCCTGCTGGAGTACAGACCCGGATAGTATCCGGATAGGGAATGAACTGGCCGTGAAAACGGACCAGTTTAAATACGTAGGGTCTGTACTGCATGAGTCCGGTGACATCGATCTCGACGTCAAGGCCCGTATTGGCGCCGCTTGGGCCAAGTGGCGGGAGGTTACAGGAGTCACTTGCGACCGAAAGATGCCGATGAGACTTAAAGGTCTCATATACAAGACCATCATTCGGCCTGTACTCTTGTACGGATGTGAGACGTGGCCTACACTTAAGCGCCATGTTAAGGAGATCCACGTTGCGGAAATGTGCAACGTTACACGATTAGATCGTATACGTAACGAGTACATCCGCGGCAGCCTGGGTGTCCGCGACGTGGCTGATAAACTCCAGGAAAGTCGCTTAAGGTGGTTTGGTCACGTTTTGAGGAAGCCACAGGAGTACGTCGGTCGCAAGTGCCTGTGCCAGAAGGTACCAGGAGTACGATCCCGCGGACGGCCCAAAAAACGCTGGCTTGACGTATTAGAGGCAGATATGAGAGCCAATGGTCTTACTACAGAGGATGCTCAAGATCGGGCGAAGTGGAGGCGTCTTAGTGGGAAGGCGGCCCCTGGCAATGGCCGGGATAACGCCAGGTAGAAAGAAAGAATAAGATTCAGAAAATCTAGTCGTCAGCCATATTGTTTTTAAGAAAAGTCTGGCAAATAATTAAACAATACACACAATATAATAGGTTAACAATCTGTAGGTTGTTTATTTGAATTTATTTTTGTTCAAACGAATGAAAAGCCCTCGACCTTGGCTTGTCTGTTATTTCGAGCACGATTGTTTGTGCGTCCTCTGGGCGATTTTATTTCTACACAAATAAGAACCTTTCAGCTGCTTTCAACGTAGTGTCTGGTCTCTATGAGATAACATTTATATTTTTTGTTTTTAAATTCGCATTACAAATACTACATACATAACCTCACGCTTGTATGCCCAAAGAGATAGGTGCAACTACTATATCCACCGAACTTATTTCTGTCCCATGTCGTGATAGGTGACGAGCATATCGCCATATTGGACACAAATTCTAAACCCAGAAAACGCTGAGATTTTTTAAAATCACAAATTGTGATAGTTCGATCAGCGTTTTGAACTAAGTTTCTCAGACTAAGTGCATACTTAGTCTGAGAAACTAGTGGTCCTAGAAGCATTCTCAATAGACCAATAGACGATAACTTAAATAGCTATAATATAATTTAATACTTATCTAATAAAAAATCATTATATTAAAATAATATTAAAAAACTTGATATTATTCTTATCATCAGTTGTGTCTGCCTATCACTATGGGAAGCAGGTGTGAGTCATGTATTAAAAAGCTTGTAAAATATAGTCGACCCAATACTTACCCCTATTTATAAGTGAAATGTAAGTGACATCGCATTTTCACTGCACTTACAACACCCTCTAAGAAGCTCTTAAGATCTTTTCGCTAAGTAACATCTCCACGAACTTATCTCAACTGTAGTCTTTCTTGAAACTTGAAGTTGCAGAAGAATTTCGTCGAAAGTAAACTAGATTTATATATATGGATTTTTATATAAGAGTTTATTGACCTCTTTCCCCTTCTTATAAGGGGCGTGAGGGACGCATTTATAGGTTGATAGTAATAATCATAAAATAAATAAAACCTTTTTATTTTTTGTGTAGCATTACATTGCAAAACATCAATTCATTGAATGGCTATTGTAAAGAATAAGGGTAAACTACAGTAACGTGAATAGGCTTGGACATGAATTATTTTGGAATTACATCCCGCAAAGAATATAGTTCTTCTAATAAAAGGCACATAACATATGAACTATGTAGTATCAGAATTTCAATTCGTGTATTGTCTGACTTGGGTTTTCGTACGTGGCAGAGTCAGTAAATTTTGTCCACAGGACGGATAGGTGTTTCTTATATAGCAGAGCAAGCCCATTCACATTTCGCTGTAGACACAACTGTCTACAGTGTAGCTCTACTACTAGATAAAACGATTACATTATCTATACAAGCATGTTCAGTTAGCAAAAAATACACTATTTGCTTATTAGAATTAATAATCGTTTATATGCTACTTTTGATACGGTGATGGCTTAGCGGAACGTGGTATGGATGGTTGAGACGTAAGTCGCGGTTCACCAATCACGCCTTAACATCTTTTTATCCTTTAAATTTGGATTCACAAGCTCACAAACATCCAAACTTTCACATTTATAATAGTAGTAGGATAGGATATTATAAATAAGAGATGAATCCATGAGACATGACCTCTGGTTTAAGTCATATGAAAATACACCCAAAGTCGAAGTAATAACTTATTTTGCAACACAGAATGGTGCAGTGAAGATAAGATGGTTGTTGTGTGCGCAAACACTATTACATTATGCAACTAGAGTGTATAAATTCGGGATGTTTGCGAGGGAACGGAATATCAGAGGTGTTTGGGTGAGCTCAAAATTCGACAAACAAAACTATTTGCTTTTATTTGATCGAATTGTATTTCTGTAGATATCAGGTTAACAAACACATTTACGAGAAGTGCTATATTCAATAGCATTGAATCATTGACGGCACTCACAGACGTTGATTAACTTTAATAGTTAATAATATTTGTTTATTATTTTTAACAAATTTTGTGTCACAATGCTTTATAGCTGGAGCCTCCTTATAATTATAAAGTGGCTGTATTAGCAGACTTTGACTGTCATTAAAGCCCGTATTCACAAACAACACTTAAGTAAGCTCTTTGCCAAGTATCCAATTCTGTATTGATTTAGCGCCAAAAACTAACCAATGACGTTTAGAGAAATCGTCACTATGCGTTCGCGCTCAATATGAGGTCTCATAGTAACGTTTATGAATACGGGGGTTAGTCATTTTTAGATTACTTCGCTTTTTTCCCGTTCCCTGTTGTGATATGTACTGAGTCGCTGTGGAGTGTAGTGGTGTAAAAGATGGGATTCGGCAAAGAGCAGGACTACCCTATTTGATACAGTTTTAAATTTTCTTTCGTATTCCGTTACAGACCTTAACCAGACTTCCATGGGACCACCCGAAAAATACTTTTATTAAAATAAAATAATCGAAATCGGTGCCTGTTTCTCGTAATTATGCGTGACCAGATATAAAAATATCATATATGAATATGATATGAAAGATTTAAATTATTATGTTCCAAGCTAAATATTGCCTGTATTTTTTTGTTATTTAGTTACTGGTAGTGATATATTTACAACTATAATTTTAGTATACAAATATACAACCTGTTACTGAATGGTTTGGTCATATTTAAAGGTCCCTACATACACCTGATGATGATTGTTTATGTCCTGGATCTTATCAAGATCTAGACATACAAAAATTTCGCGGATTTTATTTATTCGTTTATTACGATTGGAATTATGGTGCCATATTCATATGGTACACTAAACGTTGCTTAAATTTGACCACACCTTTCTATAACACTTCTTCTATTTTGTAGAGATAAAACTTAATAAAAAATAGCTTGATAATTCCAACTCTGAAACTTCTCGAAGTATTTACATTCTTAAGGCAATTTATCAAATTTAATTCGAACAGACCGTTGAAAACAAAAGGCGAAAAAGTCTGACTTTTGATTCTTCCAAGTATTTTACATTATTAACCTTCAGAAGTTGTACTATGGAGCGGAATATACAAGTTAATTTGGCAGGCGGCACCTCACGTAGAAAACTGTTGCTAAGTTAGTGGAACTTAGTTTCACTTCGCCCATAAGGGAAATTGATTGTGGTAAACGTGGCAACTTGCGTGCATGTAGGAATTGGATTTTAGTTAAATATGCGATAGTTAGTTATGCGATATGCCGTCTGAGGAGGTAGCACCACTGTGCCAAGCAGCAGTGTGTAAGTTGTTTTTTGGTTTGAAGTACGGTGTAGCCAGTGAAATTATTGGCATTATGAGACTTAACATCTTATGTTTCGTGGCGATAAGCATATTCATAATTTGAGTTCTCAATGGTGTTGCTTTTTTTAGACAGCCGTGACGCTTACAGTCAGGCGAGCGACCTGCTCGTCTTATTAGCTATATATCACTAGAGTTAAACGCTAGTAAAAAATAAAAAACTGTACCGAATTGGATGATTCTTTCACTAAACCAACTGCTAAAAAACTTAAAAAGCTAAAAATACTACTAAACTATTTTGAATCGGTGGTATTATAGTTTAATAGCCAATGATTGATATTTCCAGTTAAAAGTATCTATCTGTGTGCAAAATTTTATCCAAATCCGTATAGCCGTTAAGGGAAGATTGACATCCAAACTTCGATATTTATATTAGTAGGATTATAATCATTATAATATTTTATCATAGCTCGTTACCAAGATCTGTATATTATTAGGTCATTGATATTATATACAGCGTGTTACAGAAAGGTGTGGACACATTTTTGATTACATACACCTGATAGTGAGTGTTTATACACCGGATCTTATCAAAATCTAGACATCCTAAAACACGTTAATTTTTATTACTCGTATAAACGATCGTTTACAATTTATAAGATCGATCACATCCCTATGAACTAAGTGAAGTGTGTGAGCGAGAAGCACAATGCTGGAGTGAGACAAAAGCTCAGCTGTTTATCATTTAGTGTTGTCCAAAGATGCAAGTCGAATATCGACTATTCATTCAATAGAAAAGAAAATGCTTTATTTATGTTCGTTCAGTATATTTTGCTTAAATTTTATTTATTTCTGTCATCACCTTAAGTAGTTGTATTAAGATTTACGCAAACACAGATATATCACTACATGTAGTTACATTTTAGGGGGATACAAGGTTTATGTATTTTTTACGTTTATACTAAGAGCTGACAAAATAGGCTTTTAGTTTTACGATTTATGTTATCTTAGCACATATCTAAACAATAAAATGCGCCTACTTCATATTTTTTTTATAGTATATGTTTATTTATTTATTTATTTAATAGCAATACCATTAGGTAAAACACACTACTAACATAATATAAAAATCAATTAAGTAACAAATCACGTGCTTACCTTTTAAAGGTATTTACAGCTAACACAAAAAAAAATTACATTGTCATAATAACGTAATACCTAATAATTATTATTAATTATGTTTCTGATTTTAAGACGCGTACGGGTTATGATTTATGAATAGTGCTACGAAGAAAAATGGGTTATACGGCTAGAACGATAACTTTCATATGAATCTGTCAAAAATACGGCTCCACTTACTTACACATGCAAAGGTAAAATCACAAAATTAATGAACGTTAATTAAATGAAAATTAATGAAATATTAAATTTCTAAATCGAGATACGACGTTCTGCTCTGCGCAATAAAATTACATATTAAGTGTCAACTACAGATCATGAATCAATTTTTATGAATTGATGAATGAACGAGCTGCACAGACGTTTATAGCTCCGCCCCTTTGCATAGAGTTTTGTTGGGGTCATTTTGCTTGAGTTACGTTTCTTGTCATCTTATTTCGATGCTCGCACTAGACCTATTTTATCTGTGTATGGGTGTATGTAAGTAGGTATCTACCCACATATCTACCCTGTCTTTAGTATTCAACCGTTGATTGTCAACGCCTCTACATTATTCTATGTCACAAACCGTATCATCGTTCACTACAGAAGGTTATTTCACTAAGCAAACAGGATTCGGATAATATTCACTATGTTTACTTCTCGTGGTAATCTAATTTGAACCTTATCTTCAGGTAATACGATTGATGTAAATCAATAGGGGTATAACTATTGTACATAAACCTTGTAATGTCAAGGTAAAATAGACTGTACCGCAAGGGGATAAAGTTGATAGATGGTGTAGCGTAATTCCCGGATGTTTGTGTGTTTGAGCAGGGTTGACAAATTGAGAAAATATTTCGTAACTTTGCAAATTGATATTTTAATATTGATGTGACGTCAAATTGATTGGTTTTGCTGTAAATGATGAGGGTTCCAATCCGATACGTTTAATTGGAGGTAAATTGACCGGCATCGCAATTCTTTATTAAGTTAGTAGCTTTTGCTTGCGGCCCTGTCCGCTTGAATATTTTTCCCGAGAAAATAGCTGCCTATGTCCTAATCTGAGTCAAGGTTTACCTGTGTCCCAAATTTCATCCATATCCTTACATCGGTTAACGCGTGATTGATTAACTTTCTGTCTGCCTAGTAGCGTTATTCCGGCTTAGAATTCAGGGTCCCTTTACCTGCTAAGACGCCTCAACTTTGTCTGATCCTGAGCATCCTCCGTACTGAGATCATTGGCTCTCATACTAATCTGTCATCCATATACACCAATCTGCCATGTTAATCCATACCCATATACTCACCCGTGAGATCGTACCCTTGGTACTGGGGTTTATTAGTTTAAATGACGAGACGAGCAGGACGCTCGCCTGATGGTAAGCGCTACGCCTGCCCATAAACAGAAGTAACACAACATTGAACTTTGAATTAAAAAGCACTGCACCTGGACTACTCTTGTCACTCCAAGACACTAATCATAATTTCCTTGGCTTCAATGTCCTTCAGACCGAAACACAACAGTGCTTACACACTGTTGCTTGGCGGCAGAAATAGACAAAGCGGTGGTATAGACCCAGACGGCTTCTCGCATATACTATTCTATCAAGGTTAATTTGTTTAGAGTAACTTTTTTAAAGCATAGGCTGGCCAACGAGCAAGTTGGTCACCTGATGATAAGTGATCTCCACCGCCCATGTACTTCGTCCACAATACCAAAACAATCATGGGTGCGTTAACGTCCTTAAAGGAAAGAGATAATTAAGGGATTGGGAAGGGGAGCGAGATTTGGGCCTCCGGATATTACACTCACCGTGCGAAACGCAGCAGCAAGCTGCTACTTTACGTCAGTTTTTTGTGAGACAGTGGTAACGACCGAATCGAGCCGCCATTCATGCTGTAACCAAATGTCTACAACGTGGCTCTACCACTCAAAAACTACTCAATATCTTTGTGCCAGCCCTAGGCATAATGCGTTTCCTCCCAATTCAATATGGAAGCACGTAAGAAAAGATCCGATTATGAGTATATGCGTTATTATTAAATAAGCGGGAAAATGTGACATGCCATCGCTTAAGAACCATTTACACCGAGAGTTTCTGACATAGATAACTCTTTATTGTAGACCGAAAATAAAATTATACACTATGAACCTTACAACTAAATTATGCTACAAAAGGCGGTCTTATCGCTAAAAGCGATCTCTACAAGACAATCTTAATATTGATATGGATTTGCAGTTAAGAGTTAAAAAATGTGGGGGTGTAGAGTCACAACAGAAACTTATACTCCAGACATTTAACAGAAAACTTGCGTTTAAGAGGCCGCATCATACAATCCTCGCTGTTGAATTGTATGTCGCGGCCCCGGAAACGGGAGTTTTCTGTTTTAAATACTTTTTAATATATTCTCGCTTATAGAATATATCGATATCGATAGATAGTAACTCTTTATTGTAGACACAAAAAATAAACAGAAAACAGCCTAATAATAAATGTGCCACAAGTGGCGGCCTTATCACTAAAAGTGATCTCTTCCAGGCAACCATTATAGAGATATCCAATGTCGATGTGTTGTCACTGTCTCACGGTAAATGGGGCTTAAAATAGAAAACTCCCGATTACGAGGACGCGATATATAAATTACCAGCGAAGATCGTATGATGATGTCTCGTAAACGAGAGGTTTCTGTTTTATTCTAGCCTCTGTCGAGCGAGAAAATCTCTCCGTGTAAATGGGGCTTTAAGCATAGTGTAGACGATATGACATACAGATATCTTTGTTTTTGTTGACAATAAGAAAATAAGCCAATTTATGGAAGATGACAAAGGTTTTTATAATGTTTTTTTTATAAATCTTGATACAAAACAAAACTTTGAATTACACTGCACTCGACGATGTCGTCATGCGTTCGTCATCTGAAACATAATTTAAGACTAATAATGTACAGCGATTTCACTGGCTTCAATGTCCTTCAAACCGAA
This sequence comes from Mimas tiliae, assembly GCA_905332985.1. Taxonomy (NCBI): domain Eukaryota; kingdom Metazoa; phylum Arthropoda; class Insecta; order Lepidoptera; family Sphingidae; genus Mimas; species Mimas tiliae. The sequence goes on from HG995259.1 coordinate 7,965,949, forward strand.
ACACAACAGTGCTTACTGTTAACTTACTTAAATTGGTGGTACAATCCCAGACCCTCTCTCGCATACGAGGGACCTACCACCTTAACACGGTTAAGGATCCTTGAACAAGTTGGAATTATATGTTTATTAACAGGTGAGCGCCTTAGAAACTGTGTTAAGGTATTGCCGAGTGGACCACTTAAGCTCTTTGAAAATATTTTTCAAGTACAAAATGAGCGATCGAGCACGCCTTTTATCAAGAGAGCTCTTTGACCTCGGGTGGAATTATAAAAGTGGTTCTAAAATGTTAAATTATCCGCACTTGCTTTACTTTACCTTTGTTAAAGATAAAAGTAGGAATAATCCTGCTTCTACTAATCTACTTCTACTAATATTATAAATTGTGCATTTGGATGTTGTTAGTCAATCACGCCTTAAAGTCTGCACCGTTTTGGATAAAATTTGGCACACAGGGAGACCATGACCTGGATTAGGACATAGGCTAAATTGGCATAGGACATAGGTTTTCTATCTCGGAAATTGCCGTTCACGCGGGCGTAGTCGCGAGCAAAAGCTAGAATTATATAAATGGTGTTTTTTAAGTAGAGGCCAGTAAACGATGCGGTTTGGTGGTCAAATTTATACGCAAATAAAATACATACACACATAGACTCACGCCTGTTTCTAAGAGGGGGTAGGCAGAGACAACGGATAAAATAAATATTAAATAATTCAACAAAATTCAATAGAGTGAGTGCCAGTTAGCGTTCGAAATTTCGATAAATATTATATTTTAGAACATTTTATGCCAAAGTTTATACGCGTTTTAGTAGGTATACTATGACCCCGTTCTTAGTTTGCTCAAGCTAAATCCTGGAGGACGTTCGATAGATGTAATATTCTCGATAAAATGGTAGCTAAGCTACGTTACCGCTGTAGACACGAATCTATCTAGTTTGTGTAACTTGCCAGTGTTTATTTTTAAAATAAGAATTATTAAAGTTTTCAATTCTAAACTAAATTAAATTTATTTACAGACAAATCGCTGTTGTGAAGTCTTTATGCTAATACATAATGCTTTATACAAGTAAGTTGTAGATACAGATCATTGTAAAAATATTTTTTAGATTCAAATTTTGAATATCATTCTGAATTTTTGAATCTTTTTGACTGCCTCGGTGTCGCAGTTGTAATGCGTACGCGTTAAGATTACGCTAACACTGAGGTCACGGGTTCGATCCCCGGGTCGGGTAAAGTGGTATTGGGTTTTTCTATTACGAAATGCTTAGTATCAGCCCGGAGTCTGGAATTTGTGCCCGGTATGGCGATAGGCTCGCCCCCTATCACATCGTGGGCCGGAGATACGCTTGGCGAAATGTGGGTGTACTGGTTACACCTCTGCCTACCCCTACGGGGATTACAGGCGTGAGTGCGTATGTATGTAAATTTTGAAATTAGTAATATTTTTTATTCGTCAATGTTTTTTTTTATTTTGGTTACGTTGTTTCATTAGCCACCGTTAATTATTGAATGCACTAAAGGCCATACCAGAGACATGAATAATTAAGTTCAAGTATTTATTAACTAAGAGCATACACCTCTGACATTTCTATGTTATGACTGAAATATCGTGAGGAAACCTTCCGAACCGAACTGAGAGAAGTTCTTTGCGACTTTCATATCGACAGTCCGTACCACTCCCTGCTGACCTATGGCTGCTTTTACTTAGTATTATTATTTATTCAAATTAAATCCAATCGAATACAAAAAGAATCATCGTATTCGGTCCACATTTGGCAAAGTTATGCGTGAATATACATTTACAAGGTGGTAGGTCCCTCGTTTGCGAGAGGCCGGCTGGGTTGGTACCACGGCTTTGTCTATTTCTGCCGCCAAGCAATAGTGTGTAACCACTGTTGTGTTCCGGTTTGAAGAACATTGAAGCCAGTGAAATTTCTGGGCATTATGAGACTTAATACCTTATGTCTCGGGGTGACGAGTGCAGTCCAGTGTCATGCAGTACTTTGTTATTTAAAGTTCTGTGTGGCGTTGCTTCTGTTTATAAGCAGGCGTGGCGCTTACCATCAGGCGAGCGATCTGCTCGTCCCGTCATTCAAGCTAATAAAAAAAACATAAAAAAATATATACAGACGAATTTATAATATTTTATCAGGCGCTTAAAATGGATTCCGTCGGGATCCAGTTCGATCGCAATGGGGCGAAGGCCTCCCGCTGCAGACCGTGACATGATGGCGTCTCTTGAGTAATGTATTCGGATTTCGCAAACGCTTCCGATAAACAAGCGTATATAGGATGTCCTGTAAATTAGCGCAATAGGCTTCGGTTACATCTGCACTGATTTATGGCCTCTAGAGTGGTTTCTGCCGCACTCGGCTCCGGTATGTATCAAGTTGTAAGCGATTTTATGATATAATTATTTCCTTTAATATTTTTTAGATTGTACTCATCGATATTACAGAGGATGCTCAAGATCGGGCGAAGTGGAGGTGTCTTAGTGGGAAAGCGGACCCTTGCAATGGCCGGGATAACGCTAGGTAGAAAGAAAGTAGTAGTAGTAAGTACAATTTGGGTCACGTCTATAGAGATCTTATGTAGAAATCAATATTAAATGGATCTTATTTGGTGTGCCAATAATAAGTAATCAAAAAGACTGATTATATAATAGCGGGTAACTTACACGGTTTGATTTTAGTTAAGTGTTAAATCACATGCGATTTTTTTATTGCCCTGGTAAACGGACGAGCCTGTGCTGCGGCCCGCCTGAAGTTTTTTTTATTAGTATAAATGACGCAACAGGCACGTCGCTCGCCTCATTGTAAGCGTAGTGCTTGCCCATAAACAGAAACAACACCACACGGAACTTTTGAATGGCACTGGACTGCGCTCGTCACCCTGAGGCATAAGATGTTAAGTCTCATAGTGCCCAGAAATTTCACTGGCATCAATGTCCTTCAAACCGAAATACATCAGTGCTTACACACCGATACTTGGCGGCAGAAATAGACAAAGATCAGTCATCGCTATTTATGGACTTTAGTCCGAAACCGCTGCCTACCGTACCGATTAGAACCCTTTGAGCAGAATTTAAATCGCATTGATCAACAAAAAAACATACAAATATTGTGGTTTCAAGTCAGTTAATCAACTAAAATCGAAAAGAGAAAACCCGCTATTAAAATAGGAAAGTCGTCTTGTCGACTATCACTGAAAAACGGTTTTTATGAAAGCGGGGAAAATTATTTTGTATACGTAACTTTATTCTACATTAAATAACTGAGTATTACAAAACAAATTGAAGTTTTAAAATAAGCTACTAAGTAACAATATAATAATAATATAGCCCTATATTATATACGTCTCACTGCTGGCCACGGGCTTCCTCTACTGAATGAGAAGGGTTGGGCCTTAGTCCACCACGCTGGCGTAAAGTGCGTTGGCAGACATCACATGCCTTCGAAATTCTTATAGAACACTTCTCAGGTATGCAGGTTTCCTCACGATGTTTCCTTCACGGTTAAAGCACGTGATAATTAACAATAAAACACACGTAACTTAAGTCAGAGGTGCTCTTGGGGTTGGTTTAAAACCTGCGACTTTCGTCTCGACAGTCTATACACTCACCGCTGAACTATCGCTACTAAGAAGTAATAATATGACACAAAATTTATTCCTATTCTTATTTTTATTGCATAGGCCGGCAAACGATGGTAACCTGATGGTGAGTGATTTCCACCGCCCATGTACGCCCACAATACCAAAAGAGTCATGGGCACGTTGCCGACCTTAAAGGAAAGGGGGAATTAAGAGATGGGGAAGGGGAGGGGGATTTGGGCCTCCGGATATCTCACTTACCATACGAAACGCAGTAAGCTGTTACTTTACGTCGGTTTTCTGTGAGACAGTGGTAACGACCCGGACGAGCCGGCCCATTCATGCTGTAGACAAAACTGTCTACGGCGTGGCTCTACCACTCGTAGAAACTCATATTATCAACATTGTAATGTCATATTGATTGTTGATATCAGTCAAGTCATTTTATTATGTTTATAGATATATTGGTACACAAATAATAACGGCTCTCTTTATACTTGACTTTAGTTTCAAGTAACTACAACTGTCGGGTGTGACATTATACGTGTGAGTCGCTTCACCCTGTAACTTAAACACGCTGTGTACTTATTTTTAGAAGAGAAACGAGTTCATAAAAAAACACGACCGCGAGGTCTTACAACTAACTCAGTTTATTAAGGTTGCAGTGCCTTTAAATAGATTTCCTTTACTGTGTTTCACGTAGAATTCACTTTAAAACTTTTATTGGTATATGAGAGCCTCCGTGGCACAGTGGGCGAGTAGCTGGCTGTGAAGCGAGAGGCCGCGGGTTCTATTCCTGCACCGGGACAAAATTATTGTGTGATCCACAAATATATGTTTCGGGTCTGGGTTGTTTCTCCCCAGAGGGGTTGATGTCAGGCAGACGGCCGGTCGTAAAAATTACAAGCCAAATCTTTCTGTAACATGTGTTAAAAAGCATGTTGTGCCGACCCCAATACAAGTGGGAAGGAAGGGTATTCTGTATGCCAATGTTAAATTTCATAAACGTGATAACGTGCGACGCTTTTGTCTACAGCATGAATGGGCCGGCTCGTCGTCGGGTCGTTAACACCGTGTCACAGAAAACCGGCGTAAAGTAGCAGCTTGCTGCTACGTTTCGTACGGTGAGTGAGATGTCCGGAGGCCCAAATCCCCCTCCCCTTCCCAATCCCTAATTACCTAAATTATCCCTTTTCTTTAAGGTCGGCAACGCGCCCATAATTCTTTTGGTATTGTGAGCGTACATGGGCGGTGGTGATCACTTACCATCAGGTGACCCACTTGCTCGTTTGTCAGCCTATGCAATAAAAAAAACAAAAAACGTATGGAGAGAAAACGGCAAGTGTCATCGTTGGTTATCGATTAAATTCTTTCTATATCACAGAATCTCATATTTATTAGAATACGTAAACAAAAATAAACTTAAGGCTTAAGTGATAAAATTAATAATTATTATTACATTTGTTTAAATTTTTTACCACTGTTTGTAACCTGAAAGTCAATTTTGCATAATTTCAGGGACCTAGCGGTATAAAATAAGTTAACTGTACTGGCAGTCCTGATTTGATTTTAAAAGGTCTTGATTGGTCAAGACCAATCACATTAATAATCTTTATGAAGTACACAATTTTGTGTCAAACTAGTCTATGATTAACTTAATAAAAAGACTTCGGTAATAAAGTATTAGGCAGTCTTTTATTGCAGATAATTATAGGACGATTACAATCAAATAATTATAATCTAAAAAAACGATACTTGTGCGATTCGAGCGGATGTAAGTTTTATAAACGTACCATGTGAAATAGAAAATTAAAAATTACTTGGCATACACAACCTATAGTGCGGCACACAAAATCCTTTTTTAATTCCACACCATGGCGTGTACAAGAAACGCGTTTATGTGTAACGTGCTATAAAATATTATCACGTTACGCGTTTTTACCATAGAATCTCATGTGGCAGATGCCTACTTGTATACTACGTTCAAACAAAAGGTTGTTATGCTAGTTTAAATAAAACAATAAAGGTAGATGAATAAAATATAAAGAAACAAAAAACATTCAAACCCAATACAAATAGCAATATTTCAAATGAAAATGGTAAACAAGCGAATCGAATTGAAATAACGGATAATATTTAATCAAGCCAGACGGCAAAAATGGAAATAAAAACACTCTCCAATCCAATCAACAAATCAAAGTGAGAAAATAAATTTATCTCCGAACTCAGGTCGCGATATAAAAAGTGCAAGAAAAATGCAGTCTACAAATTCTCGTATAGAGTAGCTTTTTTAGCAGAGGCCGACAAACGAGCAAGTGAGTCATCTGGGGCCTTATTCCATATGACTGTATAAACTCGTAACGTGACCGCGTTACGTTAACTTTGTGAAAATAGCATTGAATGTTTAATTTCATAAACGCGATGAGGTGCGTTACGTGCTTGTTTCTTATTGCTATTTTTTTAGTTTTGTTTTGAGGCATATTGAAGCAAATATTATGTGTGGCTTGATACCCGCGAAGCGACTCTTTTGTTCAACTATACCCATGGTCCATATCAACCTTCCTAAAACAAAATATAGTAATTTGTATTATCTTTAATAACTTGAAGCTGGATCAAAAACACGCACACTGAGTTTAACTACTGAATCTTCTCAGGGCTGGGACACGCTGCGTTAGATCCAGTGGTAAAGTAAGCCCACTGAATTTGTTTCGCCGGGTCTTTCTATCCGGTGATAGTTTACAAACACGTGACGTTTTGATGATGCCCATGGACTTTATCCACACCCGACACCGATGGCGTTGATCTGGTACTAGGTCTTTATGTGAGAGGTCGTCTGGGTAGGTACCACTGCTTTGTCTGTTTATGCAGTAGTATTTAAGCACTATTGTATTCTGGTTTAAAGGACATTGAAATCTTTGGAATTACTGATCACTATGATATTTAACATCTAATCCCTCGGTGACGAGCGCAGTGTCGTGGCATACAATACTTTGCAGTCCAATGCCATACAGCGCTTCATAATTCAAAGTTTTGTATCGTGTTGATTCTATTTATGGTTACGCATGGTGCATATTATCAGGCGACAGGACATCATCTTTATGGCAATTATGAAACACATACAATCCTGTGACCTGCATGCTCTTTTGCCAATATTCTGCTATAAAAATATTTTATTGACGATCGTATTAGAATACAATATCAGGACGTAATAAAGTTTATAGTTATATGTTCATTATGCTATAAAAAGAGGCAAACGAGGTCGTAAGTATATTTTGAAATAAAAGTAAAGAGCGTACAATCTAAATTGCTGGACTTTTATTACACTATTTACATTTTTTTTGTAGCAATAAGACTGAAAGAATGTATGTGGAACACGTAATGGTTAATGGTCATCGGGCCCAAGATATCCGTAACGTAGGAGAAGTCACCGTTGTGGTGCTAGTCTTTGGGTATTGTTAGGCCTTTTTTAGCTTGAATGACGAGACGAGCAGGTCGCTCACCTATTGATGAGCGACCACGCCTGCCCATAAACAGAAGCAACGCCACACAGACCTTTAAATTACATAGCACTGCGTGGCAATTGACTGCGCTCGTCAGCCCGAGAAATAAGTCTCATAATGCCCAGTAATTTCAATGTCCTTCAAACAGGAGCACAGCAGTGCTCACACATCTCCGGTAAGCTCACTATTCTAAGTGATAGAACCACACTTTAGTTTTTTTTTCCAGTAAACTGAATGATCTAAATTAAAGCATTACCACTGAATACAAAACCGACGTAAAGTGGCAACTTGCTGTTGCATTTGTACAGTGAGTGAAATTTCCGGAGGCCCAAATCGCTCTCCTCCTTATCTACCCTATCCATTAAGGTCAGCAGTACATGGTTCTGGTATTGTGAGTGTTCATGTGCGGTAGAGATCACTTACCATCCGGTGACCAACTAGCTCGTTTTCCGGCAGTTGTTGTATAAAAAGTGCTGTTTTAGGTACCAGGAAAAAAGTAGTACCTCTCCTACTTCTTTATGGATGGCCAGGATCCATCCGAGAGTTTTACGAGAGCATTCCTCATCGCACTTCTGTTAGCAAGAACAGAGATTATGTAATCGAAGGTATTGTTCCTAGCTTACCTGGTTTTGGATTTTCTGATGTAAGTATATGACGATGATATATGATGAATATTCAAGTTAATTAAAAAGTAATTCATATTAGTGCCTCGGTGGCACAGTAACAGTTGTAATGCGTACGCGTTACGACTGAGGCTGACGCTGAGGTCTCGGGTTCGATCCCCGGGTCGGGTAAAAGTGATATTGGGATTTTATATTACGAAATGCTCAGTATGAGGCCGGAGTCTGGAATTGTGCCCGGTATGGCGATAGGCTCGCCCTCTATCACATCATGGGACGAAGATACGCTCGGCGAAATGTGGGTGCGCTGATTACATACCTACTACATACATACTGTCTACCCCTACGGGGATTACAGGCGTAAGTGCGTATGTATTTAATTCATATTACTATACTTTTGACATCCTCGGTGGCGCTACGGATGAGTAAGGTAAGCCGCGGGTTCAATTCTCGCACCGGGACAAATGTTCCATTGATTGAAATATTATTTTCGGGTTTAGGTGTAGTGGGACCGTAAGTTTCTCGTAGTTCCTGGTCTCGTATCTTGGTGTGGGGCCAGACATTTGTTTCAGGCAGTTCATTAGTTAATATTTAAATGTCCCTTTTTAATATAAATTTCAGACGTTACGAATAAAAAATTCTTTAAAGTCGACGTACTGACACTACTCGGAAAATTGCAGCGACAAAATTAGCATTTCAGACATCGCGTCGCCCTTTGTCAGTGTATGTGTCACACAAAAAGTGTTGGAATTTTAATTGCATGTATATTGTGAAATAAGCCAGCTTGACTGAAAAGTGTTTGTTAGTACAGTCCAACAGTTTTTTTAAACTAGGGGCGTTGCCCATGTTTTTCCACAAAACATAAAATCCGCCTGTACATAAATTATGTATAAAGTGTGTAAAATAAAATGAAAAAAACTTAAAGTCCGACGAATATGAGACATATCTTACTTTCTTCCCCACATTATTCTGCATCGATTGGTATCGGTCTCGACCCCATACCCCCAGCGGTTTCGGAGGAGATAGCGTGACAAGCTTTTGGCAGCGGCGGCGCCGCCAGTTACTTATTTTTAGAATAGAGAGTAACCCGCGTTTTTTTTCTTTTTTATATACATCGATTTTTCCGCTAATGTTGTGGGCGATTATGTTAGAAAAAATCGTAAATTTGGTAAAGACGTAATGACGGAGTACGGGGCAAAAAAAAATACAACTTCTGAACGGGCACACTCGTTGCGATTGTATTATTGTATTGGAATTTACATGCCATAGCTGTCTGTACGTGTCACGAAAAATATCGAAATATCGGAGCAATTTCATTTGACCGGCCGCGGCTACGACACGGGCACCGACTCCAAAGAAACTTATAGAAAATATTTTTTGACTTTTCAATGTTATTTATTCTAAGTTAAGTCGGTTTTTATACGCACTCGCGCTTGTAATGCCTGAAAAGGTGTAACCGTACATCCACTTTTCGCCGAGCGAAAATGGCCTATCGCCATACCGGGCACAATTCCAGACTCTGGGCTAATACTGAGCATTTCATAATAGAAAAACCGAATATCGCTTTTACCCGACCCGGGGATCGAACCAGAGACCTCAGCGTCAGTCGAGACCTCAACCTCAACCGGTAGCGCGGTCATTATTCTTCTGGCATTGTGGATGTTTATGAGCGGTGAGATCACTTATCATCAGGTGACCCACTTGCTCGTTTGCCGGCCTCTACAATAAAAAAATAATATCAAAACAGGCAGCAGTTCGTCCAGTATTGGGGGCTGTGGAAATGGGTGTTGTGTTCAGAAATCTGATGCAAGACTTGGCCACAAGAAATACTATATCCAGGGCGGTGACTGGGGCGCTTTCATCGGACAGACCATGGCAATGATGTTTCATAAGGTAATGGATATTTATCACGTATCTGTTAAACAGAGGTCAATCAGAAAAAAACATTTGTAAATTAAAAAGGCTGAACAGATTTTATTCGAACTTAGATAAGTCTTTACATATGGTGCTTAGATAACCATATGTAAAGATTATTTAATTCGATTGGTTTGTTTCCGGAATCGATCCGGAGATTATAATCGAGATTATTAAAACCGTATCCATTGGGTGCGCGGAACTTGCTGTGCTGTGAGCACATCTGGTTGATGGATACGGAATATTACTAATGGGCCTACTCGACTGGGTCGTTACCACTGTCAAACAGGAATTGACCTGAAGTAGCGGCTTGCTGCTGTGTTTCGTACGGTGAGTGAGATATCCGGAAGCCAAAAATCCCGCTCCCCTTCCCGAACCCTTTATTACCTCTTCCCTTTAAGGTCTGCAAGACGCCTATTATTCTTCTGGTATTGTGGATGTACATATGCGGTGGAGACTATTTACCATTATCATGAGGTGACCCACTTGCTCGTTTGCCGGCGTATGCTATAAAAACCATTTTCAAACCCCGGGCAATTCATGTGTCATTTTAGAATCGAAATTCAAACACAAATTGTGATTGCCCGACCTACGAATTGAAGCCAGAACCTCACGGTTTTCAGTTTTAGTACGCTGCCGCTAGACCAATGAGGCGTCGTACCCTTAGAAACCAGAAAGTGTACGCAATTTGAGGAAGATAAGGGTAGCTTTATTCGTCAGTTAAGGTGTTTCTAAATGTGACTGTGTAATAAAACCTTATTGCTTTGTTTTGTGAGTAAAACAGTACAAAAGATTAAAATTCCGCTACAACATCCCACAGATCTCTACCGTTCTCGCAGTTTCATCAACTATACTGTACATTCTTTCAAATTGTGTACTTAACAGCTGTTAATTAAAAGCATAGCATGGTTTATGCTTTGCTAATACATACCTATATAGACTCAAGACTGCTTCAGTGGCGCAGTACGCGTTACGCCTGAGGCTGACGCTGAGGTCTCGGGTTCGATCCCCGGGTCGGGTAAAGTGATATTGGGTTTTTCTATTACAAATTGCTCAGTATCAGCTCGGAGTCTGGAATTGTGCTCGGTATGGCGATAGGCTCGCCCCCTATCACATCATGAGACGGAGTTACGCTCGGCAAAAGGTGGGTGTACTGAGGGGCTAGCACGGAAACTTGCGAAAAGTTATTCGAGCTGTCATCGACAACAATTTCTATGAGATTTTAGTACAGCGCCTCTATCGTACGTAAAAGAAACTAATATATATGGAATATATACGAATGATATATATATGGAATTATCTATCTATCTATCCTCGATACCTTTACATTACGATTTCGATAGTTTTCCGTGCTAGCCCCTCTGATTACACCTCTTCTTCGAGGATTACAGGCGTGAGTGCGTATGTATTATAAAATAAGAAATTATACACACGATAATACCGTAAACACACAAGTATATTATAATATCAACCCTCGCTGAAGTAAACACTTGAAAATGTTTAGTTTAAAACGAGGGTACGAGAGATCAGTCGACTTAATTTCACAGCTCGACGAACTCGATGCGAAGTGTCGCGCACTCGCCCGGTAAATACACCGCTAATACGGGAACATACGAGCTAGTGATCTTTTTAGAATTGAAAATATGAATAGTCGTGAAGTAGTTAGTGTTAAGGGTTAAGGAAAGTACAGGATAATTTGACAGCGTCCGTGGCGCAGTGGGCGAGTAGCTGTCAAACAAGAGGCCGCAGGTTGGATTCCCGCACCGAGACAAAGGTTTGTGTGATCCACAATTATTTTTTTCGTGTCTGTGTGTCGTGGGATTGTAAGTCCCTCATAATTACTGATACTCACGATACGGGTTAACCTAGTGTGGGGTCAGATCTATGTGTGTGACTGTTGAGTGTATTCATTTATACGCTATACTTATTGGAAATACTTATAAAGTGTTTTTTAAGTGTTTGAGCTACGTTTTTAGCAGTTTCGTTTTAAACATGAATAACTAATCGACTCGATCGAGTTTTTACTACTGTCTCATGAAATCGACGTGAACTAACAGCTTGCTATTAATTTACTGGGAATCTATGAACGAACGCAGTCCAGTGCCATGCTGTGCTTTGTAATTAAAAGTTCTGTGTGGTGTTTCTTCTGTTTATGGGTAGGCGTTGCGCTTACCATCAGGCGAGCGACCAGCTCATTTCATAATAAGAGCTAAAAAAATGTTTTGAATGGTATTCATTAACTTTTGTATATAATACAGTATTATTATATAGAATTCTTATAATAATAATAATATATCAGAGACTTAAATGTATCGCCCCGAATCTTATCCTAAAGATTTACAGAATTATAAATCGCGTCACATTTCAAACCTATTTAAAATGGTTTCAACACAAACTAAAGTTTCAAACTTAACACCAATTAATTATATTTATCCTACAACCTTATAAATCGGAGATCGCTTCATTGGTCTATCGAGCGATTGGGCCGGCAATCGAGCAAGTGGGTCACCTGATGGTAAGTGATCTCCACCGCCCATGTACACCCACAATACTAAAAGAATTATGGGTGCGTTGCCGACCTAAAAGGAAAGGGATAATTAAGGGATTGGGAAGGGGAGGGGGTTTGGGCCTCCGGATATCTCACTCACCGTACTCAACGCAGCAGCAAGATACTACTTTACGCCGGTTTTCTGTGAGACAGTGGTAACGACCCGGACGAGCCGGCCCATTCACAAGTGTCTACAGCGTGGCTCTACCACTCTTTAAAAAGCTAAAGTAAGAAGTTATGATAACTCCAAAGTCCCGAAATATATTCTAATTATATTCTAGATGTGAAGTCGTAGGTTGATTCAGAGGTACGCGAGTAATATTCACAACTTCAGATGTTATATCTAAGAATTACTTCAAAGCAATTGAGGCTTACCGTAGATTGCTTTTCCTTGCGAGAAATTTGTTTGCCTTAAATTTTCTTTAGCAAGTGTACAACAAACATGATTTATTTACTCTCGTTTTGGTGTACGAGTGAAATATTTCCTGTTTGTATTATATCCTGATAAAGATTGTTTTTTAGGGTTCCGTATTCAAAGGGAACGGGACCCTATTAGGACCACAGCACATACGACACTTTAAGCATCGACAGTTGGCAATTTAGTTGATCATTTCTTATGTTTACGCGAATATTACACATTGAAATAAAACTAGTTTATACGGATTTTATCGCGGTTTAATTTTTATTTTTATTCCCGACGTTTCGAAAGCTTTTCAGCCTTCGTTGTCACGGGAGAGACTGAGGTGTAGGTCGTCTCGAAAAGTTAATGTTACAACTTTCGAAACGTCGGGAATAAAAATAAAAATTTAACCGCGATAAAATGCGTATAAACTAGTTTTATTTCAAAATTTAGTTGATTTTCAGAATCTCGATGCCGCGTTCTTATGCTCCAATCTGTTAATTTGTATGTATCTAGTCGCTGCGATCAAGTCGCATTTTGGAACACATTCAGATGCCAGTCGCAGCAATTTGTTACAACACTGAGCCATGTTCCATAGACTGGAATTTGTGGAACATGGCTCAGTATTGTAACGAAAGATCTATGTGCAAGTGAAGACAGCGCGGGCGCGTGCTACTAATACCGCTTTCCCCCTCACTTCACATCTTTACCCGCGACTACCGAAATGGATAGTCTCTAAAATGTGCGGACTCCACGATCAAACGCAGCAAGTTGCTAAAACACGATACATTATCGATGTAGTCACAAAATCGCCGATCGCCGATGCTTAAAGTATGGTGTGTCCTAAGGCCTTTACTAAACCTTCTTCGTTAATCTATCCGTCTATCTGTCTACCTTCAAAGGGCTCTATCATTTGAATTATAACAGGCAGCCACATATTTACAGGATGTGTTACTATGGCGGATATCCTAACAAATAAAAATTACAAAAGTTAAAATTTAAGGACGTCGGTACCCTTCGGTGGGTGAGATCGACTCAATCTATGCCGGTGTTTATCAACTTTGATGTTCTAAAAATCGCTACATACTTACTAAATGAATAACACTCGTTAGCTTATTTACTTCTTTGAAACATGTAATATATTTTTACCAGTTATTAAAGACGTTCAATATGTACATTACCATAATTATGTTTTATTTATTCTGGCACGGCAAAATGACTGGACCAGATGTTAAGTACACTGCAATCGAAATATATGTCGACTGTCAAGATATATTGCGATCCTCGATAGTCGGCAGAAAAAAAAATATGCCGGCCTGAAGTTACGACTCGCCTGAACAAGCCACTATGGCGGGTTTTCACCATGTGTACAGTGGTCGCTATCCAGGCGGGGTACATTTATCCCACCACATTTGAGAAAAATAAAAGACAACTTTTTTATTTTATTTTTATCGCCCTATTGGCCCACCCGATGGTAAGTGGTTACCGCCGCCCATGGACCTCAGCAATGCCAGAGCGCAGCCAGGCCGCTGCCTACCGTTGAAAGGAGACTCTTTCTAAGCCGCTTAAGGACAGGTCATAACGCTCGGGAAACACCGATGCAGGGAGTTCATTCCAGAGCTTGCATGTGCGTAGATCATGATCAATTATACCTTTAGATCGCTGGATCTAATCCATAGCTATAATTTCTATGATTGTTAAATATTTAATGACATAAATTGGGCTACTCCTATTTCCTATCAAATATTGTAAAGCCTTTACGCTCTCAATATTATTAACTACTAGTATTGTAAAGAGCAACGATATAGTTTCTTGGCCGTTCTTCTCTAGCGAAAAAGCCTTCCGAACTGGCGGTAGAGTTATGACAGAATCTTAACAATGTACGTATAAAATTTTATGGATTCAATGAATGTTTTGATTTGATTTGGTTCGAATGTTAAATTCTAATGCTGAATAAAGTCAGTATTGAATGTGGATGTCATATGGCTTCAAGAACCAGTTCAGAGGGGCTAGCACGGAAAACTTGCGAAAAGTTATTCGAGCTGTCATCGACAACAATTTCTATGAGATTTTGGTACAGCGCCTCTATCGTACGTAAAAGAAACTAATATATATGGAATATATACGAATTATATATATGGAATTATCTATCGAGCCCTCGATACCTTTACATTACGACTTCGATAGTTTTCCGTGCGGAAAACACGTTTCTCTCAGGTCAGGCGTCGTTCAGGCGATCGTCCTCACTGGATGAAAATCTTAAAACCTAATTAGATTACTTCGTTTATGGGCTTGCATATAACTAAGCCGAATCAGATTAGCGACTCTATGATTGGTGACCCTGATATAATACAAAGAAATCCAATTAGAAAATGTACACTGACACTATCTGAGGTCACCAACTTTCCAGTGAGATTAACGAGAAACCAATTTCACCGCCGACCTTCGACATAGTTGACCTCGATAAGTAATAAAAATAGCCCCGTTCCGTTGAGGGGTTAACAGATAAATAGATAACAGTAAATCGTTCCGCGAAGGAGACCTTTCTAGCGAGATTAAAGTTCCGAGGGCACACGTACTTCTAATAAAATCATTTGTAGATCGACGAGGGAATGTAGGTTTATTGCCTGTCGAATTTGTTTATTATTTTGGCCTTTACTGTCAATCAGAGGGTTACTATTTTGCAACGTGATTCCTGTTTAGTATTGGTCCACACCTGTTACTACAAGGTGGATAACTATGACTATTGACAGCCTCCGTGGCGCAGTAGGCGAGTAGCCGGCTGCGAAGCGAGAGACCGTGGGTTCGATTCCCACTCTGAGACAAATGTTTGTCTAATCCACAAATATTTGTTTCGGGTCTGGGTGTTGTGGGACCGCAAGTCCTTCGTAGTTCCTGATACCCACGATACAGGTTAACCTAGTGTGGGGTCAGGACTATGTGTGTGACTGTTGGGTGTATTATTATTATGGATTCCATTGGCACTCACTCCTGTACTCCCCGAAGGGGTAGGCAGAGACGTAACTAAAAATTAGAAGTACGTTCCTGGGGAGCTGAGATTGCACCCGTCGGAAGTCTATTCCAATTCCCGCTATGCGTCGTCGATTTCTCTATCTACATCTCTTCTTCTTCCACTTGACCTTATCCCACTCGCATTGGGGTCGGCGCAATATACTTTGTAACACATGTTACAGAAAGAGTTGGCTTGTAGTTTTTATGACCGGCCACCTGCCTGACGTCAACCCCTTTACAGTCGGCTCCTCGCCCACTGCGCCACAGAGGCTTCATACTACCTACCACTGCGCCACAAAGACTTCATACTACATCTAAATATATTAATTTCTATTAATGCATTTGCGTTTTCCAGTTTTTTACTTCAATTATAGAGTTTTTAGTTTGTTCGAGTTCACAAATTTGGTACAGTCTATTTACGAGACTATCCCGCCCACACACCCGCCACTGTAACTCCTGTGCACCAGGATCGACAGTGGCACGCATTTTTGTTGACACCGAGCAGTGAAGCTCGGCGAGTCTCTGGAAATGCTAAATTGTCTTTGTCCCGCAACGAACTTAATCAAATAGAAAATTAAGGAGGAGTTGGAAATAATAATTGTCCACTTCCCTCCATAGCAAAGCGGTAGACAAAATAATGAACTAAGGAGGCATTAACCTCAGGCACAAGGACATTTACAACTGGAGAAGCCAGATGTAAAGCACCACGGATGTCATTAAGTGGGTCCTATCACACGAGCTGTTAAACTTGATTCCAATAATAGGTATGGCAAAAACGCCGAAAAGCACGGAAGTTCTTCCTAGTTTTCACAAGATCCATATAGTATACAACTCCAGATGTTATTTGCATACTGTCTAACATAATGTTGCGCTCTTGTTGCCAGAGACCACACTCCCAAAGAATATGATGTGCGGATTGTTCGTACCGGCAATTAGGTGTAGAACATGGGCACGTAGGCGAATCAACCAACCTAAATGAGAACAGTTTAAACTTAAAGTTGCCGTGGCCCGTGAGAAATTGTGAAACACAATGATCTACTTCCAGCCAAGTTTTTGTAAGACGATCGCGAACCGACGGAAAGTATTGATATAGATGCCGTCCCTTGGTAGAATTATCCCAACGCAATTGCCATTCGTTTATTAGATCGTTGTAATTTTCGGAGCACGATTTGAAAAGTCGATTGATTCTTAATAGCTCACGCGGCGTAAGAAAATTTCTGTCCATATTCTCATTCGTTGAGTAATACATAGCGGCGCGACGCTGCACCTCCAGATCAACTGGAAGTACACCCGCAAGGACAGGTAAAGCTTCAGTACTAACGGTTCTATACGCCTTACACAAGAATATCAACGCCAGACGTTGGCTTTGGAGCAGTTTTCGTCGTACGGCACCGATAGTAGCTCTATCAGCCCATACAGGTGATCCATAGCATATACATCCCAAGTAAGTAGCTCCATAGATAACTTTTAATGTGCCAAATGATAGACCCCACGTCGAAGTCGATATCCTTGTCAAGGCATAAAAGTTTCGTTTTGACTTTTCTCCAACGTTTTTAATATGTTCTATAAATGAAAAGTTCCGTTCTAAAACTAGCCCAAGGTAGCAAACTGATTCTTTTCTTTTAATTAAGACGTTATTAAATGTTATTCGCGGCGGTGATTTTAAAATGCCTTTTAAAAGTAATTGGTATGTTTTTTGAGGTGCAAACGTTAAACGATTTCTTTCACCCCAAGCGGAAATCAGGTTTAAGCAAGTGCTAGCCAAACTTTCTAGTCCCGACCTACTATTCGACTGTACGAGTAAGAGCCCGTCGTCGGCATAACCGGTTAAGGAACATCCTTGGGGCAGAGGGAGTACGAAAAAGTCGTCGAAGCCTAAATTCCACAAATACGGACCGACTACAGAGCCTTGAGGACAACCCATCGTCAGTGCCTTCGACACTTCATGGTGACCAAGTTTTAACTTGGTTGTGCCTAAGGAAAAATATGAATATATAAGTGAATAAATATTTTTAGGACAACCTCGGATTTTTTATTTGAGTAGTATCATTGGCCACCAAGCATTGTCGAAGGCACCGGAGATGTCCAAAAAGATGCCTAACACATATTTATGTACCGAATTACTAACCGTCCTTCTAACCGATATTGCTGCGTCTACAGTAGATTTACCTATAGAAAACCCGAACTGTTTCTCATGAAATTTTGGCCCACCCGGCTCCAGACGAGGTACAATAAGACGTTCAAGAACTTTCCCTAAAGATGGTAATAATGTTATTGGTCGATAAGATTTTGGATCGTCGGGGGCCTTATCGCCACTTTTAGGTATTATTCGAATAAAACCGCAACGCCATATTCGGGGGAAAATGCCTTCAGCGATACATCGATTAAAGACTATTAATATAGAATTAGCCGCTGTTTTGCACGCTTCTTTAATCATTTTATTTGATATTTTATCCTCACCGGAGGCTTTGTTTAGTGGCAAAGATCTAACGATATCCATAAACTGGTCCAAAGATGGAAGGTCTGAAGAAGGACTATTCGGTGGTACTGCAGCCCACATCCGTATTTGTTTATGATAATCGCTATCACTTGCCACTGTATCGTCGGGTATTAACGAGTTTAGCAGAGCTTCCGTTGTCTCCTCAATACCAGTTGTATAGGTGTTGTTGATTTTTATGTTTTGTACATAGGCCAAATTGATTGACCTATTTGCTTTAAACTCATGGTATAGGGGAGACCACGGGCCCTCCTTATCTAACCGTTTTACAATTTTGCGTAATAAATTTCCTTTTGATTTTTGTACCGAGGCCCTATAATGGGATCTGGCAACTTTGAGTGCGTTAAAAGCAGCTGTAAATACTTCTCCTGTTACACGACGTTTTTTAAGTCGGTTAAACGTCCTACGCGCCCTGCGAAACGTCCGACGCAGGTGAACTAGATAGTTATTCCACCAGTCACATCTACGAGTACTAGTGATGGAACCCCGGCCAATAGTAACATCCGCACAGTAAGTAAACGTATCCGACATAATTGCGGCGCACGTTTCGGGAGAGAGGTCATTGCGAGTAAAGTCCCCGGCATGAAGAGCAAACAAAGAGCCAAATAATTCCCAATTAGCTCTTTTAGACTTGTATCTAAAGTTAAAGTTGGTAAAAAGAGGACCTTGTGTCAGACCAGATACGAACTCGTACACAATCAGGCGATGATCACTATACGACGCGTCTGGAAGAACGCGCCACCTATCGAGGCGAACGTCTCCACTAGAAAGTGTGACGTCAATAGAAGACTCGCCCGTAGGGCTGCTATACGTAGGTGGTGCATCGGGGGTATTGTGAATGACTAGATTCATCTCTGCGATGAAATCTTCGACGGCGCAGCGTCTTTCAGTATCAGTGGAACGATATTTGCCATACCAAAGGATAGATGACGCATTAACGTCGGCACCTATAATAACTTTTCGACCTACAAGCGACCGTAAAACATGACGAAGATGGTGGATGTGTGGACCCACAGGGTCAGAATATTGAAAATAACAGCTCACGACGTAAACCTTAAAACCTGGTGTTGAAACCTCTGCGACAGCACAGTGTGACGTCATAAGATTACGCACTGATGTGATGGTAAAACTTGAGTCCGATACATAAACACCTGCTCGCGAACTGTTATCTAGCTGTACTATCCTATTACGTAATCGCGCGTGTTGGTATTGCTCTTGGACAAGTACTATATCGAGCTTGTAATCGCGAGTTAATATTTCTAATTCCGACGTCGCTACTCTATCATTGTGGAGATTCAACTGACCGATAGTAAGATTATTATTATATATATCCATATTAGATTTAATTAATAATGTGTCGAGAGAATAAGTAGTTCCAATTTATGTTTATAAGAGGGACACTCTTGAGACCCACACCGATGATCGTGAGGTTTTTTAAAACGCTTACATGACGCGCATACCGGTTCAAACTCCGAATTTGCCTTGTGAGGACAAGCCCTAGTATCGTGTGCCTCGGCACAGACGGCACATGTTGGTGTTTTAATTGTGCAGAATTTATGCACGTGTCCGTATTGTTGGCAGTTAAGGCATCGGACTATCTCGACATCATCTATAAATCGGCAGGTTGCCCAATCGATGAACAATTTTTCTTTTGTCGTGACTAGATGTTTTCGTACTTCTGAATCTAATTCTACGCCTATCCATTTACGCCCGTTGTCTAATTTACGCCTGCGAACAATTTTTATTGATTTTATGAAATCGTCCTCTTTAATAGGCATTTCGTCCTTAATATTTTGTCGATACAAAGCATATATGAAAGCACTGTCTTCCATTGTTGATGGCACGTCTTTAATTAGTAAACGCGGACGACG
Organism: Mimas tiliae; assembly: GCA_905332985.1. NCBI lineage: Eukaryota > Metazoa > Arthropoda > Insecta > Lepidoptera > Sphingidae > Mimas > Mimas tiliae. The sequence goes on from HG995259.1 coordinate 7,985,902, forward strand.
ACCCTTCGGTTTTTCTAACCGTAAACCGGCAGATTTTATAGCCTCGACAGATTGCAGTTTTTTTATTTGGCGTTCGTTCGCGACGCGAAGTACGACGCCAGATTTCGCGGTTTTTTTAACGCCGACAATTTGGAATCCGTCGTCGCTGGGTTTTATTGCTTTAAACAGCGCCGCTTTGGTGGCTGATGATGACGCGATATCAGCTGACCGTTCGCTCGTCGGATATGCGACTACACAAGGGAGTGGCGCGCGCGGTTCCATAGCTGGCGTTTGTTTCGGCAAACGAAGCTTGAGTTGGCCCGCGTACGTTGTCTTTTTGTCCTCGTTAGATGGAATAACGGGAGGACTACGCTTCACAATATCTAATTCCCGTTGCGTGTTGGCTAACTTTGTTTCATTACATGAAGACTTTAATGCGAGCAGTGAAACAATTGACGTGATCCGCTGCGTAAAATCCATAACCGCTGACTTATTTGCCACGTTCATTCGGGAGCCCTGATCGTTAACGAGTTCATTAATTTTGGCCAAATAACTCGATGCCTCGGATACTAAATCGCAATAGTTAACACAGCTGACATGGTCGCTATTCGTAACGGACGTGGGTGAATCTGTATTTTCGGATTCTGATCGCTGAACACGTTTGGACCTATCAGGAGAAACACACGTTGGAGAAACCTGGTTAAATAATCGTTTTGGTTTCGCGGAATTGGGTGACCTCGGCGTTAAACCGCTCTTTTTAAATGGGTCCGGACCCCGATCCGGGGGATCGTCATTACTGGTCGACATTTTAAAATAAAGAGATAACTTTCTAAAATACTTTAATTACGATATGAAAATTAACAGTTAAGATGTATTCGAAAGACAATAAATTCTTTGATCGATCAAAGAATGTTTTTTTTTAAGACACCCTCAGAATAAAAATAAAAGCACTTACCGAGGAAATAATTCGTTAATTATTTCGTTAATCCGAATTAAAATGCACAAAAACTTACGAACCAATATACGCAAGACAATACCATACAACTAGACACAGTTCACAAGCCGGAAATCTATTTATTTAAATTTATTCACAATTATTGTAATAATTACTATATGAAACGTAGTATTATGTATTCTAATTAATTCACTAAAGTATTCCCGCCCGTGTAATACAAACGTGAAACTTATTCATATTATGTAAATATTAGAAAAGCCACAAAAAATGTGAATTATAATGGCAAACGGAAAAAGAGAGCTAAAAGCGAGCAAATGTTTTAGATGAATACAAATAAAAACACCTTAAATACAACACTAAAATTATGGGCTCCGACATGACTAAGATTTATAACTAATGAATTAATATAAAAATTCAATCAATGTTAAGTTATCCAAGCCTGGTCAGTCACTTTACAAAAAAAGAATTACATAACCTAGGGACGTTACTTATGCAGTACGATCAGCACGACATATCTCGCGCGCAAGAACTATTGACGACAAATATCTCGGATAAAAGTGTCAACATTTGATAACATTACGTTGTCATGTTAGGGTTCGTAGACAAAATAATACAAAGGTTAAAAGAACGATTTTCTCTACTTTTGACATAACAATTCAAGTATTCGTGTAACCATGTTAGCTTTGATAGACATACAGAAATAACCAAATCTTTTTGGCGTACAGTGCAGACCAAATATAATAAGACAGTGCGCCCCAAGACGGTTGGCAGAATTATGCCGGCCTGAATTTACTGGATATAAACTGGCTGACCCCGAAAAGTGACTCACCTGAACTAATATGGTGGGTTTTTCATCATGGGTAAAAAATACAAGTAAACTCCCAGAAGCAATAATTTATGTAACAAATAGTACCTATGCCAGAAAATTAATTACAAGTAGAAGCAGACTTAATCTTTTAGAGTCACTCGTTCATTACAGCTGGCTTAGATGTAGCTGGCTGTATTCCAAATGTTGGTCTGTTCCCTCTATTACAAAATATGCCTGGAAGACAATATAATTCCAGGAAGCAGGTGCATGAACTTATCTTTATTTCTTAGGACGGTTTGGTGTGCAAGCTAGACATATAGCTACAGACTGGGGATGGACATCAAATAATATTATATCAGATATCAGATGACACGGAGGCCAGGACTGGATGAGTCAGGCGCAAGACCGCCGAGAATGGAAGAGGAGAAAAGACGCTTACGTCCAAGAATAGACCACAAATAGGCCATGATGATGATGAGAGGTAAAGCTTGTGACTTTGTGTATTTGTTTGTACGTGGTGATCTCTGGAACTACTGATCAGATTCAGAAAATTCTTTCAACAATAGGAAACTCCCCGCTAATGTGTTACAAGAAATTGATAATTTAAATATTAGGTACATTTTTAACATACTTTTAGACTTTTATAGCCCCGCCCCTTTCAAAAGATGGATTATGGATGGATTTCTTATTTGGATGTGTAATGTCTAAAATCATAAAGAAATCAATCAAATGTCAATCGACTTCTTTGGCGTTCACCGAAAAAAGTTATACGTTAGTACAGACTGCGGATGGACGCGTCATGCGCCACTGACGCCGCCGTTTTTCAACATTCTACTAAATATGTCAGTGACACCATTCATTAGTAACCATACCGTAGAATGAGCTCACATAGACTTAGGTAGAGCATAGTAATAAACACGCAAACGCGGGATAACTTATGCGTGCGTGTGACACTTGACGAAACTTTCGAAGTCATATTCACATTTTCCTTTTTCCAAATATGAATTGAAGAGATTCAATCAATTTATGTAAGAATATTCTTCTCACGGCGGGTCAAAACTGAATAAATATTGGCTACGTGTCGGGGACAGTCGGTCGTGGATTAATTCAGTGCGAAGGGAAAACAGATTTACCTATACAACGGATATTTCGATTTTATCAAATATTCCGGTCTGATCGCTTTGTTGACTATGAAATAAATATTCAAATATTTTTTTACTTGTTGGCGAGGCGACGTCTGCAAATATAATAAAGCTTTTCGGGTGTCAACTCTGTCAAGATTTTTGGGAAATAAATATGAAAAGAGTCGATTGTTTGAAAGTTTAATTTGGTTGTATTGGTTTTTGAATAGAATCGAGAAATTCATAATGGTTTCGCAAAAGAGATGATCATTGTAGATATAACTTGAACTGTAATTAAGTTAATCAAGTTAGTAAGTAGTTTGAAGTAACTTACTTCTAAACTAAGCTATTGTTTTGGGATTTTGGTAAGTAGCGAAACATACCGTTATTATAAAAAAAAACAGTATTGGGTGTGAATGTTTGAAGTAACCCTAAACTATCAGATGGTTAATTTATGCTAAAGAAAAATGCCAGTTGTAGAGACTGAAAACTTAGAACTTTTAGGTAGCATTAAAATTTGAAACTTTCATAATGTTTGAATTAAAATTATCAACATCAATCTGGTTTTCACATCTATTAATATTCCGAGCAACAATTATATGCATGTTTATACGAGTATGGTTTTTAGTACTCACTATTGTACTGCACAATTATTCTACAATTATACGATTCAAATAATAATCAAACAAAAACACTATTTCATCAATGCACAGTATATACACATTGCACTTTTCACAAAATCCATTCAATTTCACTTATAAGATATACACAGCACTAATAATATACGTCAGCTATATAGCTACAGATATACTGGTTTGTATAAGCATGTCAGTGACGCGAACGCTCGAGATTTCACCCATCCAACAAAGAGTCTAAGGTGGACAGCACACGGCCGCTACGCGTCTTGGGCATGGCGGTAACGCGAACCCAAAGAAGTTTTCACTTCAAAAATTAAAAGTATACCAGTATCTTTGTATACGACCAGAAAGGCACACTTCCGATGATTATGTCAAGCATAATACTTACGTAAGTGACTTCTTCATCTGTTAATGCCATCATCAAGACGCCTACGCGCTGACGCGTGACGCTACCGTTGAAAGGTTACCCACTTAGTGGTAGAGCCACGCTGTAGACTATTTTGTCTACAGCATGAACGGGCCCCGGCTCGTCCAGGTTGTTACCACTGTCTCACAAAAAACCGACGTAAAGTAACTACTAGCTGCTATGTTTCGTACAATAAGTGAGATATGCGGAAACCCAAATCCCTTCCCCTTCTCAATCCTTTACTTACCCTCCATTTAGGTCGGCAACGCGCTCATGATTCTTCTGGTATTGTGGACGAACATGGACGGTGGAGGTCACTTACCATCTGGTGACCCATTTGCTCGTTAGCTGCCATAGGTTATAAAAAAAAATTAAGTAGCGAACAGTACAAACGCGCAGACGATTTGGTACTGATACTCGACTCTGACGCGTGACGTGACCATTGATAGTCTGCTTTTAGAGACAGCTTTAAAAAAGAAACTGTAATTCGTAGTCGTCTACAACTTATATTTTATTTACAGGAGCAAGTCTGATTTGATTAAACAGCTGGAGCGTGGAACGGTGTAACCGGGATATGAACACGGTGTTCAGCCATTCGTAGAATTTTTAATGGAATTCAAATTGACTCTAATTTATTTGAATTAAATACAATAATTTCTTATGTGACCACAGATATATGTTAAGGTACAAGAACGTATAGTATTGCAGACACAACCTTTAGTTAGTAAAAATCTTTATAACAATAATAAAATAAGAAGTAAGGAATTTATAAGGCGGTGCTATTGCAATATACTGAGTGGTTACTTATGATAGAAAATACTGACCCAAAATTGTTTTAGCATAATAATATTTTGAGTCGGTTTCATTTTTGTAAATAAGTTTTTATTTTACTATTTTTAATGAAACAAACATCAACATCGATGCATAAATGAAGTTACAGCCTATTATCCCCTTCAACCTCATAACGGTGGATTTTCGTCTTAAGTCATCCAAATCGGTTCACATTTGTCGGAGTTATACGTGTTTATACAGACAAAAGAGCGTCGATGATTTTTTTATTTAATTTAACCTGCTCCATTTTTTTCATCGATTATAAATAAAATGCTATAATCAGCCAGTTATCTGAAGACGAATGTACCAAATAAAAACTATTTTATCTTGTCCGACAAAACCTTTCAACTAGGGACCTCGTCAGTAATGCGATTTATAGCACTTTGGAAGCACGAAGACGCGGAGTTACTAGAAGTGGCTATTAATGTATAGAGTTAAGAATATTCTCGAGTCATGTAGACTAAGTGAAGAGGTTTTGGTTCGTGGGGGATTAAGTACACGTTAATATTGATTTTTTATAACCTTTTCATGACGAGACGAGCAGGTCGCTCGCCTGATGGTGGATGGAAATCTTTGAAGAAGGACTTTGCCGAAGGACAAGCTGTTGCTCATTAATAATAAACCGGTATCCAATTATATACGTACAATCGCACTCACGCCTGTAATCCCCGAAAGGGTAGGCAGAGGTGTAACCAGTACATCCACATTTCGCCGAGCGTATATCCGTCCCACTGTCTGGAAATGTGCCCAGCATGGCAATAGGCTTGCCCCCTTTCACATATTGGGGTGGAAATAACCACTGATCACCTTTGACCACCCCTTCGGGGATTACCAGCGTGGGTGCAATTGTATATAGGTATGTATTTTGAGAACTGACTAGATCTCTCCATATAAACCACATCACTGGTAATATTTTTATTATAGGTAAGTATATAATAGCTGTCCCTCACGGTTTTACCGCAGGTATGTTACTGCCCTGCTCCCATGAGTCATAGCGTGATATACATATAAACTTTCGGGAATAAAATTTCAAAATCATAGTGAAATGGCATCTAAATCCGTTGCATATATTTAGGAGAAATAAGCGGACAAACAGACGAAAGTAGCGACTTTGTTTTATACTAAGTATTGATTATGACTGAATTTTTCTTCTCTTCTCGATATTTTAGACACGCTGTTCCAATAACCTATTCTAGCAAACATAACATGTGTCAAAAGTTTCAAACCTCAAAGGAGCGTCCTTTTTGTTGTGATAAGATAAAAAAACGTTTAATCCTCCCACATGGCAAATTATAAAGACACTTGTTTCAAACTTCTGACAATATGTATTTTTTACAGAAATATGAAAGGGACGTGAATAAAATATTTTATAGTGTTTCTTTTATTAAAAACATTTTATTGTATGAATATGAATATATGGTGAGTGGTAGAGCCAAACTGTAGACTGTTTTGTCTACAGCATGAATGGGTCAGCTCGACCGGGTCGTTAGCACTGTCTCACAGGAAAGCGACGTAAAGTAGAAGCTTGCTGCTGCGTTTCGTACGTTGAGTGAGATATCTGAGTTGAGTGAGAGGCCCAAATCCCCCAACCGAAGGGATTGGGAAGCCAATCCCTTTCCTTTAAGGTCGATAACGCGCCCATGATTCTTCTGGTATTGTGGTCGTACATGGGCGGTGGAGATCACTTACTATCAGGTGACCCATTTGCGTGTTTTCAGACGTCTGCTGAGACTTAACATCTTATGTCTCGGGGAACGAGCGCAGTCCAGTGACACGCAGTGCTTTGTAATTCAAGTTCTGTGTGGCGTTGTTTCTGTTTATTGGCAGTCGTGGCGCTTACCATCAGGCGAGTGACCTACTCGTCTCGTTATTCAAGCTAATAAAAAAAAGAACATTGACAAATTATTATTGAAATAATGCTTTCTGGGTAGATAACCAGTGTCATTTATTCTGTTCACGAAATCGAAGCACCAAATTACGAAACCCCTGCTCTATATTAAGTATTATAAACCTACTTAATTTTGAAGTTGTTTCGCTAAGCGACTCTCAAACTTTGCTCATATGTGAAGATTACGTTCCATTATCTAAGTTGTCTATATGTCTCAAACTTTTGAGTATTGTATACTGTTTACCTGGCGTTGTTCCCAAAAATATGAGAACTAAATCTTTATCCTGTTCATAACCTCGATATTTTACGTCCACCTTTTCTGTTTGTATAATATCAGCTCTAAATTATAGTGTCTCAGTGCTGGGCACGGCTTCATTTACGAATCAGAGGGTTTAGCCCTAGTCCACCACGTTGGCCTAATGCGGGTTGCCAGACCCCACGTATAAGTAAATAAATACACCCAACAGTCACACATATAGTCCTGACCCCACACTAGATTAACTTGTATCGTGGGTATCAGGAACTACGAGGGACTTGCGGTCCCAGACACCCAGATCCGAAACAGATATTGGTGGATCACACAAACATTATTCTCGGTGCGGGAATCGAACCCACGCCCTCTAGCTTCACAGCCGGCTGCTCGCCCACTGCGCCAAGGATGCTGTCCATTCTTATGAAGAATTTTCAGATATGCTATTGCTTCACGATGTATCCAAAAATGTTCAGATAAGTAACTTTAAAAAGTCAGAGTGTCAGTTAGTCGGTACCACTCGTTGCCAGGCCTTCGCTGCTTTTGTTATATCTTTGACCCCAGCAAAATATAAAATCAACTTCTCTTAGGTATAAAATATGTATAAGTAACGGCACAGTAGAAAATATAGGGCTAATATTATTATTGACTAAAACACAAGGTTAGTTAAACGATTCAGGCCCGATTCGACCAAAATTTAAATTATGCCAGAGTAATAATCCTTAGTATAATTTAAGCGCTTTCTTATTCACAGTATAAAACACTAGGTACTAATTTTATTGACATTCAGAGTGAACAACAAATGAAAATGAAAAACGAATGTCTTACTTTTGTTGACTTGTCAATTGATTGGCATACCTTCTGATTTTATAATATTACCTATAGCAACATAGCACTCGTCATTATAATATCAGATCCACTGTCCGCCATTTTTTCACTCTCTCGAGTAGCCTAACTCCGCCGCGATTGGACGTGTACGAGTAAATGATTACTCTCATATAGAACTTATCTTTGGCTAAGTAATAGTTGGTAAACCAAAATACGATTTACTCCGAGGTATCTCGACTCTTACTCTCGGATAAGAGCTTATTCTAGATTAATCGAATCGAGCCTAAATAAAAAAATAAAGCTACTTACTTATAATAAATTAAATATCAAGACATTATTGCAGTTCTTTCGATCTATTTTCGTCGCAATCTCAGCGTGAATGGCTGTATTCAACGGCTGTGATAAAGGTCTAAGGGGCCGTTGTAAAAAGCCATACCTCTCGGCAACAAGTCAGCTGTTTTTATACAACCCATATAAGTTACTCTTGATTAATTACGCTTCATTGGGTGGTAACGATATGAGATGTGCTTCGGTGAAATATTGAAATATGTTCGCTATTTTGAGGATTTTTATTAGCCTTAATGATGAAACGTGCAGGTTGCTCGTCTCCACGCCTATCCATAAACAGACATAACACCATATATAACTTTTAATTATAAAGTATGTATGGCACTAAACTGTGTTCGTCAATCCGAGACATACCTTGTTAAGTCTCATAATGCCCAGTAATTTCACAGGCTTCAATGTCCTTATAATCGAAACACAATAGTGCTTACACACTGCTGCTTTGAGGCAGAAATAAACTAAGCAGTAGCACCAATGCACACGGCCTCTCGCACACGAGACATCGACCACCATGTTTCAATTGTATTTGTTACTTAGTTGAAATGGTATGTAATGTTCAGGTTGATGATGAAATATTTATATTTTAGATTTTTTACAGCAGAAGCCCGTCGATAGTAAGTGATATCAGCAGCTTATAAAAAACACAAAATCCGAATAATCATGGGTGTCTTATCAGCTTTAAAGGAGAAGAATGGGAATTGGGAATGGGCGGGGGACCTATTTCTGATTTGGGACTCTCGCTCATTGTTCGAAACTTAACATCAATTTCCCATTTTTCGTCAGTATTTTACGAACGTAACTATCACGGCGATTCAGTTCATTAAGTTGTGTAAAAAAGGGCCTAGAGCATGACTCTACCACTTACATAAACTCACGCCTTTATCCCCGAAGGGGTAGGTAGAGTTGCTTCACCCACGTTACGCCGAACTTATTGCCGTCCTATGATGTGACGGGGTGAGCCTATCACCATACCGGGCACAACTTCCAATCCCGGGGAATTCATGTGTGATTTTTCAAAATGAAAACTCAAACAAGTTGTGATTGCACGACGAATTGAACTTCGGACTTCACGGTGCTCAGCCTTAGTACGCTATCATTAGACCAGTGAGGCAATTATAATTAGCGATAATCAATACCGATTACAATTGTTGAAAATATTTTGCCACTCATTGTTTTCATGCTCTACATTTATGTACTTTAGCTTGTGCTCGCGGCTCCCCACGCGTAAACGGCATTTTTCGGGATAAAAGTAGCTTATGTCCTAATCCAGGTCATGGTCAACCTGTGTGCAAAATTTCATTCAATACTGTTCAGCTGTTAAGGCGTAATTGACTAACAAACAAATTCACAAACTCACAAACATTGAAACATTTACATTTATAATAGTACTAGGACAATTCATCCATAAAATATACTATACATTTTAACACACATACTTTTTTAAATAGTACTAGGGGCTTTGCCCACGTTTTTCCACAAATCATAAAATAATAAAGAAACTTAAAGTCCAACGAATATGAGACATATTATCTTACTTTCTTCCCCACATTATTCTGCATCGATTAGTATCGGTCTCGACCCCATACCCCCCCAGTGGTTTCGGAGGAGATAGCGTGACAAGCTTTTGGCAGCGGCGGCGGCAGCGGCGCCAGTTACTTTTTTTAGAATAGAGAGAAATATTATACAAACGTATTTCCAGCAGTAAATTATTTCTAGATCGCAATTGAGTTTAATTACATTTCGAGTTACTTGTATATTGGGAACCCTTGATGCGAGCACGCCGGATTATATCAGGTTTTTCCTTTGAAAGCAACATGTGCGCGTAACGACGGTCCAGCCGCTAAATTAAAACGCCCCTGAAGTGAGATATGCCGAAAAATATTTTCATATTTACATGAAAATGGTTTCAAATATTTTGGCCCTGTTATATTTAAGAGTTTCTGGGTAAAATCTTTGCGGGTTTGATGTGACATTTTGTAATAATGTTTTTCATAAATTGAAAGGAAATAGCGTCGGTCTAAATAAATAATAAATACACCCAACACACATGGTCCTGACACCACACTAGGTTAACCTATATCGTAGGTATCAGGAACTACGAGGGGCTTACGGTCCGACAACACCCAGACCCGAAACATATTTGTGGATCACACAAATATTTCTCTCGGTGCGGGCATCGAACCAGTGGCTTCTCGTTTCACAGCCGGCTATTCACCCACTGCATCTCGTAATGTATAATATTATAACCAGTAATTCCTTTTTATTAGCTAATTGAGGGTGTCTAAGAAAAATAAAGGGTGTCTTAGTTCAGTTTTAGTTGTAGTTAATTAGAGAGCGGTCTCATACAGTATAATACTGACATGTGGTTGTGGTCTATAAAGCAGTAACATTGTAAAAGTAACCAATAAACTATGAGTTAAAGTGAATTCCATCGTTTTGATTTATTTAATAATACTCCTCACACGTCACTTCTAACAATATAGTAAATTTATTTTGAATTTCTATTCGAAAACGAAGTCGAAATTGGCAAAACACTTTATATTCGTATCGCAGGAATTAGTGACGGGGGAATTCGTTTAATCTCGGTTTTATGATCACTCAGAATTACTTCGCGCCCAGAGGTAATCTTCAATTGTACCTCTAAGTTTAAATCTAATCTTGACTTTTGTAATGAGGTTTCTAATGGAACAAGTCAGTGTTTTGAATGTTTATTACGAAAACCTAAGAAACACTTGGAAATATATTTTATACTAGCCTTTGCTCGCGTGAACGGCCTTTTCCGGGATAAAAAGTAGCCCATGTTACTAAGTGATAATGTAGCTTTCTAACGGCAAAAGAATTTTTGAAATCGGTCCAGTAGTTTTAAGTTTATTCGTTACATACAAAAATACAAATATACAAACCAATCCTCTTTATAATATTAGTGTAGATAGCATAGGCAGGTAAACGAGCAAATGTGTAACGGTAAGTGGTCTCCACCGCCCATGTACACCCATAATACGAGTATTAGAAGAATCATGGGAGCGTTGCCGACCTTTTAGAAAAGTGACAATTAAGGGGTTGGGAAGAAGAGGAGGCTTTGAGCCTCCGAATATCTCACACACAGTACGAAACGCAGCAGCAAGTCGCTACTTTACGCCGGTTTTCTGTGAAACAGTGGTAACAGTCCGGTCGAGCTATTAGATTTATGATGTAGGCAAAATTGTTTACAGCATGGCACAACCACAAAAAAAATTAAATATATATACATACTTACGCTCATGCCAGTATTCTCGAAGAGTTCGATAGAGGTGCAATCAACCACTTCAACTTTTTTTTTTTTTTAAGTCTGAATGTCAAAATGAGCAGGTCACGCACCTGATGGTAAGCGCCCCGCCTGCCCATAAACAGGCACAAGAACAACAACACCACATAGAACTTTGATTTATAAAGTAGTGAATGCGACGGGACTACATTCGTAACCTCGAGACACACTGCGTTAAGTCTCATAGTGCCCAGTAATTTCACTGGCTTCAATGACCTTCAAACCGAAACACAACAGTTCTTGTAATAATGCTGCTTGGCGGCACAAATACGCAAAGCGATATGGTACCAACCTAGACAAACCCGGCCACTCGTATACGAGAGACCTACTACCCATAATGTAATAGGTTGTCGTCATACAGGGCACAAATTCCAATCCTGGCCAACTATTATTTTTTTTAGAATTTAAAATTAAAGCACAAATTGTAATTGCCTGACGTTTCAAGTCAGGACCTCGCGGTTTCTTAACCTACAAAAATATTACTTACCAACTTTTAAACTTTATAGACCTTATATACTTTACTAGGGTAAAATATAATTATAACTTGTAATTTCCCAAGAAATGTTCGCTTTTTCGTAAAGTCCAATTCTTAATAAAGTTTGGAACGAACCAAGACTGCAACGTTAATTAATTTCAGAATTTATAGAGTTATAAAAACAAGAATTGGGAGTTATTATTTTCGGGAACACAATAAGTCAGCCATAGAAGGATTAAAGGTTGATTAATGGCGACAACTAACGGTGCTTCAGAGTTTTTGAACAATTTTTTTAATTGTGATATATTGCAATGTGAACATCACATAGCTCTCAAATATAATATACTAGCTTTTACTCATCCGTACTTTCACTTTGACTCACTTTCATTGGTAGAAGAGGCCCATGCCCAGCAGTAATATTTATTTAAACGGGTCTTAACGCGTAATATCTAAGGGTATAAATACATATTTATTTATTTCCCGACGTTTCGACCGAGTTTCTTCGGTTGCGGCCGTAGTCACTGGTTGACAGTCAGTTGTCAGTCGTCAGTTTTTGGCATTTTGGTAGTGGTAGAGCCACGCTATAGACAGTTTTGTCTACAGTATGAATGAGCCGGCTCGGTTAGGTTGTTACCACTGCCTCACAGAACACCAACATGAAGTAGCGGCTTGCTGTTGCGTTTCGTACTGTGAGAGAGATATCCGGAGGTCCAAATTCCCTTATCTTTCCCAATTCCTTAATCATCCCTTTCCTATAACGTTGGCAATGCGCCTATGATTCTAAGGTGACCCACTTGTTCGTTTGCCAACCTCTGCTATAAAAAAGGTAACTACATACTATAGAACTATGTTAAGGAAATAACTTTAATTTAAATAAGTACTATTTTATTTTGCATACATGCTACTCGCTTTTTTCCTTTATTTAAGACTAGCCTTTGCTCGCAGCTCCGCCTACGTGAACGGTCTTTTCCGGGATAAAAAGTAGTCTATGTTACTCAATGATAATGTAGCTTTCTAACGGCAAATTAATTTTTGAAATCGGTTCAGTAGTTTTTAAGTTTATTCGTTACATACAAAAATACAAATCTTTCCTCTTTATAATATTAGTGTAAACGGTTATATAAAAGTTCATTGTATTTTTTATAATATAAAACAAAACCTATAGCTTTGTTGTATACCCTGTTTGTAGTGTTCCATATGCCCTTATACCGCCCTACAAGTAGCCAAATCCACACATATACACTATTTTATATCTTACGTGTGTGTGTGTTTTTTTTTATTTGCTTGAATGCCGAGACAAGCAGGTCACTTGCCTGATGTTAAACGTCACGCCTATCCATAAACAGTAGGAACAAGGGAAAACGATGAATGACCACATTGTACGAGCACATTGTATAATTGAAAGTAAAGAACGAATCGACATAAGTTCTCTATAGTGAACAATATTTATAAATCCACCAAAGAAATGTGAAAAATATTTGGAAATCGCATTACAAGTAATAAAGGGAGCTATAGGTTATTTTTTTGCTGTATTAAAGGGATAGACAGACTCCGTGGCGCAACGGGCGAGTAGCCGGCTGTCAAGCGAGAGGTTGTTCGATTCCCTCACCGAGACAAAATGTTTGTATAAACCACAAATATTTATTTCGGGTCTGAGTGTTTTCTCCCCAGAAGGGTTGACGTCAGGCAGGCAGCCGGTTGTAAAAACTACAAGCCAAATCTTTCTGTAACATGTGTTAAAAAGTATATTGCGCTGACCCTACTGCGAGTAGGATAAGGGCAAGTGGAAGAAGAATAAAGGGAGCTTGTGGTGACCACTGAAAATCAGCGCTGTGTTGTGGTCCCCGCCACAGCACAGCAACACGCTGAGTGTTCACCTACCTGTCACAGCTGCGGCGCGCAAATGTACTTTTATATACAACGTGTTACAGAAAGGTGTGGTCATATTTTAGGGTCATTACACACTCCTTATAGCAAGTACCTATGTACCGGATCATTTCAAACCAAGACATCCTAAAATTTCACATTAATTTTAATCACTCGTTTATTAAGATCGATAAGATTGATGACATCACTATTATAATGAATGACACTCACTTTTTAATAAACTTGAATAAGATTTACGTAATTCTACGGACATACGTACGTAACTTGTAATTTAAACACAAAATACCTGAAAAAGACTGTTTGCTGAAGACGATATAGGTACCATCCTCTGAAGTATTATAAAGATTTCATTGTCGGATCATCCATCTATGAATTTCGCTTCATACAGTCGACGAGCGTCTTATAAGCTGTTATCAGTTACACCAACACAAAATACCAATACATAATACTTGTTTTTAGTCAAATACAACATATTTTTTGAACTCGTAATCATACTTCATAAAATCAGAAATTGCCAAACTGACTGCGTCAAATAAATATTGACATTTGACAATTGTTTAATGTTTTCTTAATTATAAAATAATTAAATAAAAGGAGGTCTATAGTATAATTGTTTATCATTTAGTGTTGTCCAAAGTTGAAAGTCGATATCGACATGTTACTCATTCGATAAAAAAGAAAATTCTATAATTATTGTCCAAGCAATGCAATCGGATTTGGTACTATGGAAGAAAAAATACTTATACGCTATACTATACATTGCTTAAATTTGCCCGCCCCTTTCTATAACACGTTGTATATATATATATTTATTTTTTTATTGTTATTTTGTAGTGTATGAATGTAGTGATACACTCATAAGCGCGTTGGCGGCTGTACAAATAAATAGATTTTCTTTCTTTCTTTCTTCTTTCTTGTGGTGTACAAACATACTACCGACAGTATCAAATATAGTGGAAGTAGATAATAATATCTGACTGCCTCGGTGGCGCAGTTGTAATGCGTACGCGTTACGACTAAGGCTGACGCTGAGGTCTCGGGTTCGATGCCCGGGTCGGGTAAAAGTAATATTGGGTTTTTCTATTACGAATTGCTCAGTATCAGCCCGGAGTCTGGAATTGTGCCCGATACGGCGATAGGCTCGCCCCGTATCACATCATGGGACGGAGATACGCTCGGCGTAATGTGGGTGTACTGTACACCTCTACCTACCCCTTCGGGGATTACAGGCGTGAGTGACTGCGTATAGATAATAATATGTACGACATCTACGACAAATAACACTTTATAAATACACTCGCCACTACGGAGAGCCCAGCTCCCTGCCGGCCGACAAGATATCATTATACCAATAACCGAGTGTTATCACACACATTACAAGGTAGTAGGTCCTACGTATGCGAGAGGTCGTCTGGGTTGGTAACACCGTTTTGTATATTTCTGCCATCAGCAGCAATGCAGCAAGCAGTGTGTAAGCACTGTTGTGTTTCGGTTGGAAGGACATTGAGGCCAGTGAAATGACTGGGCATTATGAGATTTAAAATCTTATGTCTCTGAATGACAAGCACAGTTCAATGTTTGCAGTGTTCTGTAATGCAGAGTTCTGTCTTCTTTTTTTATTATAAGGTACTAATCGACGTACTCAGAAACACAATACATAATGAATTTATCTAAGTAGCTTGTAATAGTATAAGATACGTTGGGTTTGACATATCCGTATGGATAACAACCCCAAAACCAATAAAGATAAAAAAACATGGTAGTAATACGGATTAATTTCGCTTTTCCCTTTATACACGTATTGGTTAACGAATACTATACATGTGCAAGAGAGCAAATTTCCAAATAATTGGAACTGGCGTGCGGCCAAATTGTTTATACATTTTATCAATGAATCAAATTCAAATTCATATCATTTATTCTGTAAATTGGATCATAAATATCACTTTTACATGTCAATCATTTTTTATGCTACATTATATTTACGACGGCATTTCGGGGCTAGCCATGAGAAGAAATGCCGAAACAAACTCATGGGTTATGGCCTCTTTTAATGTCCAGACAATCATTTGGGACAGAGTTTTTTTGATATTTTGTTTGCTTTTATTATTAGCCTGAATAAAGAGACGAGCAGGTCGCTTATGTGATAGTAAACGCCATGCCTGCGCATAATAGAAACAACATCAGACAGAACGTTGAATTACTAAGCACTGCATGGCACTGAACTACGCTCGTCACCTTGAGACATAAGATGTTAAGTCTTATAATGCCCAGTAATTTCCATGTACTTCAAACCAAAACACAACAGTGCTTACAAACTGCTTAGCGGCAGAAATAGACAAATCAGTTGTACCACCTACCTTGAAAACTTGCTTTATGTTATTCTTTAATACACGCATAACGGCAGACTTCTGAAGGTCGCGTCAAGTTTCAAACATGCGCGTTAGTACCGTTAATAACGCTACCTTCTCTCGTCTCATAGTGCGTAGTTATAACGCACTGACGCGGCATCACTGACGCCCGTCGCGGTCATCCAAAGTCTGCCTTAAATGCAATTAATATTTTTTTGTTAATTGCACAGGTTTGTAATTAAAAACAAATAGTTCGTCCATAAACATTTATTAATATATTTATCATTTTCAATATTCCAATATTAGTACAAT
Source organism: Mimas tiliae (assembly GCA_905332985.1). NCBI lineage: Eukaryota > Metazoa > Arthropoda > Insecta > Lepidoptera > Sphingidae > Mimas > Mimas tiliae. The sequence continues at coordinate 8,002,280 of HG995259.1, forward strand.
TATATTCCACGATCAGGAACGTACATTAAGAAGCTACATACAGAAGAACCTACTAGGCTGCAATACCACATACCCCCTGTCCGAGAGTCGCGTGCAAATATTCGTTTTCATTATCGTAATATGAATATTGACATTAATAGACATTTAAAAATCTAAGTTGCCAATCGCAAATACAAACGGCATTGTTTACAATAAAGGCTTATTATAGCGTCTTTCACCAAGTTTTTTTTACTGTACTTACATATAGAACATTTAGATTAAATTACGTTTATATTTTTTTTTCTATTTTGTAATGTTCACTACTATCTATTGACATAAGTTTACCACCAATTATATTAGCCACTACTGTTGTCTCTACTTTAGCTTACTTAACTCTACATACATACAGTATAGAGATAGAATATGGAACTGCCTGCGAGACGACATCGAGTGACAAAACAAATTAAGTGAAATTAATAGACGTGTCAGCACAGGCAGTTGCCGGGGTCTGATTGACTGAGCATGACGTCAAGGCATACTGATTGGGCAATAAGGCTGGGTGATTGCCCAACCAAGTAGGCGGACACTCAATCAATCAGAAAAAAGACTAGAACAAAGAAATAAAGAAAATACAAAATTTTGTATAAACGATCCAAAAATATTTCCAAAATAAAATCTAGGTCCCTGTTTTCGATTATCTAATAGATTTACCGAAGTGGAAACAATGAAAGATAAGAACAACATAAGGAGTCCGTTGGGTTCGCGGTGTTTGTGGCATCCGATGGAACGGCGGTCAAGTCGGCTGGCATGAGCTGGTCGCCGCTTCAGGGGAGCTGGCTGGTGAGGTTTTACCCCCACTTTTGGAAGAGGCCCATGCGCTGACAGCGACAGTTGGAGCCCCAGAGGTTGCAGCGGCAGGAAGAGGAGTGGCAGCAGTCACCTGGGCGATGGTCGCAGTTCCCCCCGCGCCGGATACAGGCTCGCCTGAAAACGTAGATCAGCGACGATCGTCTGAAATCACATCACCGAAATCTAGCCTAAGTTCGTGTTCGTGCTAGGAGATGTGCAGTGGCATGCATGACAGACTATATCACACATAACCCAGGCCATATGAAAATATTTACAATGCGCAGGCTCTTTCGCAAAAAGATTCATTATCTACTTATCACGACATTAAACAGTAAAATACAATAGTCTTTCGATGCTTGCGTTAACATTCGCGTCAATAAGGCAAATTATATCTGTCAACTCCCTAGTAAAATACCATCATCATGTCACTGGTGGTTTTAGGAGGGAGCTGACAAACGTGATTATTATTGACGCCCTTGTCTGTCGCTTGATATCGTGATATCTGCCATTAAGTACTCAAAATAATGTACAAGTATGTTACAAACCAAAGAACAACGACACTAGACCAATAACGTAGAACCATCCAAGTTAAGAATATTAATACCAAATCCCTATATTGTATTTATAATATAATATAGGGACATATATATATTTAATAGAAAAAAATTACTACGTTGAAAATTTCACACATATAAAAAAATAAACTGAAGAGCCTTTAAACAATTATAATTTTATAGCACTACCACATTCCTCCTATAGAGTTATCATACAGGAACATCAATTAATCAGGATCGAGCAAGGAACATCAAATTCTGGTTCAACTCACTTGCCAACATCCTGAAGCATTTGCAAGTCAGCCGGATCTTCTCCATAGTCTGCCATGCTCACCTCCAAATCGTCGTCGCCTGTTAACAACAAATAATTATCACCCAATAGCCACACACATAGCTCTGACCCCACAGTAAGATACGAGTCTTGTGACGTGGGTATCAGGAACTACGAGAGACTTTCGGTCTCACAATATCCAGACCAGAAATTTGGGGATCAGGCATATGTTTCGTTGCGGGGGTGGAAAAAAAGTAAAAAAATTAAACTCGTCAACGGACAAGAGCACACTCGTCGCGATTGTGTTATTGTATTGGACTTTACATGCTATAACTGTAACTACCACAAATGATTGAAAAATAAAAAAAAGGTTTAGCAAAACTTCGAAACCGAAGATTTATTTTAATGTCGTTTTCTAAGTTTTGTGTTAATTCAATATAAATTTTTTTTTTCGCGATGACCCCCACTGCGAGTGGAATAAGGGCAGGTGGAAGAAGAACTAATATTGGTGTATATATAATATAGCATAAATAAACGAATACCGTATCTATCTTCACTAATGAAGCTTCAATCACCTATTCAACACTTTTCTCTGATTACTAACTTATTCAGATTGATGAGCGCCGAATCGAAAAATAAAAAATAATGCTTTTTAAACTCATTCATCTTTGTCACTCCAACATGGACCATAATATGCTTTTAAAAACCTTAAAATTTTAAGTTCGGATCAGCTTTCATTAAAAGTTGATTTATAACTCTTTTCATTAGTCCGTCAAGCCACTGATTTATGTTTTTGCTAAATGGGTATTTTCTTTTCGTTAATTAAGCTTTTAGCTTTTAGGTTTCAAGCTAGTATTATTTTCTGCCCTGTAATGTTTAATTACAATTTTAATTATACATTTAAGGTAGGTCCCCCGTATACGAGAGGCCGTCTGGGTAAGTACTACTGCTTTGTCTATTTCTGACGCCAAGCAGAAATATGTAAGCACTTTTTTTCATTTTGGAGGACACTGAAGGCAGTGAAATTACTGGGCATTATGAGACTTATTTTTTTTCTCAGAGTGATGGACATGTATATGGATTGAAAGTGTCATGCAATGCTTTGTAATTGAAATTTGAGTTGCTGCTTGGCGTTAGAAATACGTTTAATAGTGATACGTTTCAAGTGGTAACGTAAGGTTTAAGTATTGAAGAAACCAGTGATGTGTAATAATTTATGTAAATAAAACTGTGTACAACGTGTCTTACCACTTTCAATCCAATTTGATTACCTGGATCAATAATAGAAGCGTGCGCCCACTCTGCTGCGAGCAGGACTGCCGCAAGCGCCAGCAGGATGGCGCCGGCGCGCGGCATGCTGCCAAACACACCTGCCGCTGTTGCTCTGTCAACAATAATAATAAATTAATAAGTACACTCAACAGTCACGCAAATAGTCCTCACCCCATACTAGGTTAACGTGATCCTGGATATCAGGAACTACGAGGAACTTGCGGTTCCACAACACCCACATCTGAAATACATATTTGTGGATCACAAAAACATTTGTCTCGATGTGGAGATCGAATCCGTAACCTCTCGTTTCACAGTCGGTTACTCACTAACTGCGCAAAGGAGGCCGAGACTATACAAATATTTTTTTAACCATTCTCTAAACAACGAAATTCAGAAACGTAGACGCAAGTAGTGTAGTATAGAATATCCATTACAATAATAATATTTCGAATATAAATTACCACGACCAAGGTAAAGCCGCAAGAAAAATTGTGAATAAAAAGCGGAACTTAAAATATTGTTGTAAGGTGATATGTTATAAATATGTTCTCTTTTTCACTTTTAAGTAAAAATTGTGATTAATTAATAAAATGTTGACTACTTTGCATACACGCAATTTATCATATTATTATATGCGTGTATGAAAACTATGCATAAACATATTGTGATTGTAGTGGTTATCCTATTCCAAACTTCGTTGTTTAGTTTCGATTTACAGCATATCCACTCTGGTATCAAAAAAGGGTTATTGTTATCAGAATCAGAAAACTATGTATTTATTTTCTTCTTCTTTCACCTGCCCTTATTTTACTCGTAATAGGGTCAGCGCAACGTGTTTTTTAACACATGTTATAGAAAGATTTGACTTGTAGTTTTTACAACTGATCGCCTGCTGGACGTCAACCCCTCTGGGGAGAGAACAACTATCTATTACAGACAAACTATCTATATTCTAAGAAAATAAAGATATTATGAAAGAAGTATGCGTAAGTTAGGTAAACATTGGTGCTGAATCCACGAGCTCTGTTTTCTACCCCGCAATACATTATACCTCTCATAAAACATTATTATAAAGGCACGACACTCAGTAAAGGGACATAATGGTAGATGAGTTTAGGCTTGATTATTTTGAATATAGACATTAGTAACCTTACCGTCCGCATTTCACAGGCATCGTTGTAGTGGCTCACATCTTAAACACATTCGTCTGAGCTTATGATGGGCATTTTCACCGATTTTCGTTTATCTTTAGTTGACCCGTAAGTCGTAACGCCAAACACAAATCTACCTCAACTTTGCTGATTTTATTTATTTTACACACTTTATACATGATACATGTACAGGCGGACTTAATGCCAGAGGCATTCTCTACCAGTCAACCTTTAGGGGTGCAGAGAATAAACAAGTCAGGTGTAAAGAAGAAGAGAAATATTGAACATAATAGAATTATTATACATACTTAAATACATACATATAAAATATGGTAATAAATAAATATATAAAATAAACTTGCTATATACATACATACACATATACCGACAAAACTACCAAACTAACGTGAAGACTCCGCTACTCCGTCACACAATAGTTGCCGAACTCGGGCTTTGAAAGCTAGGCGGGTAGTTGCCGACCTAATCTCGAGAGGGAGTGCATTCCAGAGGAGGATCGATTAGATAGCGAAAGAAGAATGGGTAAAGTCAGAGCTATGAGGAGGACATCTGAGTAGGAGATTGCTGGAGGAGCGAAGGTTTCTGTCATGGTTACTACCTAGATACTGAAACTGGGAAGATAAATAGGAAGGCGAGGCAGGAGACATAATTATTGAGTAGAGTGTGGTAAGTGCGCGCAGAGAGCGGCGCTGACCGATGGGTAACCATTTCAGTTGCATGAATCGAATGCAGTTGTTAAGAAGTCGGTCGAGTTTGTTGAGCAGGTTTGCATTCAGGTCAAAATAGCACACATCTCCATAGTCGATAAGGGGGAATATTTAGGTTTGCACAAGCATTGTCTTAGTCCTAGAGGGCAGGAAATTCTTCAGGCGATATAAGGCACGAAGGGTACCGGTGACTTTCTGGCACACAGAGGTTACCTGGGTCCGCCAGTTCAAAGTGGCGTCGATATGTAGTCCTAGGTCCTTGACACTGTTACACCACGGTATAACAATGTCATTAAATACAACGTTCGGGATGGTTGTGAGGTTAAGTCTGGACATTAATCTTGAGCTACCTACAATAATGGCCTGGCATTTGGTCGGATTTACCATCAAACCAAAACTGTCAGACCAGCACTTCAGGTATGCTACGTCCCTGTTCACACTGTCTATTGCTGCCGAGACATCATCGAACCCAGCCTGAGAATACAACTGCAAGTCATCAGCATACAGATGATACGCACATTGAAGATTTTGGGTTAAAAGATTAATAAATATAGAAAATAATAAAGGGGAGAGAATACCGCCTTGAGGGACACCAGAGTCGATATCGCGCCAATTTGATGATGAATTATCAAGGCGCACCGACTGCTGACGTCCTCGATGATAAGAAGAGAACCATTCCAGCGCTTCTGGAGAAATCATAAGATGGGAAAGGATAGATAGGAGAACGTCGTGACTGACGGTGTTGAAGGCGTTCGAGAAGTCGACCAGAGATTTTCAGATTTTCCGTCACGTGTTTTTTTTTCTATTGCAGATAGAAATATATAATAGTATATATTTAATAATATATAATAACAGCTTACTGCTGTAAGCTGCTACTTTTGTCGGTGAGACAGTGGTAACGAACCGGACGAGCCGGCCCATTCATACTGTAGACAAAACTGTCTATAGCGTGACTCTACCACTCGTACTCGTATGTCCTACGATAAAGTTTCTATCTAAATGAGGCTTAAAGCTATATTTGACATATTTTGCTTGAAACAGACTAGTATAATAAATAAAGGATTCACAATAAATTCAGGAAAATTCATCACAAAAAACGAAGCTCGAAACAAACCCAACATTTACAAAGCAACCAAATCTGAGCCGAAAAACACACTTCATCTGCCAAATATTTACAGTAATAAAACAATTTGAAATAATACGAAACGATTTCACGCTCTGAAATATCTAATTAAAGGACCAAATGTAATCAAACTTGTCCAAACTATTTCCTTTGAGAGTTGGCGTGAGCCAATGTTGGTGCCAACTGATGTCCAAACACCCACATACGCAGACTGTATGTCGTGTACGTAAGTAAATTGAATTTATGTTTATTTGTCCCTTCTGAAACGGTCGAGTTAATAAGAAAGTTGTGCTAACTGAATTCTAATTTTATACGACATACATACAGACAGCCTCTATGGCGCAGTGGACGAGAGGTTGTAAAGCGAGAGTCCGCGAGTTCGATTCCTGCACTGAGACAAAATATTTGTGTGGTCCACAAATCTGTTTCGGATCAAGGAGTTTTTTTGTGAGAGAGTTTGTCGTCAGGCAGGTGTGTGACATGTGCTGAAAAGCACATTGCGTCGACCCCACTGCGAGTAGGATAAGGGCAGGTGGAAGAAGAAGAATGACATTCATACATAAGTTCACGATTGTATCGTCGAAGGGATAGCTAATTCCAGTTTCGGATAACTTTTGTCTGATTTTTTAAATCGAAAATCTTAAACACAAATTGTGATTGCTCGGGATTTGAACCCACGATCCCACCAGCTTTTAAGTATGCCAATTTTATTATTTTTTACTAGCACTAATGACGAAACGGGCTGGTCGCTGGCTTGATGGTAAACGGCTGCCCATAAATAGAAACAACACCACACAAATCTTTGAATTACAAAGAACTGCATGGCATTGGATTGCACTCCTCACTCCCAGACATATGATGTTAATTCTCATAATGCCCAGTAACTTTAATGGCTTCAATTCCCTTCAAACCCAACAGTGTTTAAACATGGCTGTGATAGACTTTCGCATACGAAGGACCTGCGATCTAGTAAATAATAATAGGTATTTACATTTCTTGATTTAATAAATAACATAATATCGCGTGCTATATATTATAATAAATTAAAACGAGAAAGCTGGCGCCATTTACCAGGTCCGGACTCGTGACTCCATTTCCAGGTCACCGCGTTTTTACAAAACTACTTACTACTAGTCAGCGCTTTAAAATGACGTCGTGGGACGCCGAGGAAACCATTGAATAGGTTATTGTATTCGCTTCTATATTTTGTAAAGTATTTAATATAAACATAATTTACATGCTCACGCCTTTATCCCCGAAGGGTTTGACATAGGTGCAAGTAGTACCTACGCCCAAGTTTCGCCGAATTTATGTCTGTCCCATAATTTTACAAGCGAGCATATCGCCATATTTGGTACTTATATTGCTATCCCGGCAATTTATGTGTTATTTCACGTATAAGATAATTTATGAGTGTAAGTGAGCCAACGACATCACAGGCCCAAAGCTAACCTCACCTGCACGTTATATACTCTGCTAATCAATAGACGAAGAAATGGCGAAACTTGGATCTGGTTGCGGGTTGTGGGGGGTCAGGTGGCAGGTCGCCCCAACATTAATACCAAATCCACCGATCATGATTGTAAGGCGGACCGTGGCATTAGGCCGGGATAATGCTATATAGATTAGGTAGAAAGAAAGAGCATTTCTAATGAAACTACTAATATTTTAGAATAAACGATTACAATTCCAAGATTTTGTAAAAGTAATTAAAAATATTAAACATTTTATCATTATTTTACACACAAAAACACGCCGTTTATTATGCACAACAACAACATCCAACCAATAAAAAACACATTAATTTTAACAACCCAAACTTTTCATCTTTTATTACGCTATAATACTTTACAGTCTTCAAAACTGGTGCCGCGGGCCCCAGTAATTTCTCCCTATTTCGACACTATACAAAGCAACTTCCTTAATGGAAACACGGTATAAAGCTGTACTACCTAATATTGAAGCTCTTAATTAACAGGCTTGTTAACAGACCGGACTGTCGACGCGTACGTAGCTAGTTATTGTCTGGCCCGTAATTAGAAATTGTTTAGGGTGCTATTTTTGGGTGTTGGTTAGAAACAAAAGATACTAGGTAGTTTGGTTCTCCGGAAGTATTTAACAAATGGACCTATTATAATACAGTTTAAAGGTCACGCGTACAAATTACTTACTTTGATTGGTTGATTTCCGGGATTTATCCGGATAATCCGGTACATGGATAGCCTCCGTGCCGCAGTGGGCGAGAAGTGACTGTGAAACGAGAGTCCGCAGGTTCGATCCTCGCACCGAAATAAATTTTGTGTTGTCCAAATAGTGCTTTATATTAGTTTCGGGTCTGGGTGTTGTGGGACCACAAGTCCCTCATAGTTTAGATACCCACGATACGAGTCAACCTAGTCACTGGTAGGTCCCTTTTATACGAGAAGCCGTCTGGGTTGGTACCACCGATTTGTCTATATTATGTAAAATAATGAGATTGTTTATCCACCATTAATTAACTGACTTCAAAAACAAGGTGGTTCCTCGGCATAATTTCTGTAAAGTTCAATATAGCTTTCATGCTCCTTTCCTCAAATAGATCAACTTTCACGAGAAAACTGATCTCGGAGGCGCCGAATTAAACTTCATCAGAAACTTATTCTTGGGGTAATTACTGTCGCCCTTTGATGTTAGGGAGGCGCAAATAACGCCAACTTCATGATTAGAATTCTATATACACGCTGTTACAGAAAGGTGTGGTCAAATTTAATCAACGTATGGTGTACGATAGCGATTCCCAAAGTGGGTACCACGGAATTACATTTGTTACATTTGTCATTAAATTGCGGCGAATGTCTGATCTGATTCACAAAATATTCGACCACATTGAAGATGAACTCATACACAGATAAATGCTTCTGATATGTGTGCAATACAACTTGACAAAAGTACAAACAAGTATTCGCTACTCTGCACACCTTTGGAAATCTAAATATAGATAAATCATCAGAATAATCAAAAATCAAAAATAACAAATTTTATAGGTCTCTTTAGAGTCAGTGCCTGTGTCGCTACCGGTCAAATAAAATTGTAATTTAAATTTTTAGTGGTAGTTACAGCAATAGCATGTAAATTCCAATACAATAACACAACTGCGATGAGTCTACTGTTGTCTGTTGAGGAGTTTTATTTTTTTACTCCGTCATCAGATCTTAATCAAATTTATATGGGACCACATCACAGCTAAACTCTATCGAGTGAATTTTTTTCCTACAAAATCGGTCTACAATTGGTGGAGAAATCGATGTACAAAACGCACCAAATTAAGAACCTCTTGTTTTTTTGGAGTCGTTTAAATACATATAATTCAGCCCTAATAATCCACCAACATTTGGATTATCGTATCAATTAGTCTAGTTAACACTAAGTCTAATTAACATGTACAGAAACAAGTTAAAAACATGTTAAAGAACTCAAGCGTTTGTGCTCCCTGACAATTGGCAACTAAATTTAGTTAGTTGAACCAGATGCAGTCACAAATCAAACTTTAAACGACATTTTCTCGAAATTAATTCAATCTGAATGGGTAAATTTTAGCGGGACTAGGTCCAATTTGTAACATGTGTTCGGATTAATTCAAGTTATAAAGCCCAGTCCCAAAATGTAATCATTCAAAAACTATTAAATTTGACCGAGTCTGGATTTCTTCGAAATTCGGTAGAGTTTCGGCGAATACTTTGCAATTATCTATAATAAACAATGCCTCATATTTATCCCCGAATAGTTTATGCTCGCGGCTCTCTTATAAAAAGTTGTTTATGTCCTAATCCAGGTCATGATCTACTTGTGTGCCAAATTACATCCAAAATCGTTGAGTCAATAAGGCGAGATTGACAAACAAACATCCAAATCCACAAACTCACACACATAAAAACTTTTACATTCTTAATAGTAGTAGGATAAACATGATATTGTCCAGGACAGACATTACATTTCACACTACCGTTTTGTCAATATGTCTTCAAAGAGCCGAATAATAAAGATGAACAGACGACAAGCAATCAACATTTTAAAGCTGTTGTAGTTTTATTAAGTGATAGGATTTCTCATATGCGTCTGCATAGGTATCACCGTCTACTGACTAGTCCTGCTTCGCGGCAGATATAGACTAGACTCTAGTGCAAGCACTGTTTCACTTTGTTCCAGTTTAAAGAAAATCGAAGCCAGTGAAACTACTGGGCATTATAAGACGCAATTTATCTGACATTCAAAATTATGTTTTTTTTTATTACAAAACACTTTTATTGTTAACATAACCTCATTCCTAACTAAGGCCTAAACCCTCTCATTCAATAGAGGAGGCCTGTGCCCAGCAGTGGGCCGTGTATTATACAGGGCTAGTATTATTATTGTTATAACCTCAATCCTAAAGATATTAAAGCAATAACTAAACAATCCCGTAGCGTAGGTATGTGGCAACAAAATACTCACTTAAACCCAATAAACAACTTGTATATGACCCCAGAGCCTTAGTTTTCCACTAGTTCGAAACAAATATCCCCTTCCAGGCCGAACTAAAACTGTATTATGGCTTGCCGGGTAAATGTTATTTCTAGTTTTATCTAGTTTCTGTTATGAAATTTGGAGCTTATCTGGCTCGAAGGACCAAAATTTGATTAGACATATTTCAATTTGTGTTCAAATCAGTGGCTTACTTCGGTATAGCAGATTCTTTTTTTATTAACAATATACTTCATACTTAAGACTCACGTTAGACTATGGCTTAGGCGTATAAGACACTGACGATATTCCATATTTTCCAAATGTTTGTATGGGAAAATTGAGAAAAAGATGAATCATTTTGGGTGTCTAGTACGTCGTAGTTTGTGGCGAGTCTTAGATACATACGCACTCACGCCTGTAATCCCCTAAGGGGTAGGCAGAGGTGTAACCAGACACCCACATTTCGCCGAGCGTATCTCCGTCCCATTATGTGATAGGGGGCGAGCATATCGCCATAGCGGGCACAATTATAGACTCCGAGCTGATACTGAGCATTACGTAATAGAAAGACCCTATACCACTTTTACTTGGCGCGGGGATCGAACCCAATACCTCAGCGTCAGCCTCAGTCGTAACGCGTACACATTACAACTGCACCACCGAGGCAGTAGCCTTAGATATTGATAGAAAAAGGTATTACAAGATATGAAAGTGTGTACTTTCCGTTTCCGTATCAAAATATATTCTCGTAGCAGGCAATATTTATTATTATTGCGAGTGCGAGTCCTTTCATTGTGCTATAGATATTTGAGGGGTTACATATACTGACGCCATTTCGTGTCCAAATATTGATAGAAAAATGAAGCACGGTAAACCCAATATTACGATTCTGATGAAGCCTTAAGCCAGGTTTGTTGTAAATAAATATAACAATGAGGATCAAAACAATATTTCTCGTTATAAGGGCCATGATTTCCTTGAAGCTTAGTAATTAGGATTCTAAGCAATACCTATTATATTACACAACACATAATAAGGAGGATTATAACGAGCAAGGAAAAATATTAGTATATTTTTTATCATAATAAAATATTGGAAAAGATGGCTAAAGCCAGAGATTTCAAAGGCATTCTTTTTACAGACCCATGTAAAATAGATTTAAAACATATTTATTTAAATAAAGACGTGGTACGCTGTACACCTGTATACGGTGATTGTTATCTAGTCGATTATCCTCCCACAGCAAAATTGGCAATTAGAACATCGTTGTTTTGTTTGTTGCTCCAAATACCCTGTTGATCCTATTTATTTACGGACAAACTGCTTCTAATTATTCTTTGTGGGTGTTTACAATGGCAAGCGTTATCGCCTCGAACAGCTGTTGGCTGTTAATAGAGACCAAAATTCCCTTCTTATCCGTATCTTACATTATTACGTAGTTTTAGGAAACCACACACATTAAGCTGTAACATAGCAAGATATTGTTATTTGTAACTATTTTAACCATCTTAGAAGCATAAAAGTCTGTAGACACAGTATAACATATGTCGTAGAACATGAATATGGATCAGTATCCATATTCATGATCCAATTATCCAATCCAGTGATTGAATTGGTAAATAGCGTGATTTATTGTAAAATTGTTGGTATGGTCAATCATTTTGCTAACTTAGGTGTAACTGTAGGTGGTTTACATTTTTTATCAGATGATTTCATTCGTGGTGGGAGCATTTGAACAAGCAGTGCGTAATCGAGTCGAAAGAAGTCTAGTTTAGTCCGCGAATAGAAATTAAATTAGAGGTCATCATACTGGAATTATGGCTGACTTAGATTGTTTAAGTACAATAGTGATCTTATGGTAATGGTAAGTAATTATCTGCTGTTTAGTAGCGACAAGTGTAACTGTTCTTCGATTATTGTAAGGTGAAGTGTATACCGTGTGAAAAAATTAAGACAGGGTTTCTTGCTTGTTCGTTCCTGACGAAACAACATTCCGAACAAGTGATAGCTTGATAAACGATAGAATGTAACCCTGTGTTGTCATTATCGAAACTATCAAATGCCTTGCATCCTCACTATATCTCGGGATCGGAGAGGAATGCATAATCCGTCTCTCAGCCGCGAATAATGGACCTGTTTGTGACATATATATCCTGGGGCGGTACCGGGTAATTCGCCGAACTTCATCAACTCTGCCGGCGTTTAAGTCCATTCAGATTAATCGCCTGCGGCATTTTTTATTATTATCTCAGCCTGTGGTCGTCCACTGTTGGACGTAAGCCTCCCCAAGTGAGCGCCAACCATCCCGGTCTTGAGCAGCCCGCATCCACCTGCTACCCGCCATCTTTTTCAAGTCGTCGGTCCACCGTGCAGCAGGGCGTCCTACACTACGTTTGCCTAACCGTGGTCTCCACTCCAGCACATGTCTGCTCCACCGACCATCTGTCCGTCTGCAGACATGACCGGCCCACTTCCACTTCAGCGTGCTAATTTTGCGAGCAATATCGATGACCTTAGTTCTCTGGCGGATAACTTCATTCCGAATTCTATCCACCAGAGAAATTCCAAGCATTGCTCGCTCCATAGCACGCTGAGCTACTTTGAACTTGTGGACCAGTCCGCTGGTCAGTGTCCACGTTTCAGCTCCGTAGGTCATTACGGGTAGGACGCACTGGTTAAAAACTCTCGTTTTTAAACATTGAGGGATCGACGACTCGAAAATGTTACGTAGCTTCCCGAATGCCTGCGGCATGAAATAATTCAAATAAGTCGGTTTTGATGAACTTCATGTGACGTCATAAATTGATGTTCATCGTTTTGGCCATTAGACGGTCGTTCGGCGGTACGACAGAATCATTGGCTCTCTAATCGAACATCTTTTTGGATAAATCCGATGTTCGGTGAATTAGCTGGTACCGGCCCTGATATATATTTGCATAGCGACCATATATGCAGGCATATACGAGTACAGTACACAGAAAATCGATAAAGGATGTCAACAGTTGGTGAGTATGTTACGTACCATAAGAAATGTAATATATATAAAAACACTCAACAGTCAACAGAATCCTAACACCCACACTAAGATACAAGTCTTGTTTTGTGAGTATCAGGAACTATGAGAGCCTGTTGGTCTCACAACACCTAGGCCTGAAACAAATATTTATGGATGACACAAACATTTGTTTCAATGCCGCGATTGATCCCGCGGCCTCTCGTTTCGCAAGCCGCTACTTGCCTCATTACAGCTGTGTGTAATGAGAAATTCTTCCTTTTGTGAAATCAGTTAAAAAGAGCAACTGTACTATGGGCCAACATTGGGCATTAATAAACCCAATACCAAACAGCCTTAATACGGTTTGTTCGCAAACCTCAACAGGCTCTAATTAGTAGTCCATTCAGTGGTTACTAGCGAATCACCACATTGCATAGCATGATCATAAGGCTCTGCGCGCAATAAGGTAACAAAGCCGCGCGACACGATTCGAATGCTGCTCTAAATCGCGCCATTTTATAATCACAATTATAAAATGGCGCGCTTTAGAACATCATAGACTGCATTTCACTTTGCAATCACGACACAAGCAATCTAGCAGAAATAAGATGGATTGTATTTTTTTAGCGCAGTGCGCTTAACAGCTATAGTGCTTACATAGGTAAAAATCCATGTAAGACCAACAAAGGCCTAACCTAACCCTTCTCATTCACTAGAGGAGCTTCGTACCCAGAAGTGGGTATAATCTTAACTAATATTATAAATGCGAAAGTGAGTTGGTTTGTTTGTTTGTTTGTTACGCTTTCACACCTAAATTGAAATGAATTTTGGTACAGATAGATGACATCCTGGAGCTGTTATAGGCTAATTTTTATCCCGGAAAAAGCTGTTCACACTCGCGGAGTGGAAAGCAAAAGCTAGTACATTATACAGGGCTGATAATAATTAGAAACTACATACCTAATTATTATACATATACGTGTACGTTCCAGAGCTAGTAAGTAGCATAAGGTGTAGTGTAGTTATTTTGCCAAACTAGGAAACATCTGCTACAAAAATATCGCTCGGAAATAAATCGTATTGCGAGCTAGCCCTTACCGTTGTGCATGTTGTGAAACTTACTAATGTTTTGTTACGCTGTAAATGTTAGTTTGAACTATGCTAGTAATTTATTAACAAGCTGCGTCGGAATAAGCTTGCTTTAATAGCTAGAAGTTTTGTCAATAAATGGAACAGGAGTTTTGTCATTTATTAGGTAATTAATAAGTTGTCACCCCATTGGTCTAGTCGCTGCGTACGCCAAGAAACTGTGAGGTCTTGGGTTCATATTCCTGATCGGGCACTCACAATTTGTATTTTTTCTTTTTTTTTTGTATTGTAAGTTTTGATTTAAAAATCATACTTGTTGAATCATACTCGAGATTGGAATTTGTGCCCTGTATGGCGGTAGGCTCACTCCATGTAACATCAACATCCTCAAATAAGTTTGGCGACCCGTGGGCGCATTATTTGTACCGTTGCCTATTCTTTTGAGGGTACAGGCGTGAACTTATATTATATTAGGGTTTCATTAAAACTGCGAATCAATATCTTAGTACCGGCTTTTGCTCGCGGCTTCGCCCGCGTCATTAACGTTTCCCAAGATAAAATTAGCCTATGTTCTTATTCAGGTCATGGTCTACATGTGTGCCTAATTTCATCGAAATTCGTTCAGCCGTTAAAGCGTAATTGATTAACAAACATCCAAATTCCCAATCGAACAATTTATTTAACATCCAAACTTTAAAGTCCAATCCAAACTTTCCAAGTCCTTACGTACTAGTTTAGTAGTGGTAGGACGTAGCTTCCACGTATGTAAGAGGCCGTCTCGGTTGGTACCACTGCTTTGTCTATTTCTGCCGCCAAGCAGCAGTGTGATAGCACTGTTGTGTTTTGGTTTGAAGGAAATTAAAGCCAGAGAATTTACTGGGTGGACATTATGAGATTTGAGATCGTATGTCTCAGGGTGATCAGCACGGTCCAGTGCCATGCAGTGCTTCATAATTCAAAGTTCTGTGTTGTATTGTTACTGTTTATGGATGTGACACTTACCACTGAGCGACCTGCTCGTTTTGTTATATAAATAAATACACCCAACAGTCACACACATAGTTCCACCCCATACTAGGTAAACCTGTATCGTGGGTATCTGGAACTACGAGAGACTCGCGGTCCCACAACACCCAGACCCGAGACGAATATTTGTGGATCAGACAAACAATTTTCTAGGTGCGGGAATCGAACCCACGGCCTCACGCTTTGCAACCGGCTACTCGCCCAGTGCGCCACGGAGGCTGTCCATTTTTCAATCATTTATTTACTTGTGATACATAGGTGGTTACATTGTTGAAGTAGTACATAAATTAATTAGTGCTCTATGATCAGCTTCATATTGGCATACAAGTATAACAAAGTTTTTTAAAAAGAAAAATAAAGTAGATATGAAATTAGAGGAAAACAGAATTCATAATAATAGTTCATAATTAATTAGTTAAATCTAAATTACAAATTACATTAAATAAAAAATTAAACTAAATTTGAGTCAGAATAAAATTTGAGTAATTCTTTAATGAATATAAAGTAAATAATAAAGATTATAATGACAAACATGTTAATTAAAATCATGTTAATTCATTTTGGTAAGATTATTCATGTATACAAAAACAACGAAATTGGCAAATACCAAGTTAGGGGTCAGTAAAGTGGCATCAAATCACCTAGTCTGGTCCGCTTACGAGGCAATGAGAACTTCCTAACGACCATCACTACAAATAATAACCATAAAATTGTCCGAGTTTTGGTCAAACTTTATTATTTTATGGGGAAAACATTTCTATGCGATCTCATTGATTACAATAATATACAATACTACGGGTAAAGTTATATTTCCTTGTATGATTTTTATTGTATACTAGCTGTCCCGTGCATCTTACTGCTCCGCTCTCGTGTTTTATATAAAGTTCAACCCCCCTTTTACCCCCTTGTAGTGTAAATTTCCAAATATCCTTTCTTGGCCCCTACATTTTATTTCTTATTGAGCACACTCCGCGCCCGCCGACTAAATATGATATTTATCATTTCGTGTAATTTCATTTCAATTATACAGTGAGTTTTTGAGAAGTGTTTAATCATCACGGTAAGTTAAGAGCAACCACGCCTAATATTGAAAGTTCAATTTATAAT
Source organism: Mimas tiliae (assembly GCA_905332985.1). Lineage (NCBI taxonomy): Eukaryota > Metazoa > Arthropoda > Insecta > Lepidoptera > Sphingidae > Mimas > Mimas tiliae. The sequence goes on from HG995259.1 coordinate 8,018,906, forward strand.
GTGATCCATCTGTGTTTAACGGTATTTATAGCGCGCATTCTGTCAATCGCTGACAGTTATTTCAAATAACTGACATTCGACTGTCAAACAACTGACAGTGATGTCAAACAACTGATAGCTTTTAATATTAATAAGTTGTATATATTTTTAACATTTTATATTTTGTCTTAAATTTTCTAATGTTCTGCTTAACTTCCTTAATTTTTTCTTTCATACTAACCTTCTGACAATAATTAACACAACAAAAAAGAATTAGCGAAATTGTTCCTTCCGCGTGATGCGATGACCAAGGGAAATAGAGATTCATTTTTATATACCTATATAAATTAGAGGCTTGCAGACGAGCGTGCGTACAGAAGTGTGTCACCTGACGATAAGTGAACTCCACCGCCCATAAACATCTACGTTAACTAAAATATATTGAACGCGTTGCTGACCTTAATGGAAAGGGATATTTAAGGAAATTGAGCCTCCGGATATCTCACTCACCGTACGGAATGCAACAGCAAGCTGCTATTTCACGTCGGTTTTCTGTGAGACCTTGGTAACAACCCGGTCGAGCCGGCTCTTTCATGCTGTACACAAAACTAATTGACTTAACTTAAAAACTTAACTTTTATCAAATAAAGTTTGTAGGCATAAAGCTTAGAAATAGTCCAAGTTGATTTGTTACTTTTACTCTTAGTCAAAATTGTTGCCACAATGAGGGTGACATAATCTGTAATGATTTAATCCTCTATAAACAATACAGATAAAAAAAAACAAATAAAGTTAATTTTGAACGTTCATAATTATTGTTGCGTGTATAAGTGTTACGCGTGATTCCTTTGCAAGTTACTTACATATATAACCGTGGAGCCGTATTTTTAGGCAGATTCATATGAGAGTTATCGTTCTAATCATCTTATTTCGATGGTGTTAAAGAAGTCTGTGAAAGAGGGAAGCGCAAGAGTAGTTTATTTAAGTTTATACAAAATATACATCAGGAAAAAACTAATTTAGGTACTTACCTACATGCACATATATATAATTAAGTTAACATTTGGTGTATTTTTAATGACACCAAATGTTAACTTAATTAAAATATATTCATGATATAAATATGCTTCATTACGTACTCTTATGAATCAAAATAAAAATTCCTCTCGTAATCATATAAATCACATACTTATATTACTTTTGATTTACATTTTTCCCCGAACTCTAACTTTATACATTGAACAAAGATGTATCGATACTCAAGAGAACGTGGAGGAAATACATAAATCCTTCAATAAGATCGAATGACATAAAACATTTTTATATGTTTGCGCGATACAAGTCGCGGCTTCAGTATTATTGTTATAACATTTGACGAGCGAAAAATATTTTATTGTACACTCGTTATGTAAGATTTGCTGTAATACAGTTTTATCCTGAGCAATATAAATTATAATTACACAAACACACCTGTATCATTAATAACAAAAACTAATAAAATCAACCCAAAACAAACTAAAAAGCTAAAAATCGAAGTAACCACCATTGAGTCGGTGTTAAAATTGCAGTTTAATCAAGTTTTACCTCAATCCACTAACTCAAAATGGCATCACTTTATTTTAGCTTTTTAATATTTTTTGTCGGATTGTTTTTTGTTAAAAATATATAGTCTAATGCGGTTTGGCCGACTACACATCCCTTCGAAATTCTTATGGAGAACTTCTCAGTTATGCAGGTTTCCTCACGATGTTTCCTTCACTGATAAAGCACATAATTATCAATGAATAAGCACGTAACTTAAAAAAGTCAGTGGTGCATGCTTTTGGGGCTGGTTTCGAACCTGCGGCAAACATCAGGACAGTCCATACCACTCTCTCCCCGCTGAGCTATCGCTGCTATAAAATCACTAGAACCAAAAAAATAATAAAATAACTTTTGTTAAAATGTAGTCACAAAGGGACCCCATTCGTAGTTTTTTCTTTAAAATTTTCCTTATATACTTTTTTTATTGCATAGGCCGGCAAACGAGCTAGTGGGTCTCCTGATGGTAAGCGATCTCCACTATCCATGTACGCCCGAAATACGAGAAGAGTCCTGGGGGCGTTGCCGACCTTATAGGAAAGGGATTAAGGCATTGGGAAGGGGAGGGGGATTTGGGCCTCCGGATACCTCACACACCGTATGAAACGCATGAGCAAGCTGTTACTTTACGCCAATTTTCTGTGAGACATTGGTAACGACCCGGATGAGCTGGCCCATTCATGTTGTCTACAAAACTGTCTACAGCATGGATCTACCACTATCAAAAAGAAATCAGGCATTACTATGGGTTCAGCAACAAGGGAAGTAACCATTAAGTTTACAATCAAAGTCCAGTGAGCTATGATTTCTAAGCAAGCCAAGCAATTTAACGGATCGTTGCGGATTCCCCCTTCCTGATTGGAGCCCGTATAAAGAGCCTTTGATTGGTGCTCTATTGAGTTGTGACGGGAAGTTCTATTTAGTTTATAGTAATTCAGAGATTGCTATTGTTTTCAAAGAACGTAGATATCTCATTGTATAACCGAGATATATGATTGATTGATGATTATATATACGATATATTTGATGAATGCTATAAAGTAGTTTTATTTACTCATACTGTAATAAATATAGTGCTAGAGACACTTAATAAGGACATCCAGGTTTTTTTACTACCAAATTGGCGGCCACGTGTAGTGGGCTGACAGTTTTAAGAGATAATTTTGCGCGGAAAAGTAGAAAGTTATTTATTATATTTTAAAAAATTAAGAAAAGGAAACGAAAGTCAGTTAAGAAAACATTATATATATCTTAATCGATTTTCTTCAAACATCAAAAGAACTACCTTGAAACCAGATCAAACAAGATGCTCTAAGATGTCACAGACAGCACTTTTCTTAATAGCTAATAAAATATCAATTGACGCTCGGGGTCAACGGCCGCGCGCGATCATTTCTTTATAAATTTCTACCACACGCGATACCAGTTCGATATTATTACATAAAACACTATCGTAATTGTAACTTTATTCGGATGGCACATAAGTGAAAATTGATACGCTAGAATAAAGTTGATAGCTGATAATGGATAAGCCAAGGCTGACGGTATAAATAGGAAGATCGATCGCACTTCCGTAGATAAACTTCTGACAATAGCTTCGTTAAAAATATAAATATTATACTTACTTAAATCCGCGAATATTATAATATTAATTTTGTACCAATGTAATCTACATATTATAAATCAGTTTGAAAAGAGCAACGTTGAAGTTTCTTATATACATACGCACTCACGCCTGTAATCCCCGAAGGGGTAGGCAGAGATGTCACCAGTACACCCACGTTTCGCCGAGCGTATCTCCGTCCCATGATGTGATGGGGGGCGAGCCTATCGCCATATCGGGCACAATTCCAGTATTCAGGTTGATACTAAGCATTTCATTATAGAAAAACCCAATATCACTTTACCCGACCCGGGGATCGAACCCGAGACCTCAGCGTCAGCCTTAGTCGTAACGCGTACGCATTGCAGCTGCGCCACCGAGGCAGTCGGAGGCAGTTGAAGTTTCTTGCCTAGCAAAATAGATGTGCAAACTGGCGCGGGTGGTAGAGTTAATTTAACTGAATCTAAATTTAATTGTGGATTTAATACAAATGTTTATTTAATTTGATTTGGTATGAACATAACAACCATTAAACACTCCCGACGACAATTAGAAAAACAACTTTTAAAAGGCTAAACAGATTTTCGTTACCTATTTTTGGTAACAATCATCTCGATTATATCAGTAGACGCTGTAGACACTTTTGTCTACAGCATGAATGGGCCGGCTCATCCAGGTCGTTACCACTGTCAAAAAGAAAACCGACATAAAGTAGCAGCTTGCTGCTGCGTTTCGTACGGTGAGTGAGACATCCGTAGGCCCAAATCCCCCTCCCCTTCCAAATCCCTTAATTATCCCTTTATTTTAAGGTCGGCAACACGCCAATGATTATTTTAGTATTGTGGGCGTTTAAGACCGGTGGAGACCACTTACCATCAGGTGACCCACTTGCTCATTTTCCGGCCTTTGTTATAAAAAAATCTTTAATTCGAAGTGAACTACAAAAACCATACAGCTTTGGTTGACTCAAGTCAGTTGATCAACTAAAATTGAACCGTCAAAACCCGCTTAGAGATATGATACTATTGACAGATACATACAGTGATTGTGTCTATTCAACCGCAACACGTACTGATAGCAAGACGTGTATGAATGAGCCGCAATTGCTATAACCCAAAATATACTTATCTAAAACTATACTTTATCTTACACGTACGATGTCTACAGCAGTGGCGAACTAAGGCCCGTATTATACAATATGTAACAAAAACCCTGTTGGGCGTTTTAACTGTGATATCAGAATCGATATTCAAACGTAATGAAATAACTCGCATACGAAAATGAGACTATAAAAATAATCATATTTATTCTTTATAATTTAATTATTTTATTGTTTGTGAACCGTATTTCGATTGATTACCTCTGCAAGAGCGATGACTCGGAATCAGAGAGAGATAGCAAATTGCGTCATCTACGTGCGCCGCGTGCGCGCTGTCTACGTCAGAACGACACATGAGTCAGTTGTTCATCACGTTTCAGATGTTTTTTTTTATATGTTTATTTCTCTAAGCTACCTGTGTAAGGATAATACCTCGCTTCTGTTTATTATTATTTTAATTTAACTATTCTTATTAAGCTGTCTATATGCCTATCTTCACGACCCTAAACGGGCCAACAAGGTTTTTGTTACATACTGTATAGAACAACACTTAAGTGGACTCTTTGCTAAGTGTCTATTTCAGTACACGTGATTGGTCTATTTTAGGCGCCAAACAAAAACGGATCAATCAGAAATCGATAAACTAAGCAAAGGGCTCACATGAGTGTTGTTCTATAATGGATCTAATTGGGGCCTCCAGTGATTTTCTTGGCTCGACAATGACATCAAATACAATTATTGTATTATTGTTTTGTTTAATTTGGCTTAGGCTTGACATTGTATGGGATTTCATTTGATATTGATGGTTCTGGACTACAAGGCCTCGAACTGCCAATTACTAAACATATCTTCGCCTTGTTTTGGATTGGAATCTATCCTCGATATTTGGCGCCCCGTAGAACCAGGGGCCCAGATCGGACTGTCGATAAGTCCGCTCCTGGTCTACTGTATGTTTTACTTTGCCTTTAACCATTATGGCAGTATCCTTTGTTCTTCGCTTATAAATCAACTATGTTCATGCTACTATCATACATACTCCCTTTCGTAAATTAAAGTTAGTACGCATTGTTACATGTATATCCACATACAACTTAAGATAACTTCATAATTTAGGAAGACAAATTACTTCACAAGGTGGTAGGTCTTTCGGATGCGAAAGGCGAGAGGTGGTACCACCGTTTTGTTTATTTCTGCCGCCAAGCAGTATTGTGTAAACACGTTGCCTTGCAATGCTTTGAAATTAAAAGTTCTGTGTGGTGTTGCTTCTGTTTATGGGCTGGCGTGGCGCTTACCATCAGGCGAGCGACGTCTGCCTCCCTGTTGGGAATGTGAACTTATATATACTTAAAATTGAACTAAAAAAATACGAAATTCACAAAATATACACATTTGTTCAAGCGTAAAAATACGAACACAAACGTAAGATCAACGGGCAATTACGACCGACCCATTTTCTGTTAGAATGGCAAACATCTAAAGATTTCTGTAGGCGTTGATAATTCGTTGAAGCTTATCTGGTCTTCGTGACAGGTGGAGAGTGAAAACAATTACCCAACTCACCGTCAAAGAAATTCCAATTATTTGCAAATAACTGAACGATTAAATTGCCTGAACTCAAATATTATATTTTACGCCTCGCAATTTAGAAAAGGAAAATGCTTGGACACATTCGTTTTGCCTGAAACGATATTGAACAAAGGTATAATTTCTGTAGATTGTTTTGACTTTATACTTGCCTCGGTGGCGCAGTTGTAATGCGTACGCGTTACAACTGAGGCTGACGCCGAAGTCTCGGGTTCGATCCCCAGGTCGGGTAAATGTGATATTGTGTTTTTATATTACGAAAAGCTCAGTATCAGCCCGGAGTCTGGAATTTGTGCCCGGTATGGCGATAGGATCACATCATGGGACGATAATACGCTCGGCGAAATGTCGGTGTACTGGTTACACCTCTGCCTACCCCTTCGGGGATTACAGGCGTGAGTGTGTATTATTAATATTTAAAAATACTGGAAAAAATTACTCAGATGTGTCTGAACCTTATACTATTTAATTATAAATTTTGTATACTTGGGCCATAATTCGCTCAAAATTTATGACATTTGAAAGAACAATTTCAGTTTAAACTGTAACTCAGGCTTAGTTATTGCAATATTTTTATCAGAATGCCAGTAGAATTTGAGAAACAACTTGATTTAATCTTTGCACCATGATACCCCAGGGATGAAAGATTTATTGACACCGATAATCAAATCGGAGTTCGGATTTCCTACCGTCATTGCGCATATCGAGGGGAAAGCGAGCATAAAATACGTAAACTCAAGTATTTTAACCGACGCAAGAAAAATCGTGAAGGTTCTCAATTCCACACGTAATGTTGTTTTTTTTTGCTCAGAGTTCGTGCAATTTAAAATTTAGGAAGAAATTTCATCTGTAAGGCGATAAACTTGGGAAATTTAGCTAAAACTTCGTCATTTATGCACCGATTTTAATGATTTTGTCACTAACTATAATAAAACCAAATCAAAAAATAAGTAATAAGCAATAAGCTAAAAAAATTAAAATTATCAAGTTCGAGTTAGTGCTTTCTACCAATAGTTGACCATTAAATTTCACCGAGTCACAATTAGACCATTTTTTGTTTTAGAATTTTTTCAGTTAGTTTTTTGTTGCTTTATTCTATTTTATAAAATAAACATTTGTTCCTGAAGGCAGATGTGGTGGATTGTTTATTTCTCATATAATTAAACTCATGCCCTGTTGTAAACTATCCCACAGTTGTGCACGGACCTCCTCTAATAAACTAATGAGAGGAGTAAGGTCTTAGTCCACCACTTTGGTCTAATCCGAGTAGGTAGACTCCACATACCTTAGAAATAGTCACGGTGTGATAAAGTACCTTTTTATTATTAGCTTAAGTGACGAAACGAGCAGATCGCTCGCCTGATGGTAAGCCTGCCCATAAACAGAAGCAACACCACACAGAACTTTAAATTACAAAGCATTGGACTGCGCTTGTCGAGACATAAGATATTAAGTATCATAATGCCCAGTAATTTCACTGGCCTCAAGTCCTTCAAACCGGAACACGACAGTTCTGACACTGCTCCTTGGTGGCAGAAATAGACAAAGCGGTGGTACCAACCTAGACGGCCTCTCGTATAAGAGGGACCTACCAACTTGTACCTACCTACCTATCATCATATGACGCACAAGTCCTTTTCTATGTACATTGTAGAAACAAAAAATCCTACAAAAGTCAGCCGAACTGGAAAACAAACCAGGGCGGCGAGCATGAACAACTTACGAATAAGTATTCGAATCGAGAACGCTTTTGTATGAAGGTTAAAACAATTTTTTAACGTTTCGATACGAATACGTTCTCGCAAGTTATTCGTGCTAGCCCCTCTGAACCAGTGTACATGTTAACAATGGAATCGAGAACAAAGATTTAAGGAAAGTAGTTCAACGTAGGCCGACAATCGATTACTACCTACGTCAAAAGTCGGTCGACTGCCCCAGAATAGATCCATAAGTAACTTAATGAGCGGTCTGTGTTTTCCATCATTGCGGGAAAGTTTTTCTGTCCCTTAATTACATTTTGATGATTTATGATATATCTTTTTATAGTGTTTTTAGCCTGGAATGACCGAATTGCTAAAGTAATTTCATCAATGAAAGGATCATTTGTTGTCTTACATAAATAGATTCAGGCTTGTATTTCATCATCTAGAGAGGGGGGGGGGGGGTAAACCGGGGCACCCGCCCTGGGCGGCAAAATCATAATATAATATGATTAAAGATAAAATACTTGCTCCACAAAGTGCCTAGCATACGGAAGCCTGGTTGGCTCACCGTCGACTTGTAAGGAAAAGGCACCACACAGGCCCTTTGTGCATCATTCTTTTCTTTTAGTTTTCTACCCCGGTTCGAAAAAATCGTAGATCCGGGGCTGTATTTCATCAAAAGGGGTAGATAGAATGGTAATTAGTGAAGCCACGATTGGGTAAGATTAACTCACCCCTTATTGCAATGCAAAGGCAATAAATTGTTATACTACTGATTTACATTTATATACAAGATGCTACCGAAAGGTGTGGTCATATTTAAGGGGTGTTACATACACTTGAACTGAGTTTTTTTGTACCGGACCTTATCAAAATAAAGAAGAAATTTTTAACCACTCGTTTATTACGATCGATAAGAACAATTACATCAGCATAAATTATTTTCTTCCCACTGCACACCTAGTAAAGGCTTCATTCGTATCAGCTGTTTATGATTGAATGTTTTAACGTTGCAATCGAATATTACTCATGTTATTAATTAAATAAAAAAGAAAATGCTTTATTTATGTCCTAGCTGCAATCAAATTTGGTACTACGGGGGTGAAATACTTTTATCGTACACTACACGTTGATTATATTTGACCACACCTTTCTGTAACACGTTATACCTATATACAGTATGTAACAAAAAACCCTGTTGGCCCTTTCTCTGTCGGGTCGTGAAGATAGACATATAGACAGCTTAATAAAAATAGTTAAATTCAAAAAATAATAAACAGAAGCGAGATATTATCCTTACACAGACCTTAGAAAAATGAACATATTTAAAAAAAAAAAATTGCATCTGAAATCTTATGAACAGCTGACTGATGTTATGTATTGACGAAACCGGGTGCACACGCGGCGGGACACGTTTGAAGCACGTAACCGCCGCAACTTGCTATCTCGTTCTGGCTCCGACATATTGCTCTTGCAGAGGTAATCAATCGAAATACGGTTTACAAGCAATAAAATAATTAAAGAATAAATAATAAATACGATTATTATTATCGTCGAATTTTCGTATTCGAGTTATTTCATTACGTTTGAATATCGATTCTAAAATCACGGTTAAAACGCCCAATAGGGTTTTTGTTACATATTGTATAAATAGGTAAACAAAATACTTGAATGTTCTTTAAAGATAAGGCCATAATTGCGTTACTTGTCTAAAATTGAAATGGGTATCGTATTACTCCAAATGTTCATCTAAAAATCGTTTTAGGCACTTCAAGCATTAAATAAGTGGATTATTCCACTCCACCTAACTTGAACCGGCCCGTAATGATCCTATGTCTAATCTTATTAATACTTAAAATAGAATATAACTCAGTCTGGATTACTAAGTTAACGCAATTATCCAGCTAAAAGACGTCATTTCGTTGAATTAGCATTTATTTTCGTTTAATTTGATGTATGCGAAATTAATGAAGCGTGTCTGCAGCAACAATAGAATGAATCCTCGGACCCTTTTAATGTTAATAAAATAACGCTTAACAAAACATAGAAACCGACTTCAAAATAAAATCACTGAGAAATAAAAAATAACAAATTCTATAGGTCTCTTTAGAGTCGGTGCCTGTGTCGCTACCGGTCAAATTAAATTGCATTTTTAGTGGTAGTTACAGCAATAGCATGTAAATTCCAATACAATAACACAATCGCGACGAGTGTACTGTTGTCCGTTGAGGAGTTTTTTTTTCTACGTACTCCGTCATCAGATCTTAACCAAATTTATATGGGACCACATCATAGCTAAACTCAATCGAGTGATTTTTTTTCCAACAAAATCATCTACAATTAGCAGAGTAATCGATGTACATACATAAACAAAGCAAAGAAAAAAAACCAGCTAGCCATTGCCTCGTACGTTTGATCACATAGCCATAATTAAGGTAGACACGTATTTCAAGTAAAAATTAAATACTATCAGAAAGATAATGCATAACACTACACTAGACAAAACAAATCATTGGTACCAAAAAGGCAATTTTGACATGAAAACAACACAAATGTATTGGCCCCAAAACGACACTTAACGGTATAAAACCTGATGATTTATCTTTAATAGGACTGTTTCAATTCGGCCACAGCCCATACAGATGGCTCAGTGCCAAACGTGGCTACAGCCGTGTCAGCTAAAAATGTAGGTTGTGCCAAAAATAGCTGAAAAACACTACCTCGGACTTTATGCTTGAAGCACTTGATTGTATGTGTATTGGGTAGTGGTCGGGAAATGGGGCTTCTTAACTCATACAAAACTATAGAGATGTTCGAAATTTGCTTTGTATGTTTTTTTATTACTTAAATTACGAGACATACAAGTCGCTCGCCTGATGTTAAGCGTCACGCCTGCCCATAAACAGAAGCAACGTCACACAAAACACTGCATGGCACTGAACTGCGCTCGTCATTCCAAAATACTTATGTCTTGAGATGACGAGCGCCGCTTTATCTATTTCAGCCACCAAGCAGCAGTGTATGACCACTATTGTATTTCGGTATGAAGGACATTGAACCCAGTGCAATTACTAGGCATCATGAGACTTAACATCTTAGGCCTCAGGGTAACGAGCGCAGTCCATTTCCATGCAGTGCTTTGTAATAGGGTAGTTGACTAGATTTTTTTTATTATTTAAATCAATAAGTAATGTTACTCAAAATCTATTGCAGAAAGAATTTTATAAATCGGACCAAAAATAAATAAGATAGAAGCCATTCAAATCCTGTAGAAGGGGTAATTGTCAAATGACAGACGATGCAACCTTTGACGTCACTGTGTAAAATGTTCATTATAGTGCACGCGTGCAAGCGAGATAGTGAGATATCCCTACTACGCACCCACTTTTCCTCATACCAACATTTAAAGCCATAACTGCGGGCACATTTCTGAACCAATTTTGATTGTGTTTTAATAAAAGGGTTTCTTTTGCGTATCATTTTCTGTTGCTTATAAAATAATGTATAAAATTCAATATAGGAAACTACCCTATTCAAAGTTATGTGTGGTGTTGCTTCTGTTTATGGGCACACGTGGCACTTACTATCAGGCGAGTGACCTGCTCGTTTCGTCATTCAAGCTAATAGAAAAAAATCTAATTATCTGTACTAATATTTTGAAGTTGAAAATGTTTAAATATATTTATTGACTGCCTCGGTGGCGCAGTTGTAATGTGTACGCGTTACGATTGAGGCCAACGCTGAGGTCTCGGGTTCGATCCCCGGGTCGGGTAGTGGTGTTGGGGTTTTCTATTACGAAATACCCCAGTATCAGCCCGGAGTCTGGAATTTGTGCCCGGTATGGCGATAGGCTCGCCCCCTATCACATTATGGGACGGAGATGCGCTCGGCGAAATGTGGGTGTACTGATTACACCTCTGCCTACCCCTTCGGGGATTACAGGCGTGAGTGCGTATGTATATTTATTGTTAACTTTTTCAGTGGCAGAATCACATCGCAGACAGTTTTGTCTACAACATGAATAAGCCCACTCGACTGGGTTTTGGCTATCTCACAGAAAAGTTATGCAAAGTAGCGGCATGCTGCTGAGTTTCATAATTCTGTAAAACAATGTCTGGACTTTAAAAGAGTCCATAACCCATGAGTTTGTTTCGGCATTTCTTCTCATGGCTAGCCGAAATGCCGTCGTAAATGTAATGTAGCATAAAAAATGACATTACATGTCACTTTTACATTGGCATGTAAAAGTGATATTTATGATCCAACTTATATAATCAATTATTTGAATTTAGATATCCGGATGACCAAATACCCTCTTCTTCCACCTGCCCTTATCCCACTCGTAGTGGGGTCGGCGCAACATACTTTATAATACATATTACAGAAAGGCGGCTTGTAATTTTTACGACCGGTCGCCTGCCTGACGTCAACCCCTCTGGGGAGAAAACATCCAGACCCCAAGCAAGTATTTGTGGATTACACAAACAATTGTCTTAGTGCGGGAATTGAACCCGCAGCCTCTCGCTTCACAGCCGGCTACTCGCCCACTGCACTACGGAGGCTGTCCCAAATACCCTTCCCCTGAATTCGTTAATTATCCCTTTCCTTTAAGGTCGGCAATTCTTCTAGTATTGTGGGCGTTCGTAGGCGGTATAGATCCCTTACCATCAGGTGACCCACTTGCTCGATGGCCGGCCTATGTTATAAAAAATAGTTTGTTGGTTTATTCTTCCTTCACAAATCCCAAAGCAACCAGGAGAGTGACATAGGCTACTTTTTATCTCAACAATATGACAAAAATACTTTCACGTCGGCAAAGACACGTGCAAACGTTAGTACAATAAACTATACAATTAAATACCAAATCGGTAACAATACAATATTGATAACGAACCGTAATATGGATACAATGGTAGCGAAATTTAATTAATTACCGTTTGTAATTTACATAATTGTGCCGGACGTGTCACATTGATCGACATTATCGCGAGTAATGTCGACATGATGGCTCTGATAACGATATTAAGGCCATACGTCGATAGAAACATTGTTATCTGCTATTTAGAATAGCAATATATCGCGTATACTTAGTGAAGTTCAATGAATAACACATTTGATGTTTGGGAGAATTCACAGGATACTTTTGGTGATTTATCCAAAGCTTTCGATTATGTACACCGTGACTCTCTTGTCAGGAAATTAAATCACTATGATTTATTTCATTCATATTTAGGTAATAAGGTTCAGTGCTGATGTCAATGGAAAAATATCTCCTGAGGGTCTTTTCATAATAGGTATTCCAGAATATTATTATTGATTTCGATTCTTAGAGACTTTGTTTTCATAATCATCATCAACCTTTGATTATACCGCCCCACTGCTGGGCACGTGCCCTCACTAATTAACCCACCACGTTGACCTGGTGCGGGTTGGTAGATTTACATACCTCCGAAATTCTTATGGACAATTCTCTGGTATGCAGGTTTCCTCACGATGTTTTTCCTCACCGTTACAGCGCTATAATTTAATTTAACCTAAATCAAAATCAGAGGTGCCTCTGCAAGCTCTGAGGCTTGTTTCAAACCTGTGACTTTACTTCGTTAGACTATTGTTGCTTTTACCATTAATCTACTGATAAATAAAATATAATTAAAATTCAAACCGTTTATTTTTTTATAACTATCAAGGGAGGCCTTTTTAAAACTCTACCGGTGCTTCGGAAATACCCACTAGTCCTAGGAGAAGCACCAAGAACTTAGCCGTAGATATTTTCCTTTTCTCTTCGTTATGTTTTTTAAGGATCACATAAATAACACAATTAATTACATTTAGGTAGGCTGTAAATACTTTAATATAATATGATTATCAAAACAATTTTTTAAGTAATTGAAACCAATATATGAATTAAAAGTGATCAAACGTTTATCAAACATTTTAATAAAAAGCTCACGTAAAAATAAAAATAAATTTCTCATTAAAACAAAACAATTGTCATTCACATATTTGTATCATCTGACCTTAATAATGGTAATGAAAATTCTATCACGTTCGAACGTGGGTGACTCAGTTTTATATAATAGAACACATTGCTTATTTACATATTGATGTAATAACCTTTTTTTATTTGTAAAATGTGGATGTAAATCAGCCTGATAACTAGCTGTTGTTACATAGTTTATGCAATGAAATCTTTTACAGTAGAACGCTAGTAATAAGCGCATGAAAGGTGTGTAGAATGAAGCTCAAGCTGTATGCATGCATGCTGGTGTATGCATTGTCGACCTTTAACTTAACCTTACGATGGTCATTCAGACAGCTCCGTTGAGCAGTGGCCAAGTAGGCGGTTGCAAAGGAAGAAGCTGTGGTTTTGTTTCCCACACCGATATAAATATTTGTTTCGAGACTGGGTGTTGTGGGACCACAAGTCTCTCGTAGTTCCTGATACCCACGATACAGGTTTACCTAGTGTGGGATCAGGACAATGTGTGTGACTATTGGGTGTATTAAAAAAAATGTTGGGAGTTTCCAACGAATATGTTTGTGAGTATGATATCTGAACTGATCAGTAACTAGATTCTAAGTTAGAATTTTCCGTTCCTGTTTTCTATTTATTTATAAAATGCGGATCTTCTCCAGATAATTACGTCCCAATGCTCGGTGGTACTTTAGAACCAGTAAAGCGAGAAAAACTAGTGAATGAGTGAATGAAATAAACGCTATATATTATTGGCGCTGTCAAGACCAGTTGGTTCACTGCTTCCGAACAAAAATGATTGAAACCAACGTTAAAGTTCACACAAATGCAGTTAATAAAAATCAGAGCAGAATAATTCATCTAGTTTTTTCCAAGCAGTAGAGCACAAGTTCCCTTGGATTGGTTGGATGGGTTGGTTAGGCGGTCGGTCGTAAAAACGACAAGCCAAATCTTACTGTAACATGTACCCCAATATGTACGTACAACCACCAGTCACACACATAGTCGTGACCCCACACTAGGTAAACCTGTACCGTAGGTATCAGGAACTACGAGGGACTTGCAGTCCCACAACACCCAGACCCGAGGCCAATATTTGTGGATCACACAAACATTTGTCTCAGTGCGGGAATCGAACCCACAGCCCCTCTCTTCGCAGCCGGCTCCTCACCCACTGCGCCACGGAGGCTGTCAATAGCTGGCATGTATTAAAAAACATGTTGCGCCGCCCCACTACTAGTGTGATAAAGGCAGATAGATGAAGAAGATTGGTTAAGCACTGTTATGTTATGGTTTAAAGGACATCAAAGCCAGTGAAAATACTGTATTATGTGTCTTCACATCTTATGTCTTTTTTTATTTTCTTTTATTGCATAGGCCAGCACACGAGCAAGTGGGTCACCTGATGGTAAGTGATCTCCACCGCCCATGTACGCCCACAATACCAAAAGAATCATGGGTGCGTTGCCGACCTTAAAGGAAAGGGATAATTAAGGAATTGGGAAGGGGAGGGAGTTGGGGCCTCCGGATATCTCACTCACCGTACGAAAAACCTTAGTTCTAAACCTTAGTCGTCTCTCTGAACGGCTCTATATATTTAACTTCAATAGTAGGCCGAGAATTTTATTTCACAATACTTTCCCAACTTAAAAACAGGGTCCACCATTTCCTACCATAGATTTGACGTTGGATTTGATATTTATGAGGCGACCCACCATCTGACCCCCACAACTCGTAACGGGAACCAAGTTTCGCCATAGCCTCGTCCGTTAATCAGCAGAGTGTACCACGTGTAGGTCAACTTGGCCAAGTAGAAAAAGTGTGGTTGTACGCAACGGTCGGTAGTCCACTAAGACTCGCACGTTGCGGATATTTTATTTATTGAGCTGGTCTAGACTATTTTTAGAAAAATTTAGGTCACTCAATTAGAAAGAACTAAGAGCTCCAGTTCGTAGCACGTACACTCATTACGTTACGACTACATTTACCTAAAATCTTAAATGGTGTATAACCATCGACCTTGTTTCTTGTTACATACATACGTATTCACGCCTGTATTCTCCGAAAGGGCAGGCAGAGGTGTAGCCAGTAGCTACACCCACATTACGCCGAGTATACCTACTTATCACTTAACACACAATTACAAATTCCGGACTGATACTGAGCATCTTGTAATAGTTTTCTGTTATACCCAATATCACTTCTATCCGATCCGGGGATCGAACCCGACACTGTACAGCGTCAGCGTCAGTCGTAATGTGTAAGTATTACAACTGCGCCACCGAGGCAGTCTGTTAGTAGTCTATGGTGCTAGGAGTTACATAAGCGGATATTTTGTGTTGTTCATGTAATAAAACAAACATACTAATTGAGTTGTAAAGCCACGCTGTAGACAGTTTTAAACATGAATGTATGGCTAATGTGCATTTCAGTATTCGGGCGTAAGTTTGGTTAATCTCTTAATTTATTCCATTTGATCATATGATATTGGTTTAAACTATCCGATTAATTTTATTGACGATTACGAAATCCATATTTTAGCCTAGTCCTTAGCTACTGATATAATTGTCTTATATGAAATCAAATTGTTTTCACACCCGACAAAAAAGGGTTTATAAGTTTGTAGTATCGTGGAAATTGGCAACTAAATAAATGGGCCGATTTAAATGTTGGTTGTTGTTTCAAAGCTAGATTAATCAAGATATTAATTAGATTAAAGTTTCATAAACAAGCCATGTAATGTAAGCCAAAATACTAACACAAGCCATATTCAAACTCAAAATAGATTCTAGCTCAGTCGAAATACCTGTCAACCTACATTCACCCACATTGCAGAGCCCAAAACTTATCAACTAGACAATCGAAAGGACGGACACGGGCGAAGGTCCATAGAATAACCCAAGGTAATCGTAACAAACCGCGCTGGTGTTTCATATGACGAGGGAAACTGGGACGCAGATTCCATTATGACTTGACTGGAGCTACACACTTGTTCCAATTGATCACAATAGGTAATATATGATGATTGAAATTACACTTTAATGTCATCGAGTAAAGTTTGTATTTCATTGGATTGACTGTGCGGGAAGTTAGATGGTAAATGGAAGATGCTTGATTTTTGTATGAAGAATCAATCGAATTGTTTTTAGAATTTAATATATTGCTGACTATTTGTGACTTCTTGCTGCAAACATCAATTAACTTTAATAAGACGAGACCCTTTGTTACTCGTAGTAGTGGCAGGGAATTGGTGAAAGCAATTAATTTATTAAAAACTACGTATTTGATACGATGATTTAATACTTCTATATATTTGAATTATAAATTGTATGTGGTTGCACTGGCTTCAATGTCCTTCAAAACAATACAACAGTACTTACACATTAATGCTTGGCGGCAGAAACAGACAAAGTGGTGATACTAACCCCAACAGCCTCTCGCATATGAGAGACCTACCACCTTATTAGGTGGTAGGCCCCACAATGACCCGCATGTTTTACTGCGCTCCATAGGTACATCGCGCCGTGCGCCGCCCCGCACAGCTGATTCCGAGCGTCGATGTTATTTTAATGGGCTTTACGTTTCGTTAGAAACATATGTTTTTAATTATTATTTGAATAAAGCGTACTGCAACGTAAGCCACTGCCTTGGTGTCAGTTGTAATGCCTACCTACACGGTACGACTGCTGTCCTGAGGTCTCGCTTTAGATCCCCGGGTCGGGTAAAAGTTATATTGGGTTTTTCTATTACGAAATGCTCAGTATCAACCCGGAGTCTGGAATTGTGCCCGGTATGGCGATAGGGTCGGCCCCTATCACATCATGGGATGGAAATAAGGTCGGCGAAATGTGGGTGTACTGGTCACCCATCTGGGGATTATAGGTGAGTACGTATGTATGTATGTATTGAATAAAACGTATTTGTATTTATTGGCCCAAAATTTTACGTGAATAATTAAAAAAAATTTTTTTTTTTTTTTTTTACTAGCCCTTTATTATATACGTCCCACTGCTGGGCACGGGCCTCCTCTACTGAATGAGAGGGGTTAGGCCTTAGTCTACCACACTGGCCTAATGTGGGTTGGTAGACTTCACATACCTTCGAAATTCTTATGAAGAACTTCTCAGGTATGCAGGTTTCCTCACGATGTTTTTCCTTCACCGTTAAAGCAAGTGATAATTGACAATTAATATACACATAACTTAGAAAAGTCAGAGGTGTATGCACTTGGGGCTGGTGTAATTAAAAAAATAATGTAGACTTATTTCACGATTTTTAGTGGTATCGTGTACAAACACGATACCGATACTGTAGTGCTGGTGATTACAAAATCACCAGCACTACTTCGTCTTCGGAAGCGCTTCCCTTACCCCGGTGTATCATATTCCACATTTCTTGAAGCCTTAAATATATTCAGGATGGCAGGTCGATATATTCTCGTAACGATCCGGTAATTACTCGGCCGTGAAACAAGAGGTTAGCGCTACGATTCGCAATGGAGTGTCGAGTAAACGTTTATGCATTCAAATTATTGTAACGGTACTGGGTGTTGTAGGAAATTTGTGTCCGTGTTATTCTCTTTGTCCGTGTCCGACGTGGTAGTTTCTATGGCCTTATTTCCTATGACCGCACAAACACTTCTTCTTGAATTTCTTGAATTCAGCACAGAAAGCCAATGTCAAATCATAACAAGCGTATAACACACCATTTATAAAATTTGACATTGACTTAAAAATTGAAATAAAACTAGTTTATACGGATTTTATCGCGGTTTAATTTTTATTTTAGTCCCGACGTTTCGAAAGCTTTTCAGCCTTCGTGGTCACGGGGGAGTCTCTCCGCGATAAAATCCGTATAAACTAGTTTTATTTCAATGTGTAATATTCGCGTAAACCTAAGAAATCACTATTGACTTAAAAACATTACTGAATGCTAATTTCACGAAGTGAACGCAACGTAACGCGAGGACTATACGAATCCACACGGTCGTCCTACTTCCTACTAGGTACTATCATAAACGTGAAAGTTTGGATGATTGTGAGTTTGTGAATTTGGATGTTTGTTAGTCAATCATGTCTTAACAGCTAAACGGTGTTGGGTGAAATTGCCACACAGGTAGACCATGACCAGGATTAGGACATAGGCTATTTTTATCCCGGAAAGGCCATTCATGCGGACGGAGCCGCGAGCAAAAGCTAGAAGAGAATAAGGCCTCTATTGCTTGCTAGTTCTCGTCTTATTTTTTTAACATTGGTTGGCACCCATATGCGTTGCGCCAATATAAGTATATAATGTATATTTTCAAGTCTTCACAAGAACAATGAAACAACAATGCGGCCGATTTCAAGCTCTTGTTGGAGTGTTGGTGCATCATATAAGATTTTCCCCAACCGGATAGAACAAACAAAGCCTATCAACTCGCTCGGACACACAACATTTGACAATTGGCTGGCACTAACAGCTCACCATGTTCAGTGCAACTACATGCCTTTGTCTGATTGACCGAGGCGAGTTAAGCTACTAATGTGCAAGGTACTAATGGCAGTACTTAGCTATTCACTGTTAGCCCAGTAGCTGTTACTGTATATTCAATCTTTTAGTTTCTTGACGAGACGGTAGATAGATAGATAGAATATTCTTTATTGCACCCTAAATAAAGTAGGTAGCTTATAAACAAGGATCATACAGTAAGGGTGATACAATGAGCGGTCTTATCGCAAACGGCGATTTCTTCCAGTCAACCTTAGGTCCAGTAGGTTGCTCCTTATCCAACATAAATATTTTATTAAAAGGCACTGAAGGCAGTCGAGAATTAGCTAAACTGATGGTACCTAAGTGACCACCGCCAAAGGAATATTCGGTATATAACCGATATTTGATGGTTGCTCGAACTTCGGCAACCTGACGGTACAAACACAACAGCTAAGCTTTAATAGTTTTCTGCGAGACAGTGGTAATACTCCGATCAAGTCAAACCATTCGTGCTATACGCATGGCTACTCTACAGTTCTACCATTTAGAAAACTGATACAAAGCATTGCTATATTTGGAAATAGAACTTTGAATTTATGCTACTATGAGACTAAAGAGGTAGGTAAAGTGTTTAATTAAGATATAAAGGGTCCTGACTCTTGTATAGTGAACAATCATTGAACTTCGAGGTATTTACCGCTGTATCAAACGCTGTTAAACTTTTAAGTATACGACGCCAAATTTCACTTAACACGAGTAACTTTTATACGACCCTTATCGAGTATTTTCTAAGTTATAAATGTATGAATAAATATTTTTTCCTTTATTATGTTAAACATTTATTAGGTAGGTTTGATATCAATTATACTATCTTGTTAAGCCTAAGAGCTGTATCGCAAAAAATAGATTTCATTTTTTCATCCATTTGATAGCTTAACAAATTACGCGCCTGATAGACTATGCAAAATAATTGTTTTTTATACCGCTCTTGGGCTTAGCAGGGCTGTATAGGCATGCATTTGAGCAGCCCCAAGCCGAGCAGACTTGCTTTGAGGTTGCTCTATTTGAGGCAGAGGTTGACTCGGTCGTGAAGCAACGAAGTGAGCCAATTTTCTGCAAAATCGCGATGGCATCAAATGCGCGTAAGCTTGCTGCTGCTTTAATAACCATTATTTTTATTATTTATTTATTTTGGATCGCTAATTGTTGTACTTATAAAACTTATTATGTAACAAACAAATATAATATGCTACCCAGTTACAGACAAACACAACTAACAACCATTAGCAGTTAAACAAATAAACCAAAATTATTCAAAAGAGGAAGCATTGATGGTGGGTAAAAAGCTATATTGCTATAGAATCAACATGGATATAATATTTATGAACATCGGTTTTGAAGATGGTTTTTGAGCATGACAAAAAGCTAACAAAATATGTCTCTGATCGAGGCGTCGAAATTTGCCTTATGGCGTGCCTCAAGTTGAGGCAACATATCCTTGAGTTATCCACATAACCCCGACACCAAACTAATAAATAAGTCCATTTATTCTACCATTGATGAGTTTTCTGCTTGTAATTATTAAAACAGAACTTAGTAATATTGAAAATACATAAAAAATTAAATTCATTACATTAACCTACTTACTTACAGACTTCGACCTCAATAACATCTGAGTTCCAAAACTGGGCGAAGGCCGTACCATTCCCTTAACCTTTTCCTTTTTACATTATCCCCGAGAAATTTGTTAGTGCTGTAATATTGTTACTTACTCGTAACTCTCAATCATTTATATTACGCCACGTTGGTGTTTTAGTTAAAATATATGATGGTGAATAAATCCACTACTTATCATAGACTGCCTCGGTGGCGCAGTTGTAATGCGTACGCGTTACGATTGAGGCCGACGCTGAGGTCTCGGGTTCGATCCCCGGGTCGGGTAAAGTGGTATTGTGTTTTTCTATTACGAAATGCTCAGTATCAGCCCGGAGTCTGGAATTTGTGCCCGGTATGGCGATAGGCTCGCATCCGCCATCCCCTATCACATCATGGGACGGAGATACGCTGCGCGAAATGTGGGTGTACTGGTTACACCTCTGCCTACCCCTACGGGGATTACAGGCGTGAGTGCGTATATGAATAAATCCAATATGTTTTTTTTTCCGCCTGGCACCATCCCAGCCCAATGTCAGGGTCCGCCTTCTCGTACCATGGATTTGACGGCATTTGGTATTATATGAAGCGTCCCGCCGTTTGATCCCCACAATCCTTAACGGGAACCAAGTGTCGCCATTGCCTCGTCCGTTAATCAGCAGAGTGTACCACGTGCAGGTGAGGTTAGCTTTGGACCTAAGATATTGGTGGCCCACTTACACTCCATAAATCTTATATGTATAAAAGGAAAAAATATTTTAACGTAGTCAAAATATCAGAATGAGACTTATGTATTTGAACGAGTTATATTTTATTTGGTACGTAGGATTTACTTAGGGGTGGTGAAACAGGCGCTTATTAAAGTAAGTACATTGTAAAAATATTTTGATATTAGTCTGAACATGAAACATACTGCTATCGAAATAAGATAACTATTTCGATGCATACTGTATTATAAAGTTCTCATGTACATACGGAGTCAAACCGTTCAATACGTATTCTGTTCTTTCTTTCTTTCTTTCTGACATTATCCCGGTTTCGTTCGATCTTTAGCATCCTCCGTAGTGAGACCATTGGGTCTCATGTCTCTCTTTAATACTTTAAGCTAGCGCTATTTCGACCGCCCGTGAGATCGTACCTCTAGTACAATCTATAAAAAAATAAGAGAAACACATACATACGCACTCACGCCTGTAATCCCCGAAGGGGTAGGCAGAGGTGTAACTAGTACGTCCACATTTCGCCGAGCCTATCTCCGTCCCATGATGTGATAGGGGCGAGCTTATCGCCATACTGGGTACAATTCCAGACTTCAAGTTGATACTGAGTATTTCGTAATAGAAAAACCCAATATCACTTTTACCCGAGCCGGGATCGAAACCAATCATACCGCTTACGCATTACAACTGCGCCACCGAGGCAGTCGGAAAACATATTAGGTATTTTAATATTTTATAATCCACTATCTGTTCCTCGTTTCATCTACGTGTATTCTACTGCTCATATCCCGTGGGTCGTAGCGTGATGAATATAGAAGATAGTTGATTTCGATAATACAATCCTTCAAGTCGTTAAGAAGTTGTACGATCACAAACAGCAAAGATCAATAAAGCGTTTCTTATTTTTTACAGTGGCCGTCACGTAAATTGTCCTAAGTAATACCATATATGTCCATACTAAAACCACGATAGGGAGCGAAGGCTTAAGAAGCTTCGTTCGCCTTTACGAGTGCAACGCTTGAATTCCACCGGGAAATCCAATCTCTATTCCTGGCTTTTGTTTTGTTCCACGCATTCCGGTTATATATTCACACAAAATGTTTCACTTCAATTTATAAGAATAGTTATGGATACTCGTGATATGGCCCTTTTTACACCTATTTGGCTTACGTGACCAATATTAAATAATTATACATACATACGCCTGCAATCTCCAAAGGAGTAGGCAAAGGTACACCTACTTTTCACCAAGCGTATCTCCGTCCCTTGATGTGATAGGGGGCGAGCCTATCGTCATATCGGGCATAATTCCAGACCCCAGGTTGATACTAAGAATTTCATGATAGAAAAACCCAATATCACTTTACCCCACCCGGGGATCGAACCCGAGACCTCAGCGCAACAGTTGTACCACGTACGCATTACAACTGCGTTACCGAGGCAGACCAATATTAAACAATTAAACTTATATAGAAATATGGCGCAACCATTCCTCTCGGGTTTGAAGGGATGCTTTTGCTTGGTCTACGTTGACCCTAAGGAACGCTTAACACATTGGCCGAGACATTTCATCGAATGATTGATCCATTGATAGCCTCCGTGACGCAGCGGGCTAGAGACCGTTATTTCGATTTCCGCGCTCAGACAAATTTTTGTGTTATCCACAAATATTTGTTTTGGGTCTGGGTGTTGTGGGACCGCAAGTCCCTCGTAGTTCCTGATACCCAAGACACAGGTTTATTTAGTATGGAGTCAGGACTATGTGTGTGATTGTTGGGTGTATTTATTTAAGGAAAGTTATTATGATGAATATATTACCCGACCGCGCTAGGAGAGACAAGACATCCTTCCACCATCCCAATACGTAGAAGGGTTTTGATCTGGTTCAGACCTAGTTAGAAGCCAAACAAAAACTTTCGCTTCATTGGTCTAGTGATATCGTATTAAGTCTGAGAACCGTCCTTCCCTGTCCTGGATCGCCCAGGTCAGACAATTTCAATTTGTGTTTCATTTTTCGATTCAGTAAAACAACACATGAATTGTCCTGGATAGGAATTTGAACCCGCTATGGCGATAGGTATGCCCCCCTATCACATCATGGGACGGTACTGAGCTTGACGAAACGTGGTTACATTACTGGTTACACCTCTGTCTATACCTGCGACGATAAAGGCGTGAGGTTATATACAAAGAATCTTCATTGTAAGAAAACAATAAAGCATAATAAGCACAATATTATGACAAAACAAATACTTTAATAACATCTCATAAAATAAACTACCGCCATATTAGATAATAAACCGCACTGGGTCAGTATAAGTCGTGAAACGCAGATTAAAAAGTTTATAGACTCCGAGAATCAATGTCTTCCCCCATAATGCTTGAGATAATGAGTAATAAAGAACTTTATGTACTGTTAAGGGTTGTTTTGGAATACGCGACCGAGACGCGAGTTAAGCGACAGAGATGCATCGGCTTTGTATGAAATTGTATTGAATTTACTAGGTGGTAGCTCCCTCATATGCGAGAGGTCTGGGTTGGTACCAACGCCAAACAGCAGTGTGTAAGCACTTTTGTTTCGGTTTGAAGCACATCGAAGCCAATGAAATTATTGGACATTATGTCTGAGTATGACGAGCGCAGTCCAGTGTCATATAGTGCTTTGTAATTCAGAGTTCTGTGTGGTGTTGCTTCTGTTTATGAGCAGACATGACTCTTACCATCAGGCGAGTGAGCTGCTCGTCTCGTCATTCAAGCAAATTTAAAAAATCTCAAAACAGGCCCTTAGATGCAACGGAGCTGTATTTTTCAAGATACTTGCCGAACTTGAAGGAGAAACAAAAATTGCTTTGAAGTCCTGCTGATAAGAATCTTGATATAATTCAGTAACATTTCGTATATTTATTTTAAATCGGTACTTCACAAATGAATACAAAGTTTTAACATCTTTATGTATGTGAATCGCAAATATTAAGCGTTATTCTAATACCGACAACTTTCAGAGTTCTTGGATCTGCTTATGTATGACAGTTGTATATATTTTGTTGTTGGAGAATCAACTCAAGCTATGGAACTCAGAGGCTACAGACAGAGAGAGAGGGAGAAAGAGATATAGACGTAAGAAATTAACTCGTGGTGGAACGCATTCTCCGCTCATTAACTTATTTGATGATATTGTAAAGGAAACAGTTGATCTTAAGAAAGACCAAATTCCTCACTTCATTAATAAATAATTCAAAGAATGTGTCGACGAAGTTAAAAAACGTATGTCTGTCACAAGGTCAGCCATGGACAAGCTCAAGAAAATAATATGTAAGAATCGGTATATTACTTTAAGAACTAATCAGTATAGCAGATTCGGTTTGTTAGAAATGCTTCTCAACGCTACTGAAACGTGAATACTAAGAAACCACGAGAAAAAAAAGATAGACGGTCTCGAAATGTACGAGTATTACTGGAAAAGAATGCTTGGGATATCGTAGATTTAATTTAAGACCATCAAGTGCATCCTTCTAGAGCTCAGCATCATTTAGCGACAACTTTCCATTGTCTGAGGTTGTATAAAATAATGCCATGATGATGTACTAACCAGATCAATGTCTCATGTAACTGTCCCTCCTTCATAGAGATGAAGGCACTAAAAGAACAGCCATTCGAGAGGATGGTGACGAATTGGCGGGCGTGCTACTAAGCTAAAACCGATGGCCATGACCACTAGGAAGAAAACAAAATAAACAAAATATGAACTAGATAACATGAATAGATAACTACCAAAACAAAATATGAACTACTAAACAGTAGGTTCCACTGGGAAGACTCCGATTTGAATAAGCCAGGAGGCGATGATAAGACGAGCTTGACTCCTACCCAAACAACTATCGTTGAGTAACGACGAGGACGAGTGAATAGAATATCATGGTAGGTTTTGAGGTAGGTGACCGAGAAGACACCGTGACGATAGCGACATTTCCGCTTTGTATGAAATTGTATGTACGAGTATACGGCCGCTTCCCGCTCGCACACTTAGCGCATTGGGTCTTTTGTCTTAGTCATGCACCTCAAAACGTACCTCGAGGAAGTTTGGTCTCACAGTGGGTCAGTCATGTATGGTAAACTATCTTTTCATTCGTTGCAGCTTATATATTACGGAGGCTAGCGTCCAGCGTATTGTTTTTAAAACCTTTCCGCACATCCGACACTTTTACGCGATTGAAGCCGCGAGAAAAAAAACAAGCCTCAATATAAAACCTTTATGCGACAGTTAACAGTTACTCAACGATCCATTTAAAATACAATCGCAGTTTTAAGGAATCATTAAGCGGTTTTATAACATCACCGTATCCCTAAATAGGGAATCCGGCATAACCCATATTTCGTGAAAGCTTTTATGGTGGCTGTTTTTGTAGTTATTACCGTAACATTGCTTTTAAGAAAGATCGCAATGGAATGCTTTTATGAAGGTTTTCACCGGGTCTTGTTAAATTTTCTTTTGTACGTTTTTACAACACCTCGGACTATGCTTGCTTTTAGATTTCAGTTGTTTTGGTAATTCTACCTAAGGTATTGAAGCTGAAAAGGATTGAAATAAATATTGGACTTTTTATGTTTTTTTACACAAAAATATATGTTGGCAACCTTGTCTTTGGTTTGAAGGAAATTGAAGCCAGTGAAATTACTGGGCATTTGATACTTAACATCTTACGTCTCGGGGTGACGAGCGCAGTCCAATGCCAGGCAGTACTTTGTAATTCAAAGTTCTCTGTGGTGTTTTGTAACTAACATAGGGCTATAAAAAGCTTTCTTATAAAAAACTCTATGGCGATCGTTTAGATTGATCAGATAAAAAATATATAAAACACCATTTAATTAAGAGGTAATAAAATGCTTTTATGGCTTAGGCCTTAGTCTACCACGCGAACCTAATGCGGATTGGTGGAGTCCATTTCGTAGTACCTACGAAATGCTTTTGGAGAATTCTTATCAACTAGATCGGGAGGCTGGTGAGTCCGGCATAACCATTTCTCCTCCCCCGAAGCTGAGAAGGAAAATGAGACATGAGACAGGCAAATGAGATTTTCCCCGCGGGGAAACAAAGGTATGTAAATGTGAATGATGATTCCCTTCACCATGAAAACGAACGACAACTGATAATTAATACTTGGGTTCCAACCCACGATCTGGTTTTTTAGGCCGTTCCACTCCTTGCTGGACTCTTTTCCACCTGCAATTATCCCACTCGCAGTGGGGTCGCAAGATGCCCTTTAGCATATGTTACAGAAAGATTTGGCTTGTAGTTTTTACGACCGGCTGCCTGCCTCACGTCAATCTCTCTGGGGAACACCCAGACCCGAAATAAATATTTGTGGATCATACAAACATTTGTCTCGGTGCGGGAATCGAACCCGCGGCTCTCGCTTCATAGCCGGCTTCTCGCCCACGTTGCCACGGAGGCTGTCCATTCCACTCCTTGCTAGAATATCGAATCTAAACGTCGAATTTTCTGGACAGAATAATCCTTTAATAAAATTTCTTATTCAAGGCAAAGTTCATATCAAAGAAGGGTAATTACAATCAAATTAGCTGTATCATGCGAAGCCTCAAATTCACGTAGCGCTGGCTGAAACTCAATATTATAACCACTGTTATTATTAAATTGGATGTATAATTAGACCATCTCGTTGGTTTAATGAGCGTATGTCTATAATAGAGACGTAGGTTCGATTTCAAGTATTAGGTATATAGTGAAGTGACAAAGACTTTACGGGATGATATGTGAGGCCGTCTGTGTAGGTAACAATTTGTCTATTTCTACCGCCAAGTATTGTTGTGTTCTAGTTTGAATGACATCAAAGTCAGTCGAATTTCTGTGCGTTATGAGACAACATTTTATCTCAGAGTGATGAGCGCAGTTCAGTATCATGCAGTTCTTTGTAATTCAAAGTTCTGTGTGGGGTTTTTTCAAATTATAGGCAGGTGAGGCGCTTAAAATCAGGCAAGCAACATTATCATCAGGCTCTTCTCGTCGTTCAGGAGGAAAAAAATATATTTTAAATATTATTATGAGAATACTATCACCTACTGGTGCCTCAGTGGCGCAGTTGTAATGCGTACGCGATACGACTGCTGTGCTTAGGGTCTCGGGTTCGAGCCCCAGGTTGGGTAAAAGTTATATTGGGTTTTTATATTATGTAATGCTTAGCATCAGCCCGGAGTCTAGAATTATGCCTGATATGGCGATAGGCTCGCCCCCTATGACATCATGGGACGAAAATAAGGTCGGCGCAATGTGGGTGAAGTTACACCTCTGCCTACCCATTCGGGGAAAACAGGCGTCAATGCGTATGTATACTATCACCTAGTAAATAATTAAATGTAAAATTCAATTGAATATGAACAAATCCAGTTAGGGTTGCTAGTGCCTAATAAATTTTAAATAAGCATCATGTCTAGAAAACGTGTTTAGAAAGCATTTGAACTAGACTTAACTTGGGGAACAGCGGCGAGGTATTCAACACACGACACAACAGTCGAATACGTGATCTGCGCCTATTATGAGGAGGTTGGGGTAAAATACATTTTCCTATTTCGAGAATTCAAATCTAATTTCTTGGCTTAGCTTTTAGTACCTTGTGTCATAAATATTTAACTGAATAACATGTTCCCTCATCCCTAGAATATTAATGAACTAATTTTAAGACATTTTATATTACTATTGCCTTTGACTACACCTTAGTCAATGATTTGTGAGTAAAAGAATACATATAAGCACATAACACTAAGTCTGAGAAGAATTACAAAGTACAGAATGGCATTGTACTGTGTTAATTATCCTGAAACGTAAGACGTGAGGTCTTAATATGCGCAGTAATCACTGTCTTAGATGTCAGATCACAGCGGTGCTTAGACGCTCATGTTTATGGTACTTTCGCATTCGAGAGATTTGCCTTAAAAATTAGAATTAGATAGCGACTCAAGTACTTATGTAAAAATAATAGTTAACAACTTATGTCTCGGGGTGACGACCGCAGTCCAGTGACAGTGCTTTGTAATTCAAAGTTCTGTGTGGCGTTGCTTCTGTTTATAGGCACGCGTAGCGCTTACCATCAGGCGAGCGACCTACTCGTCTCGTCATTCAATGTAATAAAAATTGTGTTTGTTAGTCAGTCACAGCTTATCGGCTTAGCGGATTTGGATGAAATTTGGCACACAGGTAGATCATGACTGGATTAAGACATAGGCGTTTATTCCGGAAAAGGTTATTCACGCAGCAACAGCTAATACTAAAAAAACATCCAAAACAAACGAATGATCTACTTCAATTAATTCAGTAACAACAGTACTAGTAACGAGTTAATTAATATGGTTCTCATAGCAATATTACCTAATTGGCAACACGATAGCATAAGATACAATTCTCCAGGGTTGCTACAAAACCTAATCCAACCTTCGGTAATTACCCGTCTCCCCTTGATAAATTGTGTCTAGTATTACACTAGAATTTTAAGACATGACGGATGATCCCCGTTCTCCTTTGCGCCAACGATTTTGCATTTTCGTAATAAATGCAGTGTCACCCTCTCACGCCGCAAGGAAATTCCGGCGAAATTTCGTCGCGGGTTGCCTTGGATTAAACAGGGTTGCCACTCGTTTAATATTAAACTCGTGCCGTTATTTGTTCAGACGAAAATTTGGTTTCCTCCTTGTTCGAGGGATGTTTTTATTTAATGTCCTCTTGCTTTTGTTTCAAAGGCGGCTTTTGTTTTGTTTTCTTTACGCTTGAGAAATCCGATATGCACTTTGTGTTGTATTTTAATCGAGATAAAACATTGTTCTTTGGAAATCAATACTAAAATAATTATTTTTGCAAAAGAAGTTTTTGCTCGCGGCTTTGCCCGCGTGTAGCAAATTTAACAAAAAAAATAAATTACCATACACTGTTGGGAACCCCTTTAACGAGACAGCGAGCTGCCATTTTACGTCGGTTTTCTATGAGACATTGGTTTTTGACCCAGTCGAGTCGACTCATTCATGCTGTAGACAAAACTGTCTACAGCGTGACTACTATTTATAGTGTTACATTCTGATCTGTTATGTGAACGAACATCTTTACCTCGCTGTAATTATATCGTCCTCTACCGAGAATATTATATTGGATGGATTATACTGACTGGGAGCAAAATTACCCTAAATATTGAAGTTAGTATCATTTACCGATTTAAACATCAAATTATTTGGTGGTTCAGAGTGTGAAGAAGCAACTAAGCAGGCCGACACATAGTCTGTCGTTGGTCGACAGTATTCATGGATTGCATGGTAGTCAATTTGCCATGCCAGGAAAAAAAAATGTACAAGGAAGTGAAATAGCAGCGATAGCTTAGTGGGGAATATTAAGGACTGTCGAAACAAGAGTCGTAGGTTCGAAACCAGCTTCAAAAGTATGCACCACTGACTTTTTTAAGTTACAAGTGGAAATTGTTAATTATAGCTTGCTTTAACGGAGAAGGAAACCTGTATACCTGAAAAGTTCTCCATAAGAATTACGAAGGTAAGTGAAGTCTGGCAACCCGCATTAGGCCAGCGTGTGAACTACTAAGGTCTAGCCCCTCTCATTCTGTAAAGGAGGCCCGTGCCCTGCAGTGGGACGTGTATAATAAAGTTCTAGTATTAAATTATTATATTATAAGTAAAACTGCATTCAAATGTATTTGAAAATTTGCTTTCTTTAAGTCAGGAGTTGAACCGAAAGAAATAGTAGAAATGGATTTAATAGTAGATATAGGTACACATCGTCGCTTAGCTAACAATACCGCGTAACTCGAAAATTTGCCATGTGATATTATCATGAGAAAAATTGTTTTTGGCGCGTATCCAATAAATTTACACAAAAATTTGAATTAACCATACAAAGCACGTTATTCATATAGTTCTGTCACCGCGTAATTCATTGGTTACATCACACATGTTCATAAAAATATTCAGTTATTTATCTCTCCTGAAAATTAAGCCAATTTAACTTGCGCGATATTGTTAGCTAAGCGACGATATTTATATTCTTTCTTTCTGACATTATCCCGGATTAATGCCAGGGTCCACCTTCCAATCATAATTTGATGGTGTATTTGGTATTTTGCGGGGTGACCCACCGTCCCCACAACTCGCAACGGGGACGAAGTTTTGCCATTGTCTGAGTACCACGTGCAACAAGTACAGTGTTGTTAGTATTGTCTGAGTTTGACTTTGGGCCTAAGATGTTGGACTTGAGATGATAAGATATACAAATTTATATTAACCACAAAAATTCCACTTTTTCCAAATAAATAGCCCAAAGCTGCAAAAAATTAGAGGCTTTGTGAAAAATTGTTGCCAGAACTTATTTTATGGCGGGTGATAAAGCGTAACAAATGTCGGATGTTATAATATCCGCAATATTTTCCGAAATAAAAAGGACAGTGGACAGTCGATCCAAACCTAGACCCTAATATATTAACATACATTTTGATTTATGTGTTGAGTGTTTGAGGTAACATTCGAGAGGTATTTATCACGATATTTTGTTTTTGTTTCGTTCTTTTCTTTTGTTAGTCTTTTACTTCCTCACTTAAATACGTCAATTACCTTTAACTTTAATTGTAAATAAGTCATGCCGTAGAATTCTATTATAAATGTCGACACTCGAGAGCCGATTAATTCTTTATGATTCGTTACCGATTACACACCTCGGTGACGCAGTATAAGCGTTACGACTAAGACTGACGTTGAGGTCTCGAGTTCAATCCCCGGGTCGGATAAAAGTGATATTGGGTTTTCTATTTCGAAATGCTCAGTATCAACCCGGAGTCTGGAATGGTGGCCGGTATGGCGATAGGATCGCCCCCTATCACATCATGAGATGGAAATTAGCTCGGCGTAATGTGGGTACACTGGTAACACCTCTACCTATCCCTTCGGGGATTACAATGAGTGAGTGCGTACATTTATTTTTCTATGTAAAAAAAAATGGTTTAAATAGGATCATAAATGGACGTAGTAGATAATAGACGTAGAGTTCAGAATATGAATTCGCGAAGACATTCATTATAAATAGAAAACTATATAAGAACTATTGTATATACACAAAAAGTAGTAACGAAGTTTGTTAGGTACAAAATTATGTGCGAAAGCTTAACAGCGCAGCGGTCAATAGCGAAAGCCCATTAAATGAAAGAAAGGTTCTCCGGTGGGTCATACAATCGTATACAGTTAAAGTGTATCCAATAAATTCCTTCTCTAATACTACACCAAAGGGGTTTCGTACATTCTTATTGAGGGCTATTTATTGGGTGGTAATTCAACGTTTCTACCTGTCGAATCTATTTTTAATTTAGTACGCACGTCGGAACTTTTCGGAAAAGGTAACCGCGTACGAGAAGTTTTACGATTTTCATTCGCACTTACTCAATATATTATTATAATAAATGTATAGAGAATTGTTTTTTATGTTATTTATAGAATAAAAAGCCTCGACTGCTTCGGTGACACAGTTATAATGCGTACGTGCTAGGTCTCAGGGTCTTGTAGGAAGTCGGACCCTGACACTAACTGGGATAAAGCCAGGTAGAATGAATGAGATATACGGGTGTACACTTTGTGCATTAATAGTAATAATAGTGCAATAGTACTCTAAGGAATAGAAATTAAATATTAATTTATAAATTATAGGTACATTCACATGAACATCTACAAATTAAGAAGATTTTAAAATATTAACTACTTAAACGTGATAGTTCATATAGCATTTAAAAAGCCATTTTAAAGACGTGGTACTACCGACTTCTTAGTTGCTCACAATCCAACTTTATTTAAGGTATGTTTCTTAGTTCTCGTCAAGATACTGCATATATCTTTTTATAGCATAGTGATCTCCACAGCCCATGTACAACCACAATACCAGAATCGTGGGCGTGTTGCCGACCTTAAAGGAAGAGAATTAAGGGATTGGGAAGGGACTCCGGATAGGTTACTCGTGTACGAAACGCAGCAGCAAGCCGCTACTTTACGTCCGTTTTCTGTGAGACAGTGGTAACAACCCAGTTGAACCGGCCCATTTGTGCTGTAGACAAAACTTTCTACAGCGTGGCTTTACCACTTTTCAGAAGTTCCTCAATGATATAAACTAACGCATTATGAACCGTACAATACTTTTAAAACAGAATTTTTCAGTTGCGGTGAATTCTTGTACCATTAATCATGTCTGTAGTGTTGCAATATATCAAGCTTGGAAAGACTTTTCTAGAATCACACAATAGGAAGTTTTGAATAAATAGTTCTTCTAGTATTTTAGGTGAATGGTTCTGTTGACTGCTTCGGTGGCGCAGTTATTACGATTGAGGCTGATGCTGAGGTCTCAGGTTCGATCCCCGGGTCGCGTAAAAGTAGTATTGGGTTTTTCTATTACGAATTGCTCAGTATCAACCCGGAGTCTGGAATTGTGCCCAATAGGCGATAGGCTCGCCCCCTATCACATAATGGGACAAAGATACGCTCGGTGAAATGTGGCTGTACTGGTTACATCTCTGCCTACCCCTTCGGAGATTACAGGCGTGTGTGCGTATTTAGTGCGGTTCTGTTTTAACTCAGGTGACGTGAAAAATACGCTCTAGGTGGCACTGATGGACTAAAGTCTTCAACATCCTAACTAATATTATGAATGTGAAGGTGAGTTTGTTTGTTTTCTATGCTTTCACATCTAAAACCGTTGAACCGATTTTGATGAACTTTGGTACAGAGATAGATGGGACCCTGGAGACAGTTATAGGCTATTTTTTATCCCGGCTGTTCACACATCTTATATATAACCTAAAATACATCAAATGGCGTTAAAGAAATCAGGTCACTGCACTTTCTCAAATAAGAAGCAAAAAAGAAACTCAAAAATATTTTAAGCACAGTGTTTGAGGCAACCCTAAGAACATTCTTACCACTCAACATAAAAGCAACGTTTCTAAACGTGACCATAACGTCTCAGCCCTGAACACTTTGTTCGCAATGTCACGTAAGAATGGTTTCCTGTTCGGTTAAGAGAGCACGTGTCCAGGGCTATCAGAACTGTTGTTTTGGGTGAACTGCAGCTGCAGTAATAACTTTCTCATAAGTAAGGTTTAGAGTTCAAACAATCATTGACATTTATTCAAGCGAATTCATCTGAAATATGAGTAATGAGAGAAACTTTATGGTATTATTATATAGGTATTGAAATTATCTACGTTAACTTTTTAGTAATTTAATTTTGTCTACCTAAGCTTACCATCGAAATTGCCATATTTGGCTTTAACGGGTTTTATAGAACTAAATAAGTGAAAATGTTTTTATTATGAAATCCGACAATAACAAAAGTGCAAGCTTTGAAATAAAAATATCTAAAGCGCTACGTTAGTTAAAATATTTAAGGTGCACTTGCACGACGATCCTAAATCGAGTTTAACCCATTAACCAGTTTAAGAAACGTCAAATCGTGTGTTTTTTTTTATATAAATAAATATTTAAAAGTTAAGATTATGTATTTGATATAATATTCATTTTCAAATACATAACTTTGATTAAAAATGTGAACTTGAGAACCATTACCATTAAAATATTTAAATAACTATATATTAAATCTTAAACTAACTTAACTATAACTAATAACCGCATTCAGTAACGTCATTTAACTTAAATTACAATTACGCCATTTCTTAGATATTTTTTTCTGTATTCGGAGTTAATTAATGCCACATGCTTTCGTTACTGAGCACATAAAAATCTTAATATTCAGTTACTGAGTCCAATAACGATCCTAAAAAAAAATACTTCTCTGAGAAGTATTCGTATTTTAAGACGTGGCTAATGAATAATTGACGGCTGAGTACGGTAGTAAGTTTGTAAAAAAGGCGCTCAATAGAAAAGCTTTGAAATTAAAAATATTGAAATAAATTAGACGTCAGTTAAAACGAACCGGCAGTTGTCAGCTGTGTAAAACCGTGTAGGAAATAGGCTTGGAAAATATTTTCTCTCATCTATTTTTATGTCCAGACACAGGCAGCAATGTTGGCGTCAGGTGACCTAAATAGCATGCTGTCAGGCCAACCATGTGAATACATTTCACAGATTTAGTGAACTATAAAAAACCTACATGTATTCTCATTCAATAAATTCCGCGAATAGAACTTGTGTGTGTCAATACGAATTGTGTGAATAATAAAGATAAAAAATAAGAATGCAATAAAATTACAATTCAGAATCGGTTCCAACAGTTATTGAGCAAAGTTTTCCTTGTGTCTATCCTACTTTCTACTTCTCTTCTTCCACCTCTCGTAATCCCACGCGCAGTGGGGTCGGCGCAACATGCTTTTTAACACATGTTACACAAAGATTTGGCTTGTTGTTTTTACACACCGGCCGCCTGCCTGACGTCTAGCCTTCTGGGCCCATAGGTAGACCACGATCTGGATTAAGGGCATGCGATTCTAGTTCTCCTTGAAAAAATGGATATTCACGCGTGTGGAGCCGCGATGCATTATAAAAAGACCTAGTTTAGATTGAGGGAATCTTCCCCCTAATTTAAGGATCGAAGGTTATGTTTACTCTTCTAAACTTGTATTTCATTGTCTGTATGAAGACAAATATAAATAAATAAATACACCCAACAGTCACACGCATAGTCCTGACCCCACACTAGGTAAACCTGTATCGTGGGTATCTAGAACTACGAGGGACTTGCGGTCCCACAACACCCAGACCCGAGACAAATATTTGTAGATCAGACAAATATTTGTCTAGGTGCGGGAATCGAACCCACGGCCTCACGCTTCGCAACCGGCTACTAGCCCACTGCGCCACGGAGGCTGTCATATATCAAATCAATACTAACACAGTACGTTCCAGCAGTATAATTTAAAGTTGCGACCTATTTAATATTTAAATACAAAAAAGAACAAGAAAAAAAAAATACGGAAATTTATAAAACCAATGTTCCGAAATATTATATTTCAAAAGAAAAACCTACTATAATCATAATCATATCAGCTTTAATTTTATAAGTATAGATTTTCCCGCACTTAAACAAGGTAATACGAGTCACCTTATCGCGTTGGAATTTCAAAGTCTGAGCTCTTTGCGAGTGCTTCAAAGTTGTGCTCGGAAAGCTGCAGTGATTTAAAGTTCAACATTGCGTAATCACATTGAGAATTTGAATTATCCTGTAATTAATATTTAAGCGACATCGCTTTGACATCTGTAGAATTATATGAAAGTTTTAATGATAATACGTAATATCTAATGCATTAAAATTGCATGTTATGTTACGAAATCCCTCACATAGTGGACGACGATCGCGTAGGATGGTGAAAGCATACATACATACGCATTCACGCCTGTAATCCCCGAAGGGGTAGGCAGAGGTGTAACCAGTACACCCACGTTTCGCCGAGCATATCTCCGTCTCATGATGTGATAGGGGGCGAGCCTATCGCCATACCGGGCACAATTTCAGACTCCGGGCTGATACTGAGCATTTCGTAATAAAAAAACCCAATGTCACTTTTACCCGACCCGGGGATCGAACCCGAGACCTCAGCGCCAGCCTCAGTCATAACGCGTATACATTACAACTGCGCCACGGAGGCAGATCAAGAGGCATCGTGATGGTGAAAGCAGCTTATCTAAACAAAGATGCAGCACAAAATCGTGGGAATGGAAAATGCTGACAAGAAAAGCCAGTCCCCAAGTTAATGGGATTAAGTCTAGTAGTAGGGAGGAAGGTATGCTACGAGTTTCACTACTAGGTGGTGGTAAGTCCCTCGTATGCGAGGCCATCTGGGTTGATACCACCGCTTTGTCTATTTCTGCCACCAAGCATCGATTGTAAGCACTGTTGTGTTTCGGTTTGAACATTGAAGTCAGTGAAATGATATTATGAGTCTGAACGGAAGTCAAAAGTCTGAGAACGCAGTCCAGTTCCATGTAGTGTTTTGTTATTATGTGTTTATGGGTAGGCGTGGTGCTTACCATCAGGCGAGCGAAATGCTCGTTTCGTCAGTAGCTGCGTTCTAACTGAGCAAGCAACCTCGCGACCTAAATGCTCGGTCGGTCAGGACGTGCCTCGGCAAAAGCAAATGCGTTCACTGCCTCACCCGAGCACACCTCGGCCCGAGCCTAGCGTTGTCGGTTTTTGCGATGCTTAAAGGCGCCTCGGTACGACTGGCTCGCGCATCCAGGACAGTTGTATTTTGCTTCGGTTGCTCGCTCTATGAATCACGAGCTTAACTAAAAATTCGCAGATAAGTTGCCTGGGTATGCCCCATGCGCGGCGTCCACGTGTGGTATAATTGACTGAGGCAGCCTCGCACAGCAATCGCCGCAAGGCAATGTCTGAGGCAGCTTCTGGAGGCTGCTCGATCAGTCAGTACGCGGCTTACCAGGTGAATACAAACACATTATATGATTATGTAGTCTTAAATCTATTCAGTTTTATGTGACTTCGTAACGGAAATTATCTTTTCGCTTCTTATACATTACTTAAATTTTATTAAAATCCTTGCAATATAATTTTTCAAGTCAATAGCTAATGAGTATTTTGGGGCCTCAATAAATTAAGTACGGGAGTGTTTTCACAATTCTGTCAAGTAAAGTTAGCTAAGTCGTGTTAATTTCACGCCATTATAAACAAGTAAATATCAAACAAGATCATTCATGTACTTCGATACAAGTTTTTCAATAGAAGCGTTGTAAAATTATTATTTTCGAGGTATAAAGTGAGTCGCTTTTAAGTCTACTAAATTTTGTAAACGCGAACTTGAAAGGTCATGTAATTCTAAAGATTGAAAACTTAATTTTCATATTAATTAGCGAGCTTCCAGCTTCTTATTACTGTTTTCGTGTTTTTGTCTGTAAGGTAACGGAGTAACCCAGACACAGATTTAAGAACAATTGGGGTATGATCAAATGTACTAAACATCTCATAGCTAGCTTTTGCCCGCAGCTTCGCCCGCGTGTATGTCTTTTTCTGAGATTAAATGTATTCAAGTCCTAATATAGGTCCACTTTTGCGCCAAATTTCATCCAAATCCCTGCACCCATAAAGGCGTGATTGATTAACAAACATACAAATTTCCAAATAGATAAACATCCAAATTTAATAGGATAGTCGTGATACTGCCATACTATTCTATATCGAATTGTTAGTAGCTAACCTAGTGTCAAAATTCTCAAGCCGCCCGAAGGCTTCTGAATTGGCTTAAAGATTGATAGCAGCGGAGACCAACTTTTTACGAGCCCTCCAAAGAACTGAGACGCTCAGTTAAAATACCACTAATGGCCGTTCCCTATATTCTATCTATCGACAGGTTTCCTTACTGTCAATAGACAGACACATCTTTGACACATCTTCCATACAAAATGTGTCAAATTTTTACTGCCGGTAAGCAAATCTGTTGATAGACAGAATATTGGGAATGGCCATAAGCGGTTACCCAGCCATAGATTCATCGCGCCCAGGGTTGCTTAACTTACTAATCGTTTTGGCCCTCATTCGGGTCTCATTGAGCTTTATTTCCAACATACTTTATCGCTGTTGAAATGTTAATTTATTACTAGTACACATTTAATTTTATAGTCAAATGTGACATCCCTGTGGAACTAGTTACTGACCTTTCCTAAATGTAAACCTGGGTCCGTGCCAGTTTCGGACGTGGGTGGAATTCTGTTCTGACTAAAGGAATTATTCGATATACTCCTATTTGGTTAGGTTCTACTTTTCAGTAGTAATTAGTTTAGTCTTTAGTTTTTTTACATTTAAAACCTGATTGGAATAATTAATTCAAGATAAAGTTATTACAATAATAATCCTACTACTATTATAAATGGGAAAAATTGGATGTTTGTGAGTTTGTGAATTTGGTTGTTTTTAGTCAATCACGCCGTAACGGCTGATCGATTTTAGATGAAATTTGGCACACTGGTAGATTATGGCCAGGATTAGAACATAGGCGACATAGAGTTTTTACCCCGGAAAAGGCAGATTACGCAGGCGGAGCCACGGGCAAAAGCTAGTATATCATAATAATCGAGTTAAGTTACTAGAATTTCCTAATTCATAAGTAGTAAATATTGTTTTCAAGTTGTTTTATCAAAATGACTTCAGCAAACTTAATGTTGTCGCTTGAAGTACCAAAAGAGACGAAAATAAATGACACGGTAACAGGGTTTTTAAAGTAACCTTACACTTACTTAGGGTGGTTGTGAAATGCGACTCATGGCGATATCATTTCTTTCTACCTGTCATTATACCGGCTTAATGAAAACTCAAATACAAATAATGATTGCTTGACTTCGAAATTTATCCCTGGACTTAACGGTTCGCAGCCTTAGTATGCTGCAAATAAGTAAATAATTTAAATGATAATGATGATGATGTTAAGGAAGTGGGTACGAAACCCTCGGTACGCGAGTCAAACTCACAACTTGACCGGTTTTATACTTATACCAGATGTTTCTCCAAATATCTATTTTTTTATAGCAGAGGCCGACAATCGAACATGTGGGTCACCTGATCTCTACCGCTCATGCACGCCCACAATACCAGAATAATCATGGACGCGTTGCCAACCTTAAAAGAAACGAATAATTGGGATTGTTTTTTTTTATCCTAGCTCGGCAAAGTGATTACGCTACACTTAATGTTAAGTGCAGCGCAATCCAAGAATACTGTCGAACAACGACGATGTGTCTATCGTAGGTCGGCAAAATTATGCCGGCCTGCCTAATTGCTTCTTCACACTACGTGTTGGAATTGGATAAGGATTGCCAAAGCATTGGGAAGGAGAGGGGGAATTTGGGCCTCCGGATATCTCACTCACCGTAGGAAACATAGCAGCAAGCCGATACTTTACAGTGGAAACGACCCGGTCGAGACGTCGTGCTGTAGAAAAATCTGTCTAAATCGTATCCTCAGTTGCCTCCAAGCGTCGGGATAAGTGAAGATTCGTGTCGCTTTGATATATCGGGCGTCAGGGATCAACTAAAGTTAAGCATAAGTCGGGTTAAAAGGGCATTACTCTTTCTGTTTTCAGGCTGGACTCTAGAGAGTAGCTATTATGCGTACTTTTTTTATCCTGGCACGGCAAAGTACACTGGACTTGATGTACAGTGCAATCCAAATATAATGTCAACCATCAACAGACATTGCGTCCCTCAACGGTCGGCTGAATTATGCCGGCTTGAAAAATAAAACTGCTTGGTGGCGCAATTGTAATGCGTATGCGTTACGATTGAGCCCAATGCTGAGGTCTCTGGTTCGATCCCCGGGTCGGGTAAAGTGGTATTACGAAATGCTCAGTATCAGCCCGGAGTCTGGAATTTGTGCCCGGTATGGCGATAGGCTCGCCCCCTATCACATCATGGGACAGAGATACGTTCGGCGAAATGTGGGTGTACTGGTTACACCTCTGCCTACCCCTCCGGGATTACAGGCGTGAGTGCGTATGTATGTATGTATGAGAAATAAATAAAATAAATAAATACACCCAACAGTCACAAACATAGTTCTGACCCCACACTAGGTTAACCTTTATTGTGGGTATCAGGAACTACGTAGGTCTTGCGGTCCCACAACACCCAGACCTGAAACAAATATATGTGGATCACACAAACATTTGTCTAGGTGCGGGAATCGAATCCACGGCCTCTTGCTTCGCAGCCGGCTACTGGCCCGCTACGCCACGGAGGCTGTCAACAATACTATAAGATATTATTATAAATAAACAACTGATGGCCAATTATTGTAAAATGTTCAAAATATAATTGCGATCTAGTCCCAGTGTCAAGAAAGTTGCAACTAGTATTCTAATAATATCTATATTCTATCAACAATCAACGTCAAATGTGAATGTCATAGATCGAAATAAGATCGAACATACTCGTAGATTAAAAGTTGACTGAAGCCAAAACGGCATTCTGTTAAAAAAAATGACACATGTCCTTATATAAACGTCAAAATTGTGACTGAATTGAGATTGAAATGAGATCGAGATGAGATCATATTGAAACCGGATTGAACTAAAAGAGGAGTCCAATACCAATTTT
The DNA here is from genome assembly GCA_905332985.1 of Mimas tiliae. Taxonomy (NCBI): domain Eukaryota; kingdom Metazoa; phylum Arthropoda; class Insecta; order Lepidoptera; family Sphingidae; genus Mimas; species Mimas tiliae. Next base: position 8,059,368 of record HG995259.1, read on the forward strand.
TTAGTCAAATCACAATCTAATCTCAGTTTGTTTATTGATGTTTATAATGGAAATAGCCAATTATGCATCCCCTTCGCTCTTCCATCCTGGATTAGACACGGTTTGCTCAGTATAAGCACATGCACTTGTATGTATGCTGAGCGAGTCATAACAAACAAAAATTTTATTCGATGGAGTTTATTTGCGATATGGTCCCATATAAATTTGGCTTGGATCTGATAACGGAGTAAGGAGTAAAAAAAAACTTCAAAAAAATGTAAACTGGAGTCTCAATGAAGTTGCAATTTCATTTGACCGGCAGTTGCACCAGCACCGACTCCAAAAAACCTATATAGAAGTTGTTATTTTTGGCTTTTCAGTGTTCATTGGCATTAAACGGCTCACAACGGCTACACGTCTTTTTGTTATTCATTTATCCCTTTCGAGTGATCCCTAAATTTTACTAACTTGAACCTTTAGGAAGGCTATTTTATTTCGGAAAATTACTTATCGAGGACGGAGCAGTAAGCAAAAGTTAGCGTGGATTGTTTCAACTATCTGTAATTATTGTAACGGCGCGTGAAAAAAGGTTATAGTTCATGATATTTAAAGATCGCTTCAAAAATCAGTAGGTTTCGTGTACCATGGCTTGTTACGCTGTTATTATTACATGCGGTATTCTATATCGAAACGCCGGGACCGACTTTTTACGTTCCCTCCGAAACACGGTAACCCATCCATATGGTAACCCAGCTGACCGCGTCACGGTTTGCTTAAGTCGCCAATCATTTACCGATAAATGTCTGCAACTAGCTATGATTACATGTGGTTGCAACAATGCCCCCTTAATGTGCATCTCTATTTGCGACATTTCGCCCCACCGAAAGGCGCGACTATCACAAACAGGCGTGACAAACTTTCAAGTGTGGACGGTTGTCAAATGTTACGCCTTAATTTCACGGAGCAATCCGTTCTGACACCCGTCATGTCGTTTAAGATTTTTTATTTATTGTTAAAATCCATGGCAAAATGACACAAATTATGAAATCCACATTAGCATTGCATAGAGCTTAACAACACATGACATACTTGACAGCCACGCCACCACTGGCTCCAGCGATGGCAATTTTTGTCGTGTGCACGTATCCAATTTAGTATACTTATATTCAAATATCCATATTTTCCACGACTGAATTGAAATATGTAAGACACAAAGTCGTAAATTTGAAGCTATCAAGATATAAAAAAATCCACGTCTAATATGTTAGTTTTTTTTAGACATCACGCCTGTAATCCCCGAAGGGGTAGGCTGAGGTGTAACCAGTACACCCACATTTCGCCGGGCGTATCTCCGTCCCACGATGTGATAGGGGGCGAGCCTATCGCCATACCGGGCACAAATACTAGACTCCGGGCTGATACTGAGCATTTCGTAATAGAAAAACCCAATATCACTTTTACCCGACCCGGGGATCGAACCTGAGACCTCAGCGTTAGCTTTAGTCGTCACGCGTACGCATTACAACTGCGCCACGGAGGCAGTCGTTTTTTTATAGACGTAGCTATAAATTCTTTTATATCTTCATTCGTCTAGTGGCAGCGTGAAGTCTTGGGTCCAATTTGTGAAAGTTAAGTCGGGCAAACACAATTTGTGATTGAGTTTCCGATTAAAAAATTACACGTGCATTACCCGAGATTGGAATTTCTGCCCGCCTGAATATAGGCTCGCCATCACATCATGGGACGATAATAGGCTCGGAGCAATGAGGCTGCAGTACTAGTTGCACGTCTGCCTTACCTCTTCGGATATAAGCGTGATGAAGTAAATTATTTTGTTACTTAACTTTCTTTTTATCCGAATGCACGAAAGGAGTGTTAAGTTTTTTTTTAAAATATAGCACCTGGCAATCGCATTATTAAAATAAAATAAATTAAAGTAATTGAGTTGATCCTAAATCACATCTACTCGCATAAAATTCCGTAGTTGCAGAAGAATTATTGATGCATTCATTCGACCTTTAAGTAGTAATGAGAATTGGGAAAAGTAAGAGGGTTCGAGGTTTGGGCTTCCAGAAATCTCACTCACTCTACGAAAGGCATCAGAAAGCTGCTAATCACATCTGTTTTCTGTGAGACCGTGGTACTAACTCTGTCGAGTTGGAGCCATCATGTCCTATACAAAAATATCTACAGTGTAGCTCTATCACATAAAATCTTCTTTCACTCGTAGTGGGGACGGCGCAACGTGTTTTTTAACACATGTTACATAAAGATTTGGCTTGTAGTTTTTACGACCGGCCGCCTGCGTGACGTCATCAACCCCTTTGGGGATAAAACAACCAGACCCGAAACAAAATATTTTTGGATTGTGGATTACACAAACATTTTGTCTCTGTACGGGAATCGAACCCGTGGCCCCTTGCTTCATGGCCGACGACTCGCCCATGGCTCTACGGAGGCTCTCACATAAAACAACGCAATAAACATGATGCGAATCTTATCAACGGTACTTGAACAACGAGTTAACATTTTTCTTTTAAAACACATACGATAATTTTAACTCACATACAGTATCCTAAAGAAATATCAAAGGACCTAAAACAGTTTCAACATTTGATTAGTCCTCTTAATTGGATTGGACCGTATTAAAGTTAAAACAAACCAGACTGAAGTTCAAAAGGGATCGGGCCGAGCTTGATTTTCACCAATGTAAAATCGTTCGGTTTAATTAACGAGATATTTTTAAAGGTCATATATTGAAAGTATTAAGCTAATTTTATTTTAAAAAAATATTATTTTGCAGTAATTTGTAAGCTAGTAAATATACTGGGTATTACGTGTCTTAAAATTTTACGTCTCGGGGTGAGCGTAATCCAGTGCTATACAGTGTTTTGTAAGTCAAAGTTTAGTGTAAAGCTGCTTCTGTTTCATGCGTAGCACTTACCATCAGACAAGCAACCAGCTCATCTTGTCATTCAGGCTAGTAAAAAAATATTTAAATAAAAGAGGCCTATAACAAAATATCAACCAAACTTTCTGTTCCTTTGTTGAAATGTCGACAGCCAAAGCTTCAAACCCAGTTTGAAGGAGATCGATGGCGATTACGTACGTCAGTCTTACGTTTTTAATAAGTACGTACTCGTAATTAAGAATATTATTAATTGTCGCTTGTTTTAACAATGAAGATAAATATCGTGTAAAACCCATGTGGCGGTACGCAGCGCGCACCGCACAATGCAATGTTAACCGATCCTGCATCGCGCTAGCAAAGTTTGCGCGACGGTTACTATATATACAAGTTCCAAAACATCAACCAACGGAGGGGCCGCGGCCGGTCAGGTACAACATCTGCCTAACTGAAGACCTCCCCTTCGCCAGAGGAACATTTTAGCACCCGTTCCTCTACACCCACAAATACAGCTATGACACTTTTTTACAATACGTGCCATAGCTGTAAGTTTTCCATAATAAATGAATAAAATAATAAAATATCTATTCTATCCTCTTTGGAGTCGGTGCAATTTTATTTGACCGGTAGTGACACAGACACCGACTCTAGAGATAATACAACAGGGAGATAGAATTTGTTATTCTTGACTTTTCAGAGTTTTTATTTTGAAGTCAGTTTCTCAGTTTTGTTAAACTTTATTTTATTTTTCAATTTTTAATTGTAGTTATAGCAATAGCTTGTAAATTCCAATACAATAACACAATCGCAACGAGTGTAATGTCCGTTGAGGACCTTTTTTCCGTATTCCGTCATCAGATCTTTACTAAATTTATATGGGACCACATAACAACTAAACTCTATCAAGTGAAATTTTTCCAACAGAATCGGCCCACAATTGGCGGAGAAATGGATGTACCTCCTCCTTTTTGAAGTCGGTTAAAAAATAACTAAGAATTCTCTTTAAAGCTTTTTCTGCCTGGCGTTATCCCGGCTTAATGCCAGGGTCCGCCTTCCCGTCATGATTTAATGGTAGATTTGGTATTATGTAAGGCGACCCGTTGTCAGACCACCACAACCCGCAACAGAACCAAGTTTTGTTATTGCACCGTCCGTTAATCAGCAGAGTACACCACGTGCAGGTGAGGTTGGCTTTGAGTATAAAATGTTGTTGGCCTGCTTACATTCCTTTTCTACAATGAATATAAATAAATAATACCCAATAATACTAGCCCTGTATTACACACGTCCCACTGCTGGGCACGGGCCTCCTCTACTGAATGAGAGGGGTTAGTCCTTAGTCCACCACGCCTTAAACGAATATAATAATAAAAAAGAGCTGGTGAACTAAAGGCCTAACCCCGTCGATAAGTAGAGGTGACCCGTGCCCACTAATTGGACAGTAAAATATAGGGCTGATATAATTTGTTTTACTCTAAAAATATGTTTGATACATACGCACTCACGCCTGTAATCCCCGAAGGGGTAGGCAGAGGTGTAACTAGTACACCCACATTTCGCCGAGCGTATCTCCGTCCCATGTGATAGGGGGCGAGCCTATCGCCATACCGGGCACAAATTCCAGACTCCGGGCTCATACTGAGCATTTCATAATAGAAAAACCCAATATCACTTTACCCGACCCGGGGATCGAACCCGAGACCTCAGCGTAGTCGTAACGCGTACGTATATACGCAAGTTATAAATATTTTTTTGATTGACGTCACGAGTTTTTTTACAGTTAGGTTATAAATAATGTACAAAAGCATATACATATTATTATATTTGTATGTGCTTAACTGTTTTATGTGTTCATGAGTCCTTATGGTAATTGCCAAATAAAGTTATTTTCTTTCTTCTTTTTTTTATTTCGTGAGTATAACTCCATTTACGGATACCTTCTCAACCACAGGGAAGGAGATATGGTTATGCTGAACTCACCAGCATTCCGACCCAAGTGGGTACCCCAAACGACGCGACCGCTGGATCGGGTTCCTAACCAAAATTCTTACGCTGCTATACCGACTCCATTTTAGCCTTTTTTGAGACGGTGTCTCGAGGGACTCAAAAGTCCCTCACAAATTTGAAAGGATTCGGCGTCTATGGCAGCACGGCGTTATCGCACTACCGTCCATCTCAGCGTCGCACTGTAAAAGCATGCACCACCCTTAAACGCTTTTGCTGCTGCGTTTCGTACGGTGAGTGAGATATCCGGAGGACCAAACCCCTCCCCTTCCCAATCCCTTAATTATCCCTTTTCTTTAAGGTCGGCAACGCACCCATAATTATTTTAGTATTGTGGACGTACATGGGCGGTGGAGATCACTTACCATCAGGTGACCCACTTGCTCGTTTGCCGGCCTATGCTATAAAAAAACAACAATATACTGACTATCTGAGCTAAATTACAACCCCTCAAATTCCTCTTCAAATGCTTCCGAATATTAAAGCGCGATATAAATTTGAAACTATTTTCCGATATAAATGAGGCCAGTTTTGAGCAGGCTGCTTTGGCTGGAATCGTGCCAACTTATGCCATTGTCTGTTTGGGATATTAATATCATCTAGCGATGGAAAGCCATTATCATTTCATCTGTGGCGGATGTTAGTTTTAATCAAGATGACATGTTTATTTTGGGCGCAACGTGATTATTGTTACATGCAATAATACAATACTAGCCCTGTATTATACACGTCCCACTGCTGGGCACGGGCCTCCTCTACTGAATTAGAGAGGTTAGGCATTAGTCCACCACGCTGGCCTAATGCGAGTTGGCAGACTTCACGTACCTTCGAAATTCTAATGAAGAACTTCTCAGGTATGCAGGTTTCCTCAAGGTGTTACCTTCACCGTTAAAGCAAGCGATAATTATCAATTAATAAACACATAACTTAGAAAAGTCAGAGGTGTATGCTCTTGAGGCTGGTTTCGATCCTGCGAATTAAGTCTTGACAGTCCGTACCACTCGCCACTGAGCTATCATGGTTACATAGGATTATATAATAATAATTAATAATAATTCATAATAATAATAATTAAAAAATAATTCATAATTAATAATAATAATAATAATTAATATGCATAATTCTGCCGATCTGCGATAGATTCAGTGTCTATCGTTGGTCGACAGTATTCATGGATTGCGCTATACTTACCATCAGGTGTAGCGTAGTCACTTTGCCGAGCCAGGATAAAAAAAAAAAAAAAAAAAAATAATATAAATAAATAACACCCAACAGTCACACAGAGCCCTACCCTAAAGTAAGATACGAGTCTTGTGTCGTGGGTATCAGGAATTACGAGGGACTTACGATCTCAATACCCAGACCCAAAACAAATATTTGAGTATCAAACAAATATTTGTCTCGGTGCGGGGATCGAACCCGCAGCCTCACGTTTCACAGTAGGCTACTGCCGACTGCGGTAGGGAGGCTGTCAATATGTTGTTGTTTTTCGACTATTAGACGCAGTGTAGGAATTTAATAGGATATAATAGGAAATATAGTAACGAAAATGTGTTTTGTAAATGTATTCTATACGGTTCCTAAACTATTTTTCTCATAGACCACTTTGAAAAATGTAGCTGGTTCCGGTGGACCCCTGCAGCTACATTTCTACCATATTTCCAATACTCGACAAAAATGTGAAGACCCCCGTCAATTCTTCCGTGGACTCCTGGGGACCTGGACCACTTTGGGAACTAATACTATACTATATCGAATGTTAATGGCCAAACCTAGTGTCAGAGATTTCAAGCCGCCCAAAGGCCTTCGAGTTTTTACGTGCCTCCGAAGCACGGAAACGCTTAGTTGAAATACTACTGAGCGGTCACCCATACATAGACTGGCCGAAGGGTTGCTTAACTCGCTAATCGTTTACCGATTAGTGAGTGCAACTAGCTATGAGCGCCTAGCTATATTTTGAAATGGATTAAACATGAGATCATATTAAATAACATTTGTATTTAGACTTTCCAAGTTAATCTAGATAGGTCTTCGATGAGATAGGTGGTTTAGAAAGACAATGAGCAAAGGTCAGTTGCAAAGGTACTTTAAGTGACGAAACACATGCATGTTTTCGCATACCTCGTTTTATTCTACAATCATTATAAATATCATACAAATAAATGTCTTAGACGCCGAAGACGTTCCATTTCAAATTATTTTTATTACAGAGCGGCAGGACCCTCATGCATAAAACGGTAATTCCAATAAACTCAATAACTTAATACTGCCCTGCAAACAATACACGTGTATTTACAAAATACACTCTATTTTTAATCGAATTAATAAGCGTAAAAGCCTATCAATTAACTATATGGCTTTTTATATTAGTGTCCACTATCCATATTTACGCCAACGTAGGTGCTACGACCCGCAGACTTGACCGCTACGACTGCTACGCCCGCCGTAACCAATAAAGCAAGCGAGTAAGTGGATTAGTCAACGTATTAGCAATTCAGTAGATCCCGCTGATCCTCTACGACAATATAGTCCTAGTCGTCTGCGTAATGTTCGACATTTAAAATCCAATTAATAAAATTGGAATTACTGTGGGGCATTTAAAAACATATTTTTTTCAAGATAAATGCAGCCAGTGTTAATTGGCGACACTCATTATGGCATTTTATGAACATAAATTTACACTAATAATCCAGCCAGTATTAAAATTTTCATTCAAATCAAATGTGATATGAATCAACGAGAATAATGAAAATTTTACCTCAAATTTTCCGTCTAGTTACACAAATACAATCATTCAAAATTACTATACGTCACGAATATAAAAAACACCACTAAAACCACGACTCACCGTGTCACAACACTTACAGCGGAACTGTTGAAGAAGATGGTGCGATGTACGACGCGCGCGTTGCAAGTAACGCCGTCCCGTGCGGTCGGGAGGCGAGTAGATACGCGAGTGAGCTTGCCGGCGTCACGCTCTCCTTATACACCCCGCAACCCTTGTGGGCGGAACTGTATAGAGCTGGTTTATATTGACAATTTTACATGATATTTGGTATGTTTCCCTCAACGCGGTCTTGTTCATTGATACTAGTATCGTAACTAAGTTTAGTGTATCACACCCATAGTTAATTGAAGATTAAAAGTGACATTAAATACTAATGTGAGGTTATAATACTACCAAAAGTAAAATACTCCTCACTCACTGATCGATATCACGATTCTCAAAAACTATTAAAGCTAGGATCATGATGGTCAGATGATAGTTTGTGTAATGTAGCGGCCAACTAAGAAAGGATTTTTGGAAATTTTCACGGTTGAAAGGGGGAATGAACTTTTTTATGGAACGGAATATTTTTATTCCCAGAAAAAGATATTATGGCGGGCGGATACGCGGGATACAGCTAGTTATAAATCTGTCTCACTGCTGGGCACGGACTTCCTCTACGAATGAGAAAAGATACGCACGTATGGCGTATGCCTTAGTGCACCACGATGGCCTAATGCGGGTTGCATTAGGTACAATTGACATACCCACGAAATTCTTATGAAGAATTCTCATGTATGCAGATTTTCTCACGTAGTTTCTTTCACCGTACACACGTAAAGTTGGAGCGTCAGAGGTGTGTGCCCTGGGGTCTGGTTTCGATGCCGCGACTTAAATCTTGATAGTTCGTACCACTCCCCACTACGCCATCGCCGTTTTTTAATTGACACAAAAAACAAAGAGGTTCTCAATTCTTCTGTATATTTTTCATGCATGCTCACGCATAAATCCGCCAAATGGGGTCCGATTTGTATGATTCTCTTTTGTATTCGATAGGTTTACCACTTGCTATCGGCCACATTTATGGCATTTTGCTGCACCGAGAGTCTGTCTCACTTAATTGCTTAATGTGGACGAGAGTTGTGACATGACACGACAAAATGTTCGTTAATTTCAACGAGGTGTCAGAACGGATCGCTTTATTTTTTTTATCGCATAGGCCGGCAAACGAGCAAGTGGGTCACCTGATGGTAAGTGATCTCCACCGCGCATGTACGCCCACAATACCAAAAAAATCAAGGATGCGTTGCCGACCTTAAAGGAAAGAGATAATTAAGGAATTGGAAAGGAGAGGGGTTTTGGGCCTCCGGATATCTCACTCACCGTACGAAACGCAGCAGCAAGCTGCTACTTTACGCCGGTTTTCAGTGAGACAGTGGTAATGACCCGGACGAGCCGACTCATACATGCTGTAGACAAAAGTGTCTACAGCGTGGCTCTACCATTCAGAAACATGAGTCATCATGATGTCACTCGTGACATTAGGTCATGCATCTGATAGCCGTTCTAACTTGTGTCTTTCTTACTTATACCTGACATGGTCACGGAGTCTCGGTGCGGCGAAATGTTACAAATGTACACGCACTTTTACATTGTTCCAAAGAAAAATAGCGTCGTATAAAAATACAATTCGTAACTTCTGTTCCTGGAAGAATATTCTGTATTCGTTGAAATTTTATGTTTTATTCAATTAATACCTATACTAAAACTTTGGTATTCAGATTCTCATACATTATTCAAATGTTTTCAAATAGATGCTCTCCTACTCATATTATAAATGTGAAAGTTTCGACGTCTGTTATTGTTTAATTACGTTTTATCGGCTGATCATATTTGGATGAAATTCAGCGCACAGTTAGACCTGGATTATAACATAGGCTACTGTTTATTCTGGAACAAGACACGAGTTTACGAGTGTTAGAGCCACGCTGTAGACAATTTTGTCTACAGCATGAATGGGCCGGCTCGTCCGGGTCGTTACCACTGTCTCACAGAAAACCGGCGTAAAGTAGCAGCTTGCTGCTGCGTTTCGTACGGTGAATGAGATATCCGGAGGCGCAAATCCCCCTCCCCTTCCCAATTCCTTATTATCCCTTTCCTTTAAGGTCGGCAACGCGCCCATAATTCTTTTGTATTATGGGCGTACATGGGCGGTGGAGATCGCTTACCATCAGGTGACCAACTTGCTCGTTTGCCGGTCTATACTATAAAAAAAAGACATTCACACGGGTGGAGCCGCGAGCAAAAGCTAGTGTGTAATAAAATTGTTACTTCAGACTTACCGCTGACTATGAATAGTCCTAGTTGCTTTGAACAGATCCTTTGCGTAGCACTTCATTATCCAAACAGAATGCTACATTAGTATGTAATTTTTGTATGCAATTCTAATTCCAATAATTGTATAATTTAATGTTAGTGTAATTGTCTTTATGTCTTATTGTTATAAAACTTTTGTGTCCTTGTATTTTTATGTCTCATTTTTCTGGTAGTCTGAATGTGATTGTATCTGTAAGTATTTATGCATATCTATATTTAATGTAAACGCTAGATTATCTTCCTGTAAATAACGGTGCTATAGTTTAAGTTTTGTGTTTGCAATGTTGATGTGCTAATTAAATAAATAAATTAGTGCAAATACTTTAGACAAAATATATCTTACACCAGAGATGTTAATAATGTACATTTGAATTATACGGAGATAATATGAAAATTAAAATGGTGGTGACATAATAAATAATTGAGAAGTATGATCTTTATTTCTCAATCTGTGTATGTGTGTATACCCTCCTACACCAATGACCGATGAAGAGAAGTCGGAGCTAGCTTCTATTAATTAAAGTGTGCATAAATTATACAACGTAGAAAGGTGTGGTTAACTATAGGGTGTTTATTGGCGCAAAATAATTTTTATCCATATTTAATTGAAGGATCATTTAAATAAAAAACGTTAATTAAATTGAATCGCGGGCTAGTTCTGATCTTCCACATTAAGGACGACAATACACTCAAGCTTCTTCTTTCTAGTTTAGTAGGTATTTATAGTCAGTGTAGATCAATTTCTTCATCAAGGAGCTTGTTTGCCGGCTGTTGTATAAAATCATACGTGGGCGGATAGAAGCACCCCGTGGAGCATTTTTAACGGTATGGAATCATTATAAACAAAATTCCCTGTAAACACCCACGGTTTTGGATAAATACAAACGACAAATACAAATGAACTTTCGTTATTTTATGTGCCGAATTATTACTCGTTATCGCTAGGAATTGCTCGCTTTTAGTTTATAGCTGAGACTGAGTTACCGATCAAGATTAAAAAAAACTGGTTAAGTGCGTGTCGAATCACACACTGTGAAGGGTTCCGTACTGTAACCAAAAGTATTCGATATCTCAAAAACTTTTTCACTACACTATTATGTAGCGGTTCATAAAATACAACTACCATCCCAATGTCATCTATATAGTGCTAATAGCCTCCGAGTATGGCTGGCTATACGGACGGACAGACGGGCATGACAAAATTATAAGGGTTCCGTTTTTGCCATTTCGCCCGGGACCCTAAAAGGTCATTAAATATTAAAATATATTTCAATATATAGCTGAATCTGTCCATTTTCGAATTCACCGTTATAAATTACTAGCTTTCGCTCGCGGGTCCGCCCGCGTGTTAATCTTTTTTTTGGACAAAATTTATTTGTCAAATTAGTCGAGCCATGTTCGAGTTTTTCCGAGACTAACGCACGGCAACTGATTTATATATACATAGTATATATATAATATATATATAGGTTTCTTCATGCGAGTCGCGTTTCGGGGTCAGTATCCAGTAAGTTCAGGCCGGCATAATTCTGGCGACCGTCGAGGGATGCAACTTTTGCCTTTGGAAATTCGGACGGCATTGTTCTTACCATAAGGTGCAGAGTAGTCACTGCCGTGGCATATAGAAACCAACACGCACATTGTAAACACACACAAAGCAGAGTGTCGACGCCGTGCCAGTGTAAAAACTAAGAACGAGGAATATAATGCACATACATTGATTTTACATTCCATTTACTCGCTAGACAGCTTCAATGAATCGAGCGGTTTGTTTCCTGGAAATAAAACAAACTACCAGTTAGTGTTGAATAGGATACGATTTTAAATAAGTTTGTAAGAGTAGCCTCTTTTTTGTACTGAGGCAGTACAAGGACACACTTCAAATGAGGCGAGCCGTATTTTATGTCAGTCCCTCGTTTTCACTCTTTCATGCACACAGCCCGCGACATAGGAATAGTAAAAGAGGAACGCGACATGAAATTTGATGTACCCCATGTAAAAAAAAACTTTTTATTAGCTTTAAGGAAGAGACGAGCAGGTCGCTCGCCTGATGGTAAGCGCCACGCCTGCTCATAAACAGAACCAACGCCACACAGAACTTTAAATAACAAAGCACTGCTTGACACTGGACTGCGCTCGTCACCCCGAGACATAAGGTGTTAAGTCTCATAATGCCCAGTAATTTCACTGGCTTCCATGTCCTTCAAACCGGAACACAACAGTGCTTACACACTGTTGCTTGGCGGCAGAAATTGACAAAGCCAATTAAGCCACTTTTACATTATTTCGTCATGTACGAGACAAATGTACTGCCTCTTGTATGTCTTTCTCATCACTACCAGTGTAGTTTGAGTGCGAAGTTTCTTCTCGTCATTTTCTACTGTACAATAAGATTTACATTTTACACGAATGCATCTTTAGTAATGCGCTGTAAATTTTATGTATGTATTCCTGTATTCCGAAGAAGTAGACAGAGAGATCACTCGTGGTTAGGCGCCGAGCTTGTGTGTGCGTGTGCATTAATTGTGTGTCCATGTCTGCTTTGACAGTGTTCATGGCGCAGTGGGCCGGCTGTGAAGCGAGAGGCTGCAGGTTCGATGCCCGCACCGAGACAAAAGAAAGTTTGTATGATCCTTAAATATGTGTTTTGGTGCTTTCTCCCTAGACAAGTGACGTCAGGCAGACGGCGCGTTGTAAAAACTACAATCCATATATTTCTGTAAGATGTGTTAAAAAGTACCTATGTTGTGCCGACCCCACTATGAGTGGGATAAGGGCAGGTGGAAGAAGAAGGTGTTCTGACCAGGCTAGCACGCGGAAAAACGTATATTTAAAAAGAAATGTCTTACTTCGTATCTAACTGCGATAACTGTTTTTAATCAATTATATTTTCAGATCGTGGTATAAATAGTCATACGTTACATTCACACATCTATTTTTGTACTTCGATCACATTTTCTCTCAGTACGCGAAGAGTTAAGTCTCATAATGCCCAGTAATTTCGTCTTAAACAATCCCTTGACCTCATCCCACAGAGGTTAAATAACAAACTAATTTCTAAGAAATACAACCTTCGCATCTTTTATTTCCATTTAAAACTTGTTTTCAAGATAATTAACATTGGATGAATATTTTGCGAAGTTACAACAAAGTTTATTTTCTTACTGAAACAGTTGTTTCGCTAACTTTAACCGAATTACACGTCTCTCCCAAAAGTCATCTGACTACCGGATATTATAATTTCCCTATTTTAGTTAATACTAACTTTGAATATTTATGTTAAATTAAATATTTTTCTTTATTAGCTTGAGTGACGAAACGAGCAGGTCGCTCACCTGATGGTAAGCGCCACGCCTGACCATTAACAGAAGCAACACCACACAGACCTTTGAATTACAAAACACCGAATGCTATTTGACTGCGCTCGTCACCCCGATACATAAGACATGGAAGTCACACAATGCCCAGTAATTTCACTGGCTTCAATGTCCTTCAAACCAGAACACAACAGTGCTTACAGACTGCTGCTTGGAGGCGGAAATAGACAAATCGGTGGTACCAACCCAGACGGCCTCTCACATTAGAAGCAACCTTTATGTATATTTTTAATGATGTTTAAAAAACGTGAATTTATTACATACTCTATACATATCGTTTGTAAGTGGTTATTACTATCATCAATCTTGCTATGGGGAGGGTCTAAATATCTTTGAAACCAACTTGATAGCGACTAGCATACACATGGTGATAAACCCGCCATAGTGGCTCGTTCAGGTGAGTCGCATTCCGAGGTCAGCCAGTGTAGTTCCTGTAACGTAAGGCGTAACTCTAGCGACCGTCGAAGGACGCAATATTTACGGTCCACATTATATTTGGACTGGACTATACTTAACATCAGATCCAGTGTAGTCACATTGCCAGTGCCAGGTTAAAGAAAAACAACCCGGGAGTGCCGACAGAAGTGAAAACTTGAACAATTATGGTGACAGTTGAATATATATATCTATGTTGTACGTATATACACAATATATGTTTATATTATATTTAGTTATATTATCAATGTATTTCAACCCAAACCTAACTCTTGTGTAATAGGAGCCAATATATGTAGATACTTATATACAGAGGTGTCGGTAACAGTGTCGCGAGTTCAATTGTTTTTTCCCATCTCAAAAAATGCACAACGCTCATAAAGAAATATTCACTACAAAAAAACTGTCTGCCCCACAAACTTTAATTTTCGGTACCACTAGCTTATATTTTGATGTCAGAATTTATCTACTGTAGCCAATATCACCGGGACCGGAATAACGAAACGGTTGACATCTCGTTTATTAAAATCGGATGAGAAGTTTCTATGCGCTACAGTTGAATATATGTAACTTCAAACATAGCCTGCTAAAACATAACCCTTACTTTTGGTTTAGCCGTAGTCGGATAACAAAATACCTCAGTTCGCTATACTAGTGTTAATCGATGTATGCAAATAAAATCCATTTGCTCGTATTCCAGCTACCTCCTGCTTTAAAAAATATGGTTTGATTAAATTCTTCGAAAAAGGACAATACTACTTGTATTCATTTATAAAACAAAATTCCATCTTACATAGGTGCATGACATATTGCATAATATATCAGCAAAACATTCATATACAAAGCTTTATTTTTTCCCCAGAAGTGCATATTACAACACATTTCTAAGAAAACGCAAACAAATTTAAATAAAGCAAACTCCTTTTATCGTGAAAGACGCTGGCAAATTGTACAACCGCGTAAAAGGTAAATGCAATTTAAACTAATAAATGTAAGGTAATTGCGTTAGCTGATGTTGATCTTAGTTTACAGTTGTTTATATTTTTACGGCGCAGCTCTGTTGCGTAGATTGTGAAGCGAGAAATGGCAGCTTTAAATGGGCTAAACGGTTGAGGTGGCTAAACGTTGAAAAACAGCGATACCCTTAGCAGGGAGTAATACAGACTGACGAAATGAATATAGCAGGTTCCAAACCAGACCCAAGAGCACCAACCACTGACTTTTCTAAATTACGTGTGTATTCACTGTTACTTATCGCTTGCTTTAACGTTGAAGTAAACATCGTGAGGAAACCTAAAGCCAGCGTAGTAGACTAAGGCCTTAAACCCTCTCATTCAGTAGAGGCGGCTCGTAGCCAGCAATGGGGCGTATATAATACAGAGCTAGTCATTTTTTATTATTAACCAGAGAGGTTATGGTCAGCCCCAAAATAGTTTCTGTTAACATTTGTAATGAATTACTAGCTATGAAACGAGAGGTAGCGGGTGTGATCGCGCATCGAGATAAATGTTTGTGTAATCCACATATCGTTTCGGGTCTGGGTGTTGTAGAGCCGTCCTCCCTCGTAGTTCATGATATCCCCGATACAAGTAAATAGAGTAGTAGTATGGGCTGGGGAGTAACTGTATGACTGGGGTGTATTTATTACAACGTGTTGCAGAAAGGTGTGGTCATATACAAGTGTCGTTTCATACACCTTGACAGAGTGTTTATGTGCCAGGTCTTATCAAATTCAAGACATCCTAAAATTTGCCCCTTTTTTAATCATGCGTTTTTTTATCGATTAAACAAATTACACCATTTATAAATAAATTGTATTTACCTCTACACAGTATCTAAACATCACTGCGCGCCTAGTAATCATCTAAATCATTCATTCATTTAAATCGCTAGAACCGTCATAGTCACTACCTAATATTTCATTAAAAAGAAATGCTTTATTTATGTCTAGCAATGCAGTCGGATGGGATGCTACGGGGGATGAAATACTTATATCGTACTATATACGTTGCTCAAATTTGACCACATCTTTCTGTAACACGTTGTATAATTGAAATCTACGATTTAATAATAAAGTGTTAGTGTATTTTTAACAGACTTCATATAAAATACAATGAAAATACATTACGCTTTTACAACCCCGACATGCTGCAGGTTTTCGTCTTGTTTAACTAGAGGGAGAGAAGTTGATGCCTTCCAAATCCACTTTCCGTAATCTCATTTACTGTCAAGGAAAATGCCACTTTATTTTTGTACAGAAATTATAAAATTAACATACCCAATAAAATATTTTATAAACTAGTCACTATAATAAGTCAAGTTGTAATTGAATAATTAAATTCGTCTACATTTACAATTGAACAAGCTTTTGCTCACGGCTTTTTCTGCGTGAATTAAATCATCAATTATTATTATATTTATTTTTAGATGTTACACAAGACGAGCGTTATTTTAACGATATAAAACGATGCGACGGTTATCAAATCTACTAATGGTTTACCGAGTCACTTTTACAATGTCACTGCTTTACAAACAACAACCCAGTTATGGCGGCGACCTCTTTTATACGATTTGTCCTCCCTTCGACCAATGTACCGCACAATTATTATTCCAATGTACCCAACGTTATTTTCTTAGACACCCTCAATTCACCTTTAAAAAGAGAATACCCTAACATTATATAAATAAACCCATACAAACTTTGCCACCCACTTTCTCCCTTTAATGGTTGGATATCTAGATGTCTTTTTAAAAAACAATATAAAATATTATATTAAACACAATATTTAATGCATACAGTACAAAATCAACACCCACCCAACATTTCGAAATTGTATAGTTGACGATGTGGGCTAGGCAATAATGAATCAGTCAGGACTCAGGACTCTACCAACTAGTACCTTCAGGCCAGCATACTTCTGACAAGCATTGAGGAACGCAATGTTCTCAACGTTCGATAATTATACAACGTGTTACAGAAAGGTGTGCTCATATTTAAGGGTCGTTCATACACTTGACAGTGAATTTTTATCTACCAGAAATACTAGACATCATAAAATTCCACGCTAATTTTAATCATTCGTTTATCATCAATAAGACAAATCACATCTTTATTAATTAAGTAAAGTGCGTGGGCGAGAATAACAATGCTGGAGTGAGACAAAAGCTCAGCTATTTATTGTTTAGTGTAGTCCAAAGTTACAAGTGGAATATCGACATGTTACTCATTCTATAAAAAAACCCTTTTTTATGTCCCAGCAATGCAGTCGGATTTGTAAATAGGAGGGGGGGGGGGAATAGTTATAAATATAGTACACCATACCTTGCTTAAATATGACCACACCTTTCTGTAACACGTTATATATTTCAACTGCACTTGCACTAACATCACTGTGCGTGCCAAATCCTGAGTAGTAATTTTGTTGTGCTAGTAATAAAAGTCGTTGGCGCGATAACTATGTATTAAAATACATAACAATAAATATGATCTCATGGTAACCAACGTAATAAAAAGTCATATTATCTTATAAAAAGTTATGGGTAGCTTTGTTACTGAATAATATTTATGGATAGGTGTGGCGCTATCAGGGGAGCGGCCTACTCCTCTCGTTTAGTTGTGTAAACAAATAAACTAACAGACCCCGTGGCGCAGTGGACGAGTAGCCGACTGTAAAACATGATGCCGCGGGTCCCTCGCATCAAGACAAATATTCGTCTGATCCACAAATATTTGTTTCGGGTCTGGGTGTTGTGATACCGTAAGTCCGCCGTAGTTCCTAATACAGACGACACCAGACTGTGTCGTATCTTACTGTAGGGTCAGGGTTATGTGTGTGACTGTTGGGTGTTATTTATATATTACTAGCTTTTACCCACGGCTCCGCCCGCATGAATAGACTTTTCCGAAATAAAACGTAGCCTATAACCGTCTCCAGGGTCCCATCTATCTCTACATAAAAAAACATCAAAATCGGTTTAGTGATTTAGGCGTGAAAGCGTAAAAAACAAATCGATTTTTGTCATAAAAGTATCCTATGTTACTTCTTATACCTCCAAGAGTATGTGTACAAAGTTTCATGATGATCGGTTAAGTAGTTTTCGCGTGAAAGCGTAACAAACAAATTTAAGTGCATTCAAATTTATAATATTAGTATGATTATTAACTGTTAAAAACCCCCGATAACAACTAATTGTTTAAATTGTACCAGTAAATTTAAACAGCTGATCAGACCTTCGTTGCATACCTAAGAACCATATCGATTTAACCAGTTTTCAAATACAAAAGCTACATTCATCAATCGCTGAACTCTTTAGGCGGTACGATGCTATACACAAAGTTTGTCTGTATTTAACAGATATAGGGATTAAAATGACACACCTGGTTGTGATGTAAAAGATGGACACGATATAGTCATTTTATTCAAATAAAAATATTACATGTATCAGTCATTGACCGCTGATAAAACAAAATCACATAAATATTGTATTTATTTTTAGTGTTTCAAATACTCATCTTTGTAGCTTAATTTGAACTCTATAATGTAGGCGATACAATACATTTATGTACTTCAAGAGCTAAAAGGGTGACATGAAATATACTTTAACAACTTTGACGAGGGATTTTTCGCGAAAAATCCTTTGAAAAGTTGCTCTCTTATTGACAAGCGTTGAAAGCTTTCGCCTGGCCTGTACAGAGACCGTACACTTTTATTTTTCAACTAGCTTTTCCTCGCGGCTCTTCCCGTGGAACGGCCTTTTACGAGATAAAAAGTAATATATGTCCTATTCCAGGTCATGGTCTACGTGTATGCTAAATTTCATCTAAATCCGTTCAATCGCTAAGGCATTATTGACTAACAAACATCCAATTTCGTGTCAGGGTGTTTCTCTTCAGACGGGTTGACGTCAGGAAGGTGGCTGCTCGTAAAAACTATAATGTTGTGCCAACCCTACTGTGAGTAGGATAAGGGCAAGAAGAAGACACTAAACTTATATACCCACTCACGCCTATAATCCCCGAAAGGGTAGGCAGAGGTGTAATCAGTACACCAACATTTCGTCGAGCATATTTCCGTCCCATGATGTGATAGGGAGCGACCTATCGCCAAACGGGGCGCAATTCCAGATTCCGGACTGATGCTGAGCATTTCGTAATAGAAAAAACCCAATATCACTTAACTCGACCCGGGGATTGAACCCGAGATCTCCGCACAGCAGTCGTACCGCATACGCATTACAACTGCACCACCGAAGCAGTCATGTTAAACTACTGTATTTCTAATAAAGCTGTTGCTAACCAGACGTCAGTTAATCATTAATCAATTAACTGCACCTTCAGTTTATACCTCTAAGGGCTAGCTCACACTGTAAAAATATCCTACCGATTTATTTAATTTACGCACTTGCGATTTAAAATAACCACGCTGTAGTTTGATCCAAATATGACGGGGTGCGGTGCGACTTTAAACTGCATGAGTATTTTGTGCAGTATGGAGTTGTATGGGCGAATGGGATGAGGCATGCCGGATCTGAGGGCCTACCACGAATAAATGTATTTAAATGTTTTGACTATTATTTAGAGAATTTATTCCGGAAGGTTTAAGTATAGTTATATCACGCTATAACCCATGGGAGCAGGGCAGTAACTAAATAAAATATGACACGTTCAAATATAAAAGTCACACCGGCAGATACCTACACCCAACAGTCACACACATAGTCCTAACCTCACACTAGGTTAACCTGTATCGTGGGTATCAGAAACTACGAGGGACTTGCGGACCACATCACACTCAGACCCGAAACTAATATTTGTAGATCCCACGCCATTTGTCTCCATGCAGGAATCGAATCCACGGCATCTCGCTTCGCAACCGGCTACTCGCCTACTACGCCGCGAAAGCTGACGAAGGCGCAAAAATATATCTAATAGTTTATTACTCGTACTCTACTGGCAGAAAAATATCTACTAAGTACTTTTAATAATAGCTGTATTATACCTTATCTGGCGGATATAATTTAAAGGGACATTGTGGAATAGGCCCTTATTATTATAAAAAATTAAAACGACGTTTAATGAACACAATATCAACATTACTGCAAACAAACGGAACACCGGCCATAACAATAATAATTTGCATTTTTATTAGAATTTGGTAAATGAGGTCGTTTTGTTCCGATTTTTTAGTGTTCCGTAGCCAAATGGTAAAAACTGTACCCTTTTAATTTCGTCATGTCCGTATGTCCGTCCGTATATCATAGCCATTTTACTCGGAGACTATTAGCCTTATATGGATGAAATTTGGATGGTAAGTGATCGCTATGAATCGCTACAAAATAGTGTAGTGAAAAAAAAATTGGTGGTCATCCATGGTCTGCATACATGTAACTGAGGGATGATTGTTTTCCAGTGCATATAGGTATGTGTGATATCATTGGCTATCCTATGTCCTTAATAAATGATATGGAGGTTGCTCATTGACTGTTTTACTTGAGTCATTAGGTAGTTTGTGAGATATGAGAGTTTAAAGGCCCAACAAAATTATAAATTCTGAAAATATTCAAGCTAGTAAACGATTTAAATGGTACCTCCAACGATATGTTGTTTCAATAAACTAAGTTGTATAGTTATTGTTATATGATATATTTTAGATACTCAATCTTTATGTTTAGACCGCAAAAACTTACCAACTTATTTTAATGCCGATATAATGAATATTGTACTCTAAGTACGTAAAGTATGTAAATATTTTATTTTAATCTAAACCCATTTTTTAGCATCTTGTACTTATTTAAACTATGAACGTCCATCCTAACCACTGAACCCTTCATTGTGCGAGGTCCGACACGCATTTGGACGTTTTTTCCTACTGTTTTGTTATTAATTAACAGAAGTAGTATTTCAAGAACTTAAAGTATTTTTTAACAATTCTGAGGGAATTAGAAGACTAGTTGCTTAGTCACAATGATCTTATAATGAGTTTATCCCTTATTGGGCTATCCCATCATTATTACCTAATGGATTTAAAAAACTAACAAAACATCACCCAAACTGACTCCAAAAAGAAGAAAATCCTCAACTCGGCGTGAATTTTGAAAATAAAGATATGATACGTCATAATGTCCGCTAAATGTATGTTTTTTTGTAGTTTAGGATTTACCTCAACGTTAGTAGGTATCAAATTCATTTACTGAAGATCTGATGACCGAATACAAGGGAACTGATGAAAAATTCCTCAACGGGTTTTGAATTTTGAAATCTGTTTTTAAGTTTTAGTTGTCCTTATAAAGAATTCTTAAATACCTCCTATTATATTTCAAACCTAAACCGTTTTAACCATAACCTTTTATATCGCGTTCCACCATTCGACATTATAGAAGTTTGCTTTTTATTTCCAACACATGAAAGTAGACACATACATAATGGCAATCCTCGCTTGAAGTGACGACGACGAGGAATTTAATAATTTATTTATCAGCTCGCGAACAGAAGTCATGTAAATAGCTAAACGGCGACGCGAAGTGTCGTCTGAAATCTAATAAAGGAATTCAAAGGACGTACGCTGCGTTCCCCGATGGAAATACCCTCCTACGCGGTGTTTACGCGCTTGATACAATCGCTATTGTATTTTGAATACTTTGGGAACAGAAATGTTTTTAAACATTTACTTGTGTTGTTTTGACAAGACTAATATCAGCTCTCTATTATATACCGGGTGTAAGGGGGTTGCTTCCGAAACCAAAAGGGTACGAAATAAAACACTACCTTAATATAAACGAAAAACGCTATTCCTTTGCTGTTAATTTGCCATTTTGGAAACGTAAGCCCGCAATGTAAAGCGTACTAAATATGCGATACTAGGGGTCAGTAAGTACATTACGCCGCTCTGCGCAGCTGAATCTGAGCGTCAGCTGTTTTATTTATTGTTTCCGCGATTTATTTAGTGGTATCGTATTTGTAATCACCAGCACTACCACCTTCCTTCTTTTTCTTCTTTTTGCATTTCCATTAAACCCGATATAACACAGAGCTGACTCACTACTACTGAGGGGCATTATACTCTCATTATACTTTATTCAACAATAACTTAAACTAATGTTCGTGGCACGTTTCAAGTACACGCATTAAGAAACATGTACAGTGTAAGACTGATGCGGTATACGTGATTTTTGTTTAAGCTGCAGTATTTGTAGAGGGAATGCAAAGAAACTGGTTACATATACATACTCGGTGGTAGCTATTGGGGTTGGTTACGAACCTGCGACTTTAGCCTTGGTAGTCCGTACCGCTAAAATAAATTCAATTAAATTGATCATGTAGGCAATTAAAATTAATTCGCAATGAAATTGAAAAGCTCAGAAATTGTTCGTAAAAAAAACTTTGGTATTGGGGGAATCAAGTACAAATTTTTAAGAATATTTTGTCTCTTAGGACTGGGTCTCTCACATGGATAGGGAAACGCACGCGTAAATAATGAATGGTAGAGCCACGCTGTAGGCAATTTTGTCTACAGCATAAATGGACCGGCTCGTCCGGATCGTTACCACTGTCTCACAGAAAATTGACGTAAAGTAACAGTTTGCTGCAGCGTTTCGCACGGTGAGTGAGATATCCGGAAGCCAAAATGCCCTCCCCTTCCCAATCCCTTAATTATCCCTTTCCTTTAAGGTCCGCGACGCGCCCATGACTATTTTTGTACTGTGAGCGTACACGGTCGGTGATGATCACTTACCATCAGGTGACCCACTTGCTCGTTTGTCGGCCTATGCATGATATTTTTTTTATCATTTTAATTATTTATGACTGTCTCGATGGCGTAGTTGTAATGCGTGCGCACGACTGCTGTGCTGAGGTTTCGGGTTCGATCCCGGGGTCGTGTAAAGTGATATTGGATTTTTCTATCATGAAATGCTTAGTATCAACCCGGAGTCTGAAATTGTGCCCGATATGGGGATACAATAAAATCGCAATCTACAATAAAATCCACTTAAACTCATAAAACCATTGAATTTTTATAACTTATATAAGAATTTAAACTGAAAATTCACATCTTTAATTTTAAGAGCCGATTATACAGTCTTAATACAAATGTTTTTAAAGCTAAGACAAAGCGGACAGCTGAAAAAGGAACTAAAAGGCTCGCTCGCAGTAGTTTCCGAGTCTAATGGAAAGAAAGATAGCGGAAAGCTGATAGGACTTTTGTCGGCGAATAGGTGATATCTGGTAGCAAGGGGAATTGTGGGAAAGTAGATATGTTTTTTTATTTCTAATTGTTAAAGTTCAAAGCACTGAATTGTTAGTTAAGATTGATGATTTTTTATACATACATACGCACTCACGCCTGTACTCCGCAAAGGAGTAGGCAGAGGTGCAACTAGTACACTCACATTTCGCTGCGCTTATTGCCGTCCCATGAAGTGATAGGGGGGCACAAACTCCAATCCCGGGTAATTTATGTGTGATTTTTCGAATCGAACACTCAAATAAAAAATTGAATTACCCGGCCTGAGAATCAAACCCAGGACGTCATGGTTCTCAGTCTTAGTACGCTGCCACTAGACCAACGAGGCGATTACGAACTAAGTACTGTGATTTACGTAATTTGACGTCGACTTTGTATAATGAGTACATTCCAAGGAAACGTCAACAAATGTGAGAATTTATCTACTGAACCCTGCAAATAAGGTTTTAAACTATTTAACTTCAAGTAAGTGAGCTAAGCTGTCCCCAATCTGTAAGTTAGTGCGAGGATTTATGGATATTAGGTATCTGCAGCTAACGGATAGTTTATGTACTATTTTCGGAGTCTGCAAAACTCTGTGTATGTGAGTAATTATATTTAGATACGGTTAAATGTTTTAACAAGTTGGTGGATAGTTTAGATTTAGATTTATCTCGGGTGAAAAGTTATTCAGCAATTAAATTTATATCATAAAAATTAAATTAAATTAATTTATTATGGTTAGTCGACAGCTACAATGGCGCACTGGACGAGTAGCCGGCCGTGGAACGAGAGGCCGCGGGTTCAATTCCCGAACCATGGCAAAATGTTTGTGTGATCCACAAATATTTGTTTCGGGTCTGAATGTTTTCTCCCTCGAGGGGTTGACATCGGGCAGGCGGCGGGTCGTAAAAACTACAAACCATAAATCTTTATGTAAAATTTATTAGATTGTAAAGTAATAGAACAACTAAAATTGAACCGTGTGAATGCGCTGTTACGCAACGTGTGATACTCTCGAAACAGAATTTTCCCCGAAAATTTCGAGATAACTAATTTTTAGCTGAAACAACGTCATCGACGGTAGAAACGTACACATTTACATATTTATTGCCTTCATATACAGAGCCGTGGTTAAAGTTTTATATGAGTTATGCAATAGCTGTCACGTCAACCGTATTTAAGAAAATATGTATGCAGATCGGTACAGCGCCCCTAGCGGATCGTGTAAAAAGTTTTGTAGCATCATACATATTTATCGTATACCATTGACATGACAGTTTTCGAAAACTCGCACTAGGGCTAGAGAAGGGTAACATCTTGAATGGCAGTTAATTTAAAAGTATATATAGTTAGACACTAGCTACGTGAGTATGTAAATTGATTTAGAATGTGTTTGTTAGCCAGTGTCTTCTTCTTCTTCCAGATGCCCTGATCACACTCGCAAAATGGTTGGCGCAACATGCGTTGTTTAACACATGTTACCATCGAAATAAGATAACAAGAAATGTAACTCAAGCAAAAAAATTACCCCATCAAAACTCTGTGCAAGGGGGCGGGGCTATAAAAGTCTGTGCATAATAATCTCTAGTAGTATCTAGATCTAGAAATTTAATATTTAGACATTAACTTTTATGAAACAAAGTTGATTTTCAACGTTCATTATTTTTTGTTGCGTGTATGAGTGTTACGTGTGATTTTAACTTTGGATGTGTAAGTAAGTGGAGCCGTATTTTTTGGCAGATTCATATAGAGTTATCGTTCTAGTTATCTTATTTCGATGCATCTTACAGAAAGATTTAGCTTCTAGTTTTTCAACCATTGTATATAATGAAAAACATGCTAAAGTGACTCAGGCGAGTCGCGTTCCGAGTGACATGAAACAGTGTCTTAAAAAATATTACGTAGGGTTCGTAGCCAAAATATCACAGAAGTTGAAAGTACTTTTACTATACCTTATCTCTACTTTTAACATAGAGTCGAGTATTCTGTTTGTGAGTTTATGAATTTGGATGATTGTTAATCAATCACGCCTAAACAGCTAAACGGATTTGGATAAAATGTTACACACAAGTAGACCATAGCCTGGCTTAAGACATAGGCTATTTCTTGTTCCGGGAAATGACATGCAAGCGGACGGAGTCGATAGCAAAAGCTGGTGTTGAATATTGTAAACTAAGAACATTTTAAAAGAATAAGTAGATATACGTCTATTTCCATAATATATCAATTGTGATTACTTGTGCAAAATAATATTTTTATCGATATTATGTCGAAGGATCGAGCTGCAATTGTCAAAAAAATAAATATTCGCGGGCTAATGCTGACGTTTGACCTTAAGACAATCTAATATGCATCAAATTACTGATTTATGAGAATCTATTCAGCCGCTGTAAAACTTATTTAATTAAAATATCCCAACTATAAAAAGTGATTAAAGGACAAGTTCAAAGTTAGAAAAAACTTTGGTATGCTAATCTTCGTGCCTTCGCCGACACCGCCTACGGTCTACAAAGAATAAATTTGATAATGTGCAAACTTTGACGGTGTTGGAACATTCAACTATTTGGTCATTGAAAAGTGGCATTAAGGTCGCCACGCGATGAATTTCTAAAGTAACGAAAACAACTAGATATAATTACGCGGCGGTTCCTGCCTTCTGGTATATAATTATTAGGAAGTATCAATTTCACATACGTTGCTGTGTATAGTTGATAATGCTGTATTATTTCCTGGGTTCGATTCCCACACCGAGACAAAAGTTTGTGTGATCCACAATATTACTTTCGGGTCTGGGTGTTGTGGGACCGCAAATCACTCGTAGTTCCTGATACCCACTATACAGGTTAACCTAGTATAGGGTCAGGACTATGTGTGTGACTGTTGGGTGTATTTATTTATTTTATTGCATTAAATAAGGAGGAGGTTATCAATTCGAAATTTCTTACGTGTTGTTTTATGTAACATATTTAGATAAGCTTACAAATGGTTCTTTAGTCTGTCAAATATTAATATATTTTATTGTGTTTCAAAACAAAGGTGGTTTGGCCACGTTTTGAGGAAGCCACAGGAGTACCTACGTCAGTCACAAATGCCTGTGCCATATCGTACCAGACAGCTATAAATACGCTGGCTGACGTAGTAAAGACCGATGTGATGCCCAATAGTCTAAATACCGAGATTGCGTAAGACCGGGTGAAGTGTCCAAATAAGAAGTCCGATATTGGCATTAAGCCGGGGCAACGCCGGCCAAAATCAAATATTTTAAAACAAACATAACTCATCAAACCATCCACGTAGAAACGGTATGCAGCGCAGTCAGCTATCAAGTTATATCCACCCGCAACTTCCATAATACACAATTCCAGAATCCGGGTTGATACTGAGCATTTCGCAATAGAAAAACTCAATATCACTTACCCGACCCGGGGATCGAACCTGAGACCTCAGCGTCCGCAGACGTAACGCGTACGTACTACAACTGCGTCACCGAGGCAGTAATAAATAAACGTTTCGTCAAAACTTCTTAAAGCTTCACAATGCAAGTCAAGTGATTACGTCCCATGATGGCGTGTTAAACTTTTCTTTTACTAGGCAATATATCATTCATAAACGTTCTTGGTAAGAGTCTGGACACTTAAATTAAATACCATTAATATGTATGCCAAAGTTTTGGAGTAAGAGTGGGCCACCAACATCTTAGGTCCAAAGGCAACCTTACCTGCAGGAGGAGTTGTGGAAGCCAAAGGGCGGATCACCTCACACAATACCAAATCCAAATCTCAATTTTTTTGAGTGGTAGAGCCACGCTGTAGACAAATCTGTCTACAGCACGAATGGGCCGGGTCGACCGGGTCGTTACCACTGTCTCACAGAAAACCGACGTAAAGTAGCGGCTTGCTGCTGCGTTTCGTACGGTGAGTGAAATATACGGAGGCCCAAATCCCCGTCACTTTCCCAATCCCTTAAATATCCCTTTACTTGAGGGTCGGCAACGCGCCCATGATTATTCAGGTACTGTAGGCGTATATGGGCGGTGGAGATCATTTACCATAAGGTGACCGACTTGCTCGTTTGCCGGCCTATGCTATAAAAAAACACCATCAAATCATAATGAGAAGGCCCTTATCCCGCTGACAGTGGGGTCGGCGTAATATGCTTTTTAGCATAATATGTTACAGAGAGATGTGGGTTGTAGTTTTTACAACCGGCCGCCTGCCTGACGTCAACACCTCTGTGGGATTATTCGCTAATATTTTATTGCTTGCTATCAATAATAATAATAAATTTGTAATCATCGATTATTACAACATTTATTTTTAATTCATGAATATTATCAACATCACTTTCAAATGTTTACGTGTGCAGTTTACGTATATCTACAGCTTCGAAATAACCCGCCCGTCCTTCGTTACACGCAATTTACGAACGGGTCAACTTTAACCTGATTAATGTTTCGTACAACAATTGTGTACATAACCCTAAAGTGCAATTTGCTCAGACAGCAGACTAGACAATATTAGTGTTAGACTGAGCGTTCAAGTTTATTTAATTAACTTGACGCTTTAACGATGGAAGATTAATTTTGATAGTTTCGACTTCATTTATTCTAAGATTAGTTATAGTTAATAAATTTTTACTGTCTCGGTGGTGCAGTTGTAATGCGTACGCGTTACGGTTGAGGCCATCGCTGAGGTCTCGGGTTCGATCCCCGGGTCGGGTAAGTGGTATTGGGTTTTTCTATTACGAAATGTTCAGTATCGCAGTCTGGAATTTGTGCCCGGTATGGCGATAGGCTCGCCCCCTATCACATAAGACGCTCGGCGAAATGTGGGTGTACTGGTACTACCTCTGCCTACCCCTTAGGCGTGAGTGCGTATGTAATAAAGTTTTGTTAAATATTCCATTGAAATAATGTATGCCGGTTTTTTCACGAACACATGTTAGAGAAAGATTTGTCTAATAGTTTTTACGACCGGTCGCCTGCCTGACGTCATCTCCTCTAGGGAGAAAACACCCAGCCCGAAGCAAATATTTATGGATCACACAAACATTTGTATCAGCGCAGGAATAGAACCCACGGCCTCTCGCTTCACAGCTACTCGCCTATTGCGCGAAGCTGTCATTATTTATGTGATAATATATAGTATTGATAAACAACGGTTCATCTACACAAATAAATAATAAAGTGTCTGTTTGTAATATTAATATAACCGCTTTTTACTACATGCATATGAATATATACGGTACACATACGAAAATAACATTTTTTACAATTTTTGTGTGTATGTCTGTCTGTTTGTTCCGGCTAATCTCTGGAACGGCTTGACCAATTTTGACGGGACTTTCACTGGCAGATATCTTATGTAATAAGGAGTAACTTAGGCTACTTAAGTACTCTTTTATCCTGTAAAATGACATTCACGCGGGCGGAGCCGCGGGCAACAGCTAGTTCACAAATAAAACGATAACAGGTACATCGTAGACTACAATTAGTCCTACGCGTCGGGTCTACGAAAGTGCTACGACCTTCACCTACGCCCGAAGCAGATTATGTTTTTATAATTTTGTAATATATATATTAATAATTACCGTTTTAAACGAGAATATAACGTAGCATTGTACAAGTAATAAATATATATATAAACAATGGAATATAGTAACTTTCGTGTCTACATGATTTTAATATAAGTATACAAAAAAATGATCTACCACAAATGTTTGTTTATATAATTGAATAAATAGAAATTCTTAAACGGAACAGTTTTATACGAACATTTATTAAAAGCTTTCCTCTTTGTAGATATTAAGTTTCTACACTGATATAGATATGCTATGTTCCTTTCTTTGAGGAAATGAAAAGATCTGTGATAGATAGGTATTGTTTTTTTTTACGATAATTTACACGTATTCAAGTTACAAATAGTAGAGCCACGCTGTAGACAGCTCATTCGTGCTGTAGACAAAACTGTCTACAGCGTGGCTCTACCACTTTCTCGGATTCGGGTCGGATGCAGTGCGTTTACCAAGCGTTAATTATGTAAAATTTTCACAACATAGTGAGATATGATATATGTAGTGAATTATAAGTACAATAGTGTACAATAAAGAGTTCAATCAATCAATTATATTTATAGTGACGTAATGTACGCTGACATTGTCAGCGGTTAACACAAATGTATGATACCCGTCCTTTACGAATAAAATTTCTAAATGAAAATCTAGAGAGCTGTCTACATCAAAATAAGATGACTAGAACGATAGCTCTCATATGAATCTGCCAAAAATATGGCTCCGCTTACTTACACATGCAAAGGTAATTAATTACACGTAACACTCATACACGCAACAAAAATTAATGAACGTTAAAAACCAACTTTATTTCATAAAAGTTAATGTCTAAATATTACATTTCTAGATCGAGATACGACATTCTGCACCGCGGAAAAAATTAAACGTATTAAGTGTCAACAAGAGATCATGAATCAATTTTTATGAATGGATGAATGAACGACCTGCACAGACTTTTATAGCCCCGCCCCCTTGCACAGAATTTTGGTGGGGTCATGTTTTTGCTTGAGTTACGTTTCTTGACATCTTATTTCGATGGCTGTCCACCATAAATATACGTTTGATTAGCGTTGAATTTAACCCGTCTCTATATTATATAAAAACGAAATACCAGTCACTCGCGGACTAATAAATATATCAGAAACTAAGAAACTTTTTTGAGTTATAGAGCCACGCTGTCAGTTTTGTCTACAGCATGAATGGGTCGGACTCGACTAAGCTGTTACCACTGACTTACGGAAAATCGACATGAAGTAGGTAGCATTTCGTACGGTGAGTGGGTAATGTAATATAAATATTTTACATACATACACACGCACTCACTCCTGTAACCCCCGAAGGGGTAGGCAGAGGTGTAACCAGAACACCCACATTGCCGAGCGTATCTCCGTCCCATGATGTGATAGGGGGCGAGCCTATCGCAATACCGGGCACAAATTCCAGATATTCCGGGCTGATACTAAGCATTTCGTAATAGAAAAACCCAATATCACTTTTACCCGACACGGGGATCGAACCCGAGACCTTAGAGTCAGCCTCAGTCGTAACGCGTACGCATTGCCACCGAGGGAGTTTTTTTATAACCTAAAATTAAGCCGTACTTATTAATATTCTATATATGACCTCATTGGTCTAGTGGCAATGTACATAAATGAGATACCTGGATTTAAATAACAAGTTAATTTGTGATTAAGTTTTTTTTTCCAAAAATCACACATAAGTAGGCCGAGGTGAGAGTTAATGGCCTGATATGGAGATAGGTTCGCCCCCTATCGCTTTAAGGAAGTAAGTTCTGCGAACGTTGCTCCTCTGCCTACACCTTCGCCATACCGGGCACAAATTCCAGACTCCGGGCTGATACTGAGCATTTCGTAATAGAAAAACCCAATATCACTTTTACCCGACCCGGGGATCGAACCCGAGACCTTAGCGTCAAGCCTCAGTCGTAACGCGTACGCAATACAACTGCGCCACCGAGGCAGTCATGAAAAACATTATAACACTAAGTGGGCGAGTATACCTTGCGCCAATCAGTCAAATAAATAAACAAATATTAAAATGTTAAAATACATACATACGCACTCACGCCTGTAATCCCTAGGGGTGGGCAGAGGTGTAACCAGTACACCCACATATCGCCGAGCTTATTTCCGTTCCATTATGTGATAGGGGGCGAGCCTATCGACACACCGGGCACAATTCCAGACTCCGGGCTGATACTGAGCATTTCGTAATAGAAAAACCCAATAACACTTTTACCCGACCCGAGGATCGAACCCAAGACTTCAGTGTCAGCCTCAGTCGTTACTAACGCGTACGCATTGCAACTGCGCCTCCAAGGCATGTATTAAAACATGTGTACATATTAGTTAATAGGTTTTGCTCGCGGCTCCGCCCGCATCAACAGCATTTTCTGGGATAAAAAGTAACCTATGTTCTAGTCCAGGTCATGATCTACCTATGTGCCAAATTTCATCCAAAACTGTTAAGGCGTGGTTGACTAAAACATCTAAATTCAAACACTCACAAACATCGAAACTTTCACATTTCTATTAGTAGTAGAATGATAATGAAATGTAAAGCTACGAGTATGTTTGACGTCATAAAACCTCGTGCCAGCCGCGATTCGCTCGCCCCCTGTGACGTCTTAGACGAAAGGTCACATAGACCTTCACGGTATTAACTTTTGACATATAGCGACACCTCATCCAATTTTCTCAGAAACCTTAATAGTAGAAAAACACAATCGAAAGGATCAAGATCATAGTCATAAAATAAATTGCGACTGACTGCCTCGGTGGCGCAGTTGTAATGCGCGTTACGACTAAAGCTGACGCTGGGGCCTCAGGTTCGATTGCCTAGTTGAGTAAAAGTGATATTGGATTTTGCTATTATGAAAAGCTCAGTATTAGCCCGGAGTCTGGAATTGCGCCCGGTGTTTACACACCTCTGCCTACACCTCTGCCTACCCCTTTGGGGATTACGGGTGTGAGTGCATATGATAATAAATTACTGTAAGTATTTATTCTGTTTATACAAGAATCTTTTATAGGAAGGACTTTTCTAAGACATAAAATAATTCCCGGGGATGTAATAGTAATACTTACGCCCGAAAAACGTTACTCAACGGCTGACTGTCTAACAGCTACTTATTTTCATACAATTTTGACAATTAGGAGGCACTTAACATGTTAAAAACTATCTTAAATGTCGGATTTGCGTTTCTGTATTCGGTCGTGATTCATATTAAAACAATTTTAATTAATCAGCTCAATTCAAATAGTATATTTTTAACCGATACACAACGGAGGTGGTTCTCAATTTGAGGTTTAGGTATTGTGGAGTTCGGCGTTCGTCGTGTTTTTGTATGTGATCCAATCCACCCTTACACTCAGCCCGATCCTCACACACACATGTAAACACTATTTATATACACACGGATAGCACTCCGATGTTGGTTTATCGATATCTTGTCAATCAGCAGAGAACTGGGCTCTCTGTAGTAACGAGTGATACTTATAAGGTGTTATTTGTCCCATGATGAGATAGGGGGCGAGCATATAACCTCAGCGGGCAGAAATTTCAGACTCCGAGTTGATATTGAGCATTTCGTAATAGAAAAACCCGTATCATATTTTACCCGACCCGGTAATCGTACTAGAGCCCTCAGCGCAGCCTTAATCGTAACGCGTACGTATTACAACTAAGTATAATTATTTTTGTTGTATTTATGACCACGCATAACTTTTCACAGAATGATTTGGATGATTCTTTATTCATTTAAAGAATATTAGTACCTATAGCTTAAATATAATAAAAAATAAATAATAAATTTCACCCTTAAGGCCTCCTTAGGGTCATAAAAACATCGTCATTAAAACATCAAGTTTTAATATTCACTAAACTCGTAAAATATTTATTGAACAAAAATAAAACATGTAATCGAAAAAAACAAAAGCTAAATAAGAATAATCAATTTTAACGTCGGAGCTTTCAATATCAATAACCAATAAACTTCAATAGCATCGAATCAACATTGATTATTTTTATATTCAGCTTTTTATTTTTTGAAACGGTTTTATTTTTGTTATCAATAAATTTTATATTTCTAAACGTTATTTTTTATATAAAATATAAGACATCAAGATACAAAATTATTAATGCTGGGGCTGGCTTGAATGGGTTGATACCAGTGTCTCACAGAAAACCGACGTAAAGTAGCGACTTGCCGCTGCGTTTTATACGGTGAGTGAGATATCTGGAGACCCAAATCCCCTCCCTTTCCCTACCCTTTAAGGCAACTCGTTTATGATTCTTCTGGTATTGTGGGCGTGCGTGAGTGGTTGATATTAGTTACCATTAGATGACTCATTTGCTCATTAATCGGCCTATGCTATAAAAAATCTATACGTGTGTAGGTATTCATGCTAGATCAATTACAACATTGAATAATCTAATTTGATCCTAGGTACCTATAATGGGTAACGGGCCTGTTGTTATCTCAAGCATAATTTATACGCCTATCGGAAACCAATTCAAAATTTGTCTCAGTCTAAGTTTAACAAGGGTCGGCTAAATCCGTTATTTGCAAATAAATAGGCATGCAATGAAATTGAAATGATAAATTTCGTCCCAATATCGTAGGGGAACGATATGCAAGTATTTTGTTGACGGACCAGATTTTGTTTTGTTTCGTACGGTGAGTGAGATATACGGAGGCCCAAATCCCCCTCCCCTTCCCAATCCCAATCCCTTAATTTACCTTTTCATTTAAGGTCGGCAACACGCCTATGATTCTTTTGGTATTGTGAGCGTACATGGGCGGTGGAGATCACTTAACATCCAGTGATTATGATTCGTTTGCCGGCATATGCTATAAAAAAAACTAAATACGTGCACTCACTCACTGGCTGACTGATTAATCACAAAATTTCAAAAACTACTAAAACTAGCATCATGAAATTTGCTCAGATGTACCGGTCACGCTAAGAAAGGATTTTTGGAAATTTATATTTCATTGGGTTATAAAGGGGGCTTCACGCGGACGAAGCCGCTTGCAAAAGCTAGCAATTTATATTACTGATCTGGTAAAGGGAATTATCTTATAAGTACAAAGTTTGCCAGGCCGCTGCCTCTTATACCACTCCAATAAACTTGAGTAATAAAATTTAATCAGTAAATTGAGTGAGAGTGCCACATCGAATAAACAAAAGACTCTCAAAGGGGTTCATCGGCTTTATTCCCGACGGGGATAGAAAATGCGTATCTTAACGCAGAATCCATGGACAAACAAACTTTAACAATTTCTTCAAAAAGGAGGAGGTTCTCAATTCGTATGATTTATTTATATGCCTGATGAAACGAGCAGGTTACTCGTCTGATTGTAAGCGCCAGAAATAAATAAAAGCGACACCGCACAAAATGTTGAACAATAAAACCCCGCATGGCACTGGACTGCGTTCATCTCTCCGAGACATAATTTGTTAAGTTCATAATGTCCAGTAATTTCACTTGGCTCCACTAGCAGATCCAGGGGGAGGGCTAATGAGCTCAAGCCCAGGTTTTCGACGAGCAGTGATCCGGGATCAGTCAGCCAAACACATAGTCCTGACCCCACACTTTGTTTACCTGGCTATCGGGAACCACGAAGGACTTGCGGCCCCACAACACCCAGACCTGAAACAAATATTTGTGGTTCGCACGAACATTTGTCTCGCTGCGGGAATCGAACCCACAGCTTCTCGATTCGCAGCCGGCTCCTCGCCCGCTGCGCCATGGAGGCTGTCGACTGTCGATAGACATTGCGTCCCTCAGCATTATATTTGGATTACACTGCACTTGCCATCAGTTACTGTAGTCATTAACATACCAGAAGGCCAATTCTCGTGATTTTAAATGTTCAAAATATCATTCCGATCTAGTCTCAGCGTCAAGAAAGTTGCAAATGGCATTCTCTTAAACCAATAATCGTCAAATGTGAACATAGATCGTAATGAGATTGAATGTAGAATAAAAGTTGACTGAAACCAAAACGGTATAATGCTACTGCTAATGCTAGGTGCATTTGATGTTGATTATTGGTTTAAGAGAATGCCATTTGCAACTTTCTTGACGCTGAGACTAGATCGGAATAATATTTTGAACATTTAAAATTACGAGAATTGGCCTTCTGGATGAAAACTTCCAGTCTCCACGTAAAACGAGTACTAAACAAGTGATAAAGTTAAAGCATAACACAATTTCCTGAAACGGGTTTTTGAGATAATAAAAGCTGGTACTCAAAGTGCCATCCATCAACAGGTTGCAATCAAATTATGTTTGCGTGGCGTTGATTTTAATCGGATGAAATAACGTAGCAACTCGACTACTTCGTTTTATACGGAAAATACACTTCTAATAAACACTGGGTTTTGCCACGTGAACGGCCTTTTCTGGGATAGGCAAATGTCCTAGTCCAGTTCATGTACTACCTGTGTGCTAAATTTCCTCCAAAACCGTTCAGCCGTTAAGGCGTGATTGACTAACAAACATCCAAATTCACAAACTCACAAACATCCAAACTTTCACACTTATAATTATAGTAGGAAATAGGATTTAATGAAACGAGTTGGTCGCTTGCGTGATAAGCGCCAGGTCTGCTATTATGCAGAAGCAACACCACCCAGATCTTATAATTACAAAGTTATGCAAGGCAAAGCGCTGCGCTAATCACCCCAAGAACTATGAGCGATGGCATAGATTATAGAATCAGTACGATCAACAAGGAGTCCAAGTGATAATTCATTGAATAAATGTGTCCAAGCCTCACGGCAATAGCGCGTGCGAGTATAAATTAGGTGCAGTACATTGTTTTTTTTTACAGTTAATGACGAGACGAACAGATCACTCGCCTTATGGTAAGTATCACGTCTGCCTATTAACAGAAGCCAAAACAATTAGAACTTCGAATTATAAAGAATTCCTTGGCACTGGACAAAACTTGAAACTTCCTATTACTGTTGTTCAACACAAAGTGAAACAAATATTTTAGCTTTTTAATTATTGAACTCCCACAGAGAGGTGAAAGTCGCGAGAGAAACGTTATTTGCTAGGCTAGTGCGCTTCATCTTAGGCCACATCATCGCTCACCATCAGGCGAGGTAGTGGCCAAACGCAAGCCTAATAAGAATAAAAAAAAACAGTTTATATTATGTAACATGAGCGGAGTACCGCACATAAAGCTAGTACCTTTAACGTGCCTAATCCCATTACAGTAACACACAATACGTCTGTGAATCTGTGATATTTGAACAATGCACCGCGGTGCGATCTCGGCACGTGGGGAACTGCAGTGGCAGATGCTAATACCGGCGCGGCGTTGGCATCCGTATGACAATGCCCGAACTGTGTACATACTATTCCAATAGTACTGCCATTGAATACTTAATAGTAGGTACGTATTCACAAACAACACTTATATAAACTCTTTGCTCAGTGTAGATTTCTGTGTACATGATTGGATCAGACGATCAGAGATCACAGACGATGTTTGTATAGCTCACGAATAGTGTTAGAAACAGTTAAAATCAAATCAAATTATTAATTGAATCCATGAAATGTACACATAAAACCATATGCCATATGCCCTTATAAACGTTACTTAAGCATTGATTAGTCAAACACCCTTTTTTCACTCTGTCAACACGATTTACAAAGAGGCTAATTACAATATCTGCACTACATTTATACAATTTATTTGAAATTAGAGTTCAAATGGCTTTTCTTAATCCCCCCTTCTTTCACCTGCACTGCACTTATCACACACGCAGTGGGTCGGCAGAAAATTATTTTTAACACAAGTTACAGTAAGATTTGGCCTGTAGTTTCTACGAACAGCCGCCTGCTTGACGTCAACCCCTCTGGGGAAATTTATCTTAAAAATATATCGTACTTTAATCATTGCCTCAAGCGACATACGCGCGCGTCATTAACGCACATTTCTGTTGATTCCCAAGAGAAAGGGCAGCCGACTCGTTGTTGAAATTCGTGTCCGATATGGCGATAGGCTCTCTTATTCTGAGATGGAAAACACTTGGTGAACTGTCGATGTACTAGTTGCACCTCTGCCTACCTCTTTACGGATACAGGCGTGAGCGTATACTATAAAAGAAACACATCATATTTTATTCAGGGAATTTTATAAAAATATCCAGTCAATCATACTTCATAATAGTGGGGAGCCTAAAAATATATTTTCGTTCGTAAATATTAAAAAGCTAAATTTTCCTTTCTTCGTATCCCCACGTCCGGTCCTCGTGTATATTTCCATCGTGGTATTATTGGTAAAGAAAATATTAGGTACCGCAATACTTTTAGATGTTAAGATTTTTTTGAATACTATTGATTTTGCCCGCTGCTCCGTCCGCATGAACGGTCTTTTCCG
This sequence comes from Mimas tiliae, assembly GCA_905332985.1. Classification (NCBI taxonomy): domain Eukaryota; kingdom Metazoa; phylum Arthropoda; class Insecta; order Lepidoptera; family Sphingidae; genus Mimas; species Mimas tiliae. The sequence continues at coordinate 8,096,428 of HG995259.1, forward strand.
GGATATAAAGTCGCCTATGTTCTAATCCAGGTCAAGGTGTAGACAAGTGTCTGGCTCTACCACTCAAAGAAAATATAAAAATATAAAAAACTCTGATGACTTTCGGATCCTATTAGAGAGAATAAAATAGATTGTTAAAAACTTGAATTTTATTCATCTTCTTCGTCATAACAAAGATGTTTATTCAATGAGATAACGGAAGTTTACACGAAAAACAACTGGAACAGACAAAAAGTCCGTGACCTGAGGCGGTTTATGTTTCGTATTTGTGCTTCCCGCCTTATTTACTCTGGGGATTCAACGTATTACTGTATATATTTCGGACAAAGCTACAGCCAGATATGAGGCCTATATGAAGCATATTTCGTCCAGATACAGATGGCCCGAGGAAGGTCAAACACTATTGTCTGTGGATATAAAATGTTTTTATTAAAAGCTATTGTTGATTTACTATATAATAATAATAATAATAATACACCCAACAGTCACACACATAGTCCTGATCCCACACTAGGTAAACCCGTGTCGTGGGTATCAGGAACTACGAGGGACTTGCGGTCCCACAACACCCAGACCCGAGACCAATATTTGTGGTTCACACAAACATTTGTCTCGGTGTGGGAATCGAACCCACGGCCTCTCGCTTCGCAGCCGACTACTCGCCCGCTGCGCCACGGAGCTGTCATACGCAGTCTGTATTTTTTTTCAAATTGTTGTACCCTATCAACAATCGTTCAATATCAACTCTATAAGGTGTTACAAAATTTACTCTGAGAAATCTAAGGATGTGTCTTAAATCATAGTTTAAAAATAATCACGAAGAAAAAACAATTAAGGACGTACCCTTTAAAAGATATGAAATTTTCATTAAATTATATTAATCCATTTTACATACTTACATACGCACTCACGCCTGTAATCCCCGAAGGGGTAGGCAGAGGTGTAACCAGTACACCCACATTTCGCCGAGTTTATTTCCGTCCCATGATGTGATAGGGGACGAGCCTATCACCATACCGGGCACAATTCCAGACTCTGGGCTGATACTTAGCATTTCGGTATAGAAATAGCCAATATTACTTTTACCCGATCCGGGGATCGTATCAGACACCACAGTACAGCAGTCGTATGGCATACGCATTACAACTGCGCCACCGAGGCAGAAAATATCTAAATCCTAAAAGCAATAGATTACTTAGTCATCCATCATTCTTGATATAAAACCGTAGGTAACTTAGCGTGATATCAGACAAGAAGCCAATATGGAGTGAACAAAACTGTAGCGATATGAATAAATTCCATGAATAAATAATATCTTGGTTATAAAGAAACCTGTTGAAGATGGGAAAAGTTTGGATCGCCCACGGACTTCTGTTTGAACTATTCATGATACGACAGCAATACTACTTTGAGTGGGGTTTAAAATACACGCTCTTTGGGAATTAAATACATACGCACTCATGTCTGTAATTTCTGAAGCGGTATTTATTTATTTAAATCTTTATTGTAAACCAAAACATACACAGTAAACAGTAAAAAAAAAACATAAATAGGCACATCTTATGGTCAGTCGTAGGCAGAGGTGTAACCAGTACACCCACATTTTGCTATAATTACCTAAGTATATTAGTCTTATAGGTCATTTTAAACATCGGAATTATTTCAATATCCCCAATTATTATATATATATTATATATTATATCACATATAATTATATTGATCACATATAATTATACCTAACCTATCACCTAATCCTACCCTAACCTATCACATATAATTGTAATGATCCCCTATCACATATAATTATATAGAAATTTATTATATTGAGCCTATCGCCATACTGGGCACAATTCCAGACTCCAGGCTGACACTGGGCATTTCGTAAAAGAAAACCCCAATATCACTTTTACCCGACCCGGGGATTGAACACGAGACCTCAGCGTCAGCCTCAGTAGTAACACGTATGCATTACAACTGCGCCACCGAAGCATTATCATTTGTATAAAGTATTATATTGCTATGTATAATTACATACACATAAGTTGACGCTCGTATCCCCTAAGGGGTAGGCAAAAGCGCAACTAGAGCGTCCAGACACCTAAGGCTCGCTGATATTTCGATCCCATAATGGTATAGGTGATGAGCCTAACACCATACCGGGCACAAATCCGACCCCTGGGCAATTCCTGTCTGATTTTTCAAATCGAAAAACGCAAATGCAAATTGTGATTTCCCGTCCTGGAATTGAACTCAGAACCTCACTCCTTTTACAGCCTATGTACGCTGCCACTAGACCAATGAGGTGACTATATAAAATAAGGCTCATATAAATGCATATCAACGTCCAAAATCTTCGCAACTAATAGTATTAACCCGTGCAAGTAAATCTGGTGTTACCATACATTTCCATAAACATGGCCGGTCGTAATTCTGTTATAACGCCTGAGTCAGCGTCGCCTTCCCAGAATAGGATTGAGGTACGAATGTAAATTGACCCACATTAGAATAACCTCTTAACTGGTCATGACATTACATCTCTAGGTTTAATTAAAGTTGTTTGGACTCTACGTTGTAATACATACATACTCACTAACGTCTGTAATCCAGGAAGGTAATACTTAACAATTCTGGACTAATATAAAAATATTGTAAACTTTATAGTTGCCCAGTGTATTGTGACGATGCTATGTATGTTATGTAAACATTAGCTGATATGATTTCTGTAATTACATAAGTTTCTTTATTTTGTACTGACTTGTCATAAGCGCTATTTTAATTGCCTACATGATGAATAAAACTATTTCATTTCATTTCATTTCAAGGAGTAAGTAGAGCTGTAACCAGTACACCCATATTTCGCCGATTTTATTGCCGCCCCATGATGTGATAGGGGACGAGCCTATCACCATACCGGGCTGATACTGAGCATTTCGAAATAGAAAAACCCAATACTTATTACTTTTACCCAATCCTGGGATCGGAAATTGAAATCCGAGACCTCAACACAGCAGTCGTACCGCGTACGCATTGCACCTGCGCCATCGAGGCAAACACGTTGTAATACAATACATACATACGCACTCACGCCTGTAATCCCTGAAGGGGTAGGCAGAGGTGTAACCAGTACACCCACATTTCGCCGAACGTATTTGCGTCCCTTATGTGATAGGGGGCGAGCCTATCGCCATTAATAATAATAATATTAATAATACCTACTGCAGGCCTTAAACCACCACGCTGGCTTAATACGGGTTGGCAGTCTTCACATACCTTCGAAATTCTTATGGAGAACTTCTGAAGTATGCAGGTTTCCTCACGGTGTTACTTCACCGTTAAACAAGCGATAATTAACAATGAATACACACCTAAATAAAAAAAATCACAGGATGCTGATTTTGTTACCGCAATTTTCGTCTCGGCAGTCCGTAGAGCTCCCCACTGATCTACTGATGATTTTGTATATAATCTATTACAAATACATAATTTATATAATCTAACATGGTAGTTACGTTTCTGGGCCTACGTATCCACATTTCCGTAAATGTGCAAGTGAGTCACCTGATGGTAAGATCCCAGCCCCGGATCTGCGATTTTTTTGAACCGGGAAACTTATTAGTGGCGCCACTCTCTCTAGCGTTTGAGATAAATTACTTCAAAAACTCACAAATATATAATGGTTGGCATTTTTCGCGAATGGTACAATAAGAACCTTTAATAAATTTGTACTTTTCACTTGTGATGTGGCCCTGTGTAGCGCCTTTTTCGATTTATATAATAATAATTATTATTATCAAAATACCAAAGTAATTCAACATCAAAACATAATTATTTAATAAGTTAACGCTTTAAATTATCTTTGAATATCTTTCTTGAATTTAATATTTTATTACATATCCCTGACTGAATAATAGAAATGAGACTTAAATGATAGTGTAACTCCTTTAATAATAAAGTAAAATGACTCACTCTAGACAGTTGGACATTTTGTAATTTGAAAATTGATTTCTCGCTTTCGAGTTATAAATTTTGAAGCAACGGTTGTACAATAGTATGGTCGATAATAGTGATTTCAGTTTCTGGTTTTGCACTGCTGTGTTCGACTGGGTAAAGTACCTCCCCTCCCCTTCCACTGTTCCCTATCTTTACTAGGTGGCAGGTCCCTCGAATGGGCCGTCCGGGTTAGTACCACCGCCTTGTTTATTTCTATCGCCAATCAGCAGTATCTAAGCACTGTTGTGTTTCGGTTTAAAGGACACTAAAGTCAGAAATAGTTTCCAACATTTAAATATTGAGTTACGGTGAATTGACCGTAACTTAGTGAACTTAGTAGTAACAATTTATATGTACCGCGCAGCCGGTGTAGTAGAAGGTAATGCACATTGAAGTCATTGCATAAATTGTTTTCTGAATTTATATTCGTCTTTCTAAAATCCCAAGTCTAGATAAAAGTAAAAAAATAACAAAGAATAAAAGGTAAATATCGCGTATTTTATTATCGTGTGCGAAAATAGTTTAAGGCTGTGCTAAGGCTATCACGTAAAATGGCTTTGGGTTACAAGACAACTCTGAGAAACCTGCTGAAAAATTAAGAAAACTTCATTCTTCTGCAATTTCATTTGACCGGCAGCGACTCTAAAGAGACCTATAGAAATGTTATTTTTGACTTTCCAGTGTTTTTATTTTAAAGTCGGTTTCTACGGTTTTTTTAAACTTATTTTATTGTGGAGTTTCATCTTTTTACTACATAGTCCGTCATCAGATCTTAACCAAATTTATATGGGACCACATCACAGCTAAACTCTATCGAATGAAATTTTTTCCAACAAAATCGGTCCACAATTGGTGGAGAAATCGATGTACATACATAAAAAAGCCTTTATTGAAATCGGTTAAAAATATATAATATAGTTTCATCATGGAAATTTCTGTCGAATTGGAATTTATATGAGTGCGCTCGAACTCGAAACTTCGAACGAACTTGTTGCTCATGTAAAAAAATGCTATCTTTACTGACTTTTGATTATTAACACTAGCCGGCCCATTGATACCAAACGAAAAATATATGACACCGTGATGGGGGTCAAACGGCAGATCGCACCATATAATACCTATCCATCGTCAAATCATGATGAGAAGGTTGGCATTAATCCGGCAAACGCCAGGCACAAAAATTAAGTTCTTATTAGGTTACAATTTTGTATCAGCTAAATTTAAAAAGTGATTATCATCTTACAACAACTTGGTTATACAATAAATTATCATTTTTTTCTCATTACGTTCTGGTGTCATTTAAACGGTCAATAGAAGGCTATATCATCAAGTTTGAGGACCGCTACCGTCTCAAGAAAACCGACGCTAATTTTAAATTCAAATTCTACAGAGAAGTTGTCAGAGCAAGAACCTCGATTGTATTCCACCTCGTCGGAAATTACGACATTTACAAATTCGAAACGAACCCCTAATTTAGGTTTCGACTTCTCGTATGAATTATTCATGCCCAATTAGTTGTGTGAAGTTGATTCTAGATTTTTGTTAAATTAGGTCTTTGCAAGTCTTATTAAGCATTCAATTGATGAGCTTGTTCTTTTGATTGAACCTTTTGTCAATTTTGTAACAAAATACTTGGAAATAGTTGATTAAGTAATAGTTTTAAACCAGAAACCGGCAAACAAGATCACCAGCAAGAGGGTCGCCTATTGGTGAGTGATCTTTACAACCACAATAACAGAGAAACCACCATCATCATTGAAAACTATAAAGGAAAATAATGAGAATTAGGAAGGAGGGGACGAGCGACTTGGGACTTCGAAAACCTTATAGGTATATAAAGTATTTTGTATTAAACATAAAAAAAAGAAAACAGTCGAATGCTACAAGATATACGTAGTTGCAGTTGTAATGCGTTTTTATATAATGACTTAGTTACGGTTTCGGAAAAAGAGCGGACTCATTTTTTTAGTACAACTACAAATAGATATAACATCATAGTTATCCATAATTTTTTACTTTATCCTAAGCTCTCAAAGGTATAACTATTGGGATAATAGATACATGCTGATGTATGACTCACCGTCCGCACGTCACATTGGTCCCCTTATTGAAAATCAGCGCTGCAGTGTTGCTTAGATCGCACTGCAGCATGTAGCTGAATGAGAGGACCCATTGCTGGAATATGTTCTTTCTATTTTATTTTTCTAAAAAAATTATTACTATTAATATGTATGTTGCATCGTTCCGACAATAAACGTATTTTCTTTTTTTCTTTCTTTTCTCTTTCATATAGTATAGTCACAATAATAATGCGAACAAAACAATTCGAATTGCTTCACTTCGGTCTATCCAGGCGGCTGCAACTACCAAATCCACATTAATTACACCAATAAATGTCAGCCGAAAGACTCCATTCTCAGCTTTATGCACACTTAAAAACAGAATGCAGTAAAGGAAGACTCAAACGTCAGTAATTAAAACAGGCTCAAAGAAGAGACGTCCCATTTCGGCGAATGTTAATTACTCATTTAAATTGAGGTCTCGTTTTGGACTGGGAGAAATTTTTAACGACCCCCAGTATTCGGAGTGTAATTAATGAAAATAAATTAAGAGGTACTCGGTTTAGCCTCAGGATGGCGCCTTTGATTATTGGATGGAACAATGATTATACCGATGAAATCCAGAAAATTAATTATTATGATTCACTTGATCTTTGAGCTTGTACATAATGTTTAATTAATAAAGTTTTTAGTAGAGTAATTAAATACGCCAGATAAGTTAGTAGGAATGGAGATCGACAAGTCTTGGACACTATCGATTTAAATTATGCTTAGATTGATTCTTATTGAGGTTGCTAATATCTCCACCTGCGTGATTGTCCTTTTCTGGAGTAAAAAAAATGCCTATGTCCTAATACAGGTTATGGTCTACCTTCAACTTTCATCCAAATCCGAAGTACGATTAATTATGCTTCTTTATTATCCCATTTTTTTGTATTTCGAGATGTGCTGTTTAATTGGATTGATGGATTTATTATTGATTGATTGGATGAAATTGGATTCAACTAATATTAGTTTTATTAAGATGCATGATAATAAGATATGTATATATCTTTATAACAGAGGTCAGAAAACGAGCAAATGGATGATGACACGTGATCTCCACCGCTCATGAAAGCCTACCAAAATAATAATCGACGCGTTGCCGATCTTAAAGAAAAGGAATAATTGAAGGTTAGCATGGATTTGGGGCTCCGGATATCTCACTTACTGTAGGAAACGCAGCAGCAAGCTGTAAGGCGGCAGTAAATAAAACCCATTCCAGCCGGCCCATTCATGCTGTAGACAAAACTGTCTACAGCTTGGCTCTACAACTCAAAAATCCTTTTAAAGCATTAAAGCTTCAACAATATATGCTAATTAGATCTTTAAAATTTAAATAATTATGCATTGTCACAGTCCATAACTAAAATATTTCATGTATTTAACTGCGTTTTAATGGTATTGTTACAAATTTAATATTAATGGATTCAAATGCGAGTGCTTTGTTTGAATTTTCAATATTTAAATGAATTATTAAATGAATAATTCAGTTGGTTTCATTTTAACTGAATTAAAGAAGGAGGTTCTGTATTCAACCAGTATTTATGTATGATCTATGTAAGTTTGTTGGCTATTTTTATTTTTATTAGTTTGAGATACGAAACGAGCAGGTCGCTCGCCTGATGGTAAGCGTCACGCCTGCCCGTAAACAGAAGCAACACCACACAGAACTTTGAATTACAAATTTGCATGGCATTGGACTACGCTCGACACTCCGAGACATAAGATGCTAAGATCATAATGTCCAATAATTTCACTGGCTTCAATGTCTTTCAAACCGGAACACAACAGTGCTTACACGCTGTTGCTTGGCGGCAGAAATAGATAAAGCTGTGGTACCAACCCAGCGGCCTCTCGCATACGAGGGGCCTACCACCATGTAGCATTTATCTAAAACTCATTAATCTATTTTAACAATGTTTCATTACCGTAAAAGCAATACCTAGCATTTTTTGATTCGGTCAAAAAACACTTTGGATGTTTGTGAATTTGGGCGTCTGTTATTCAATCACACCTTGATGAAATTTGACACTCAGGTAGACCATAACCTGGATTATAAGAGGCTACTTTGTATCCTGGAATAACAAATTCATGCAGATGGATCTGCGAGAAACAGCTAGTAAATAATAATATTAACTCTTAAGTATCCCACTCAATGGATTTAATCCCCATCAAACTGTATTGTGAAGCATTCAATCATAAAACCAACGAACCGACACTCTCGCCAGTTAATTGAATTGTTAAATTTGTTCTGTAACAATTATGAAGCCTCTTTCACCGATCTCCAGAGGTTTTGTGTCAATAAGATAAATTAACTATCACTTGTACCGATTTGGTGTTGTGATTATGTTTGCTTGGCTTGTATTAAATTGATACAAAGACAAATAAATGTATAATTTTAAAATGAAGGTAGGCAATGTAACATTAACTTTTCGAGACGACCTACGCTTCGGTCTCTCCCGTAACCACGAAGGCTGAAAGGCTTTCGAAACGTCAGTACTAAAATAAAAATTAAACCGCGATAAAATCCGTATAAACTAGTTTTATTTCAATGATACAAAGACGTTTTAAATTGACTATGTTTTGTGATGAGTTAGATCCATTAGTGCGATTCTCCGTAGATTAACGAGGTTTTAGTTGAAAATCAGCGCCAATCACTTACTTGCCTGGCATGAAAATGTAAGAAGGCTTTTGTACGGCCGCAAACCTGATGTCAACAATTAGTCGCCTCTTACAATAGGCAGGGGATGGCGTGGTAGAATTCTTAGAACACCTTTAACTCACAGGCCCGGAGATACCGTCAGTCGTCCACCCGGTGCCTCTTTCACGTTTGGTGAAGGGTGGGATTAGATCGTTCCTGGCCCCTTCAGCGCTCTCCTTCTGCGACATGATACGTTCGCAGATCACAAACGCACGACCTCCGTCTGCCGACCATGGCAGATACCGCAGCCGACAGAGAGGTCTCTACCGACGACTGTTCTGAGAACGCTACGCTCTTCGTCCCAGTCTCGGCACTCCTCGAGACGGGGTTGAGCCGTGTTCTCGCTCCAATTCCCATAATGGTTGCACACGATAGGCCTCCGTTCCGATCCGACATAAGAACGAACCAAAACATCCGTGTCTCGTCAGCACCTGCGTCAGTGGGACGTCGGCGTACCGTGGCGCCTGTCAAGTCACTGACTAATTAATGCCACTGACTATCTATCCCACAAATTTATGCAACTATTAGGTACTAAAATATTAATAGTAGTACGGTTTACTACTTTCTATAACCATCTATGATACGGAACCCACGTTTGTAAGTATGCCATAACATATAAAAACGGGAACGACAACCGATTCGGGATGATGTCGTAAATGCCATTTAATGGAACTCCAATTTTTATCTTTTAAATTTCCGACCAGAATTATTCTTGGATGTAATAAAGGTGTATGCGTGGCTACGAGGAAATAATATATTTAATTTTACAGTTTGTATAATTTATTTTCATTTTCTAACAAGCTTTTAAAGCTAAAATTTCTTAAATATTTTCAAGCTATATTGTTGATAGTCAATGTCGAACTTGATTGCCTTTATTGTAGACCTAGATATTTCACAATAATCGCAAACACAGCCTACCTTTGCAGGAAAAGACATGACGGTATACTTTGTTAAACATAACCCTGTAGTATATGAGTACTGTAAATCATTTTTCTGTCGGACCATAAAGCTGTGGAATAGTTTACCGGCGCACGTGTTTCCTCCTTCCTATAACATGGGATCCTTTAAACGGAGTGTGAAGAAGAAATTAAGCAGCCCGGCATAATTCTGCCGATCTACGATAGATGCAGTGTCTATCGTTGGTCGACAGTATTCATGGATTGCGCTATACTTACCATCAGGTGTAGCGTAGTCACTCTGCCGAGCCAGGATAAAAAAACGTACTATTACTGGGCGTAGACCGAGGCCTGTTGCATTTAAATGTGTTCACCACGGTCGCTGGCCTATTCGTGGTTGGTAGATTTTACATACCTTCGCAATTCTTACAGAGAATTCTTATGTATGCAGGTTTACTCACGATGTTTTCCTATACCATTAAAGCGAGCCGTCATCAACAATAAATACACATAAATGAGGTGTGCGCCCGTATGACGTGAGGCTGGTTAAGGAGACATAAAATATGAATAAATTACACAGACATAATAAATTGAGAACCACCGTGGTGCAATGGGCGAGTAGCCGGCTGTGAAGCGAGAGCCCGCGGGTTCGATTTCCGCACCGAGATAAAAATGTTGTGTGATCCACCAATATTTGTTTCGGGTCTGGGTGTGTGTGCCACCCTAGAAGGGTTGACGTCAGGCAGGCTAGCTGGTCGTAAAAACTACAAGCCAAATATTTCTGTAACATGAGTTAAAAAGCATGTTCCGCTTATCCCACTGCGAGTGGGATAAGGGCAGGTGGAAGAAGAAGAATAAAGTATAGACCCCCATTTAAACAAATATACCAAAATAAAAATACCAACGCTTCAGAACTACCTATCATTAATAACAGTCCGACTGAGCGTAAGAGCAAACATTAAATTAAAACGGATCCATTTTTCAATTGCACGCTGAGTTGGCTCACCTTTATAACACCTGGGATCGGCTATATTCGTCGAACACAATGACACAAACATCATTCGTTCCAGCAATCAGTTCTAGTTGCACCTGCTATGTAAGAATTGAACTTGTAAGAAGCCCGAGACTAAATTACAAAAGAAAAAGTGTCTGCATCTGCAATTCTGTTTCCAATGTGTTATAGGTGTGATCATTTACACGGATGTGTGTGTGTGTGTTTTTTCCTTTCCTTTTTTTTACGAGACTATCCCGCCCACACACCCGCCACTGTAACCTGTATCCTGTAAACCAGGATCGACAGTGGCACGCATATTTCGACACCGAGCAATGAAGCTCGGCGAGTCTCTGGGAATGCCAATCGTGTCTTTATCCCGCAACGAAATTAATCAAATAGAAAATTAGGGAGGAGTTGGAAATAATAATTATCCACTTCCCTCCATAGCAAAGCGGGAGACAAAATAATGAACTAAGGAGGTCTTAACCTCAGGCACAAGGACATTTACACCTGGATAAGCCAGATGTAAAGCACCACCGATATCATTAAGTGGGTCCTATCACGTGAGCTGTTAAACTTGATTCCAATAATAGATATGGCAAAAACGCCGGAATGCACGGAAATTCCTCCTAGTCTCCACAAGATCCATATAGTATACAACTCCAGATGTTATTTGTATACTGTCAAGCATAATGTTGCGCTCATCATGCCAGAGACTACACTCCCAAAGGATATGATGTGCGGTTCCTTTCCTTTTGCAAAAGTCCATCAACTCGCAGATGCTATGCAATTATGAATCTTAGTCTATTGCGTTTGAAATCGTAGTCGGACCTCGTCTTATACCCAATTAGCCGATCCCAAATGCTCTTGTATATCTCACATATCACTAAGCACTTAGTAATTTACCCACCTCTTCTTCCATCTGTCCTTATCCCACTCCCAGTAGGGTTAGCACAACATGCTTTTTAACACATGTTACATAATAATTTGGCTTTGTAGTTTTTACGACTGGCCGCCTGTCTAACGTCAACCACCTGGGAAGAAAACACCCAAACCTGAAACAAATATTTGTTATTTACACTAACATTTTGTTTCTCGGTGGGGTAATCGAATTCGCAGCCTCGCCCTTCGCTCGCGTATTACACAACGGAAGCCATAGTAATTTACCTAGCTATTATAAGTTTATCATTACCACATCGATTATCGAGATACTGAGCACTCGCATTGCTAAATAAGCATTGAGCCCACTCTGGCTATAATACGTGATTGTATCAGAGTTCAAAGGCTTTACTTAAGCCCTTTATCGCTCATATTTCGCGATATGTTTACTGGATAATGCGTGTACAGGCTTTAATTCTTACCAAAGTTGTATTATCTGATATTTAGGATGTATTTGTAGATAATGCGAGCTATTTACATTCAAACATCGCTTGTGACGTAAATGCTGCCTGATCTATCGGTGGAATGTTATGATTTTGTAGGTCTACTGCATTCAAATTCCAAATTAGATAAAAAAATTGTGAGTTGTTGTTGAATTATTTTCTTCTCCTAGGGTCTTAGCATATGCAATACGAGATGATTTTGTTGACTATTTTTGCGTAAAAAACCAGTTTTGTCTGGTTATCACTATATTAGTATGTCTATCAAAGCTAACATTATTGCATAAAATACTCGACTCGTAATGGCAAAAGTAGAGATAAAGTAGAGAAAATAGTATTTTCAACCTCTCTGTGGGATTTTGTCCGCAACATGACGACGCAATTTTGAGATACTTTTTAACCTTTCTGCCTTCTACTACGATATTGTTTTAATATATTTTTCTTAATCGTTTATCCGGAATTGAGTCCTTTAACCTTCTGTACCTACACCTATTTTTTCAAAAATAAAGATCCTTGCACAAGATAAAATATTATACTATATTAAACATTTGATAACAGTCCATAAGTACTCATCTATGTATATATTAGTGATATCGGAGGTTGAACAGGAAATACCGAAATGCTCATTAATATTAACAAGCTGAGACATTTGATAGACCGCAGGAAAAGGAATGGTTGATATGCTGGGCTCAAACGTCCAATGTTGGAGCCAATTGCTGTCCAGCGTATAAAAACACATTTTTGAGAAAAATATGAAGACATTAGAGATTCGATCCCCGTACTGAGAAAAATGTTTTGTCACCGTCACCGCCCGTCTCATTTCCTCGCCGTTTTGTTGTTACCGTAGTACAGCTGCAGTTGAATTGTCAACTGCTCCAGTGGTTGAAACTGACGGCTCGAGCAGCTAACAATACTGTTCAAATGGTCCATGTACGATTGCTCCCCAAGCTCCCCAAGCTCCCCATGTTCAATAATTGCTCAAGCTCCCCATGTTCAATAATTGCTAAAGCTCCCCATGTTCAATAATTGCTCAGGCTCCCCATGTTCAATAATTACTCAAGCTCCCCATGTTAACTGGTCTGAGGAAACACACAGAACTTTTCTCTTCATACACACTTTATTAATTACACATCATTTTAATCAATATCACGAATCCTTTCATCTGATTTTCCAATTGAAAATGTTCCGAATACCGCAAACGAACTACTGAAACAAAGAATACTTTGATTATCCACACCGAAGGTAAACGTTTAAACGAGAAACAATCGTTCCTAATGAAAATACTTCCGAGATTGTTTTTACTGTTAGTAAATTGCAATGATGCAGGGTTACTTTCTAATTTATTGAATAAATGATACAAGGAATTTTCTCAGTTGGGATTGAATCGATGTGTACCTTTTTTTATAGCATAGGCCGGCAAACGAGCAATTGGATCACCTGATGGTAAGTGATCTCCACGGCCCATGTACGCCTACATTACCAAAAAAAAATGTCGCGTTGGCGACCATAAAGGGATAATTAACGGATTAGGAAGGGGAGCGGAATTTGGGCCTCCGGATATCTCACTCACTGTACGAAACGTAGCAGCTAGCTACATTACGTCGGTTTTCTGTGAGACAGTGGTAACGACCCGGACAAGCCCATTCATACTGTAGACAAAAGTGTCTACAGCGTGGTTCTACCACTCGTATCTTTCGATTTATAATGACTGCAGAGCAATAAAAGTGCTAATATTATTTTGAACTGCACCTTGGCAAATTCAACAATGATATAGTATTATGTACACCAGGCATACTGTTTGTGGTATTTATATGATCCTTAAATTCTAATGTAATGATCATTGAATATCGTGGTACGAGTTGTCTACTTGTCGCTTTAATATCTTAGAAAATGGAACTAAGTTAATCAATTATATATATAAAAACAAAAACAATTAATCGGACATAAATTATTATTTTATTATAACAACACATAGTAAATAAAGCTATTCGACCAGATTATTAGCTACTAGGTACATTGTCTACATCAATATTACAAAGGTTCGACTTTCAAACATTCGTCCCAACAAACATGTTCAAACTATTGCGTGCGTGAATAGTGCGTGAAATATTTCCAATGATGAATGACGAAGCATTATTATTAACCTTGTAACATTTGTGTTTATACATTCTAAATAATATGTGTATGTCCAGAGGGCCAATTCTGCTATTTTAACTGACACTGCGAATGAATTTTAATCGAACTGAGATTACATTTTGAATTAATTAAATATATGGCATTCTGCTCTTTTAAAAGTTCGATATCATCTCAGTTAAATTGCATATAAACTGTCAATTCGATCAACTTTCAATGTCTTTCTTTTGTTGAAAATATGGCTTCGCATTATTATGCATTTCGCCAATGACAAGTATTTTACCGAATTTTACGTATCAGCTGCCATAGACTAAATTCTAGAAATTAAAAATGACCTAAGCGACAAAATCAATGTTACCAGCTCACAATAAAATACCCACAATATGACTAATTTCAGTGATTAAAAAATTACGTAACTGGAGGTTATGATTTTTTAATTAATTGATTTGACTAATCCCATGTATTTTATTTATTTCATTAATTTATCTATTCCATGGCATAACTGAAGGAAAACGGCACAACAGCACCACTCCGGCAGTCCTTTCCGGAAATAAACACAATCGCGATTATTTTATTGAAATTTGAAATTCTACCGAATTGCGGTTTTTTTATTTTGCAACACTGCTGAGGACATATCTATACTAAATAAAAATTGTGCGAGAGTTTGGCGGGAATTTTGACAGTGCGATTGCTCTCATAATTTAATCTACACTAATATTCTAGAGAGGAAAGATTTTTTTGTATTTTTGTATGTAACAAATAAACTTAAAAACGACTGGGCCGATTTCAAATATAATTTGGCCGTTAGAAAGCTACATTATCACTGAGTAACATAGGCTGTAAACTCATTTCTAATACTTTACTGAAATAACGAGCACACAAAGTCGAACAATTTTGACTACTTTTAGTTGCTTGCAGTAAAAGAGAATAAAGTTAACTGAATTTGTCTGCAGTTAGCTCACAGTCACTTCACCTCAGTGTTGCCAAGTCAGATTTTTGAAAATACCGTGTTGCCCACATTAAAATACGGCATTTGCGTCAAAAATACAGTGCTTGATGGGAAAAAATACAGTCTATTTTACAGTGCAATAAAATGTCATACAAAAAAGGAAATATTTAAATTATTAAATAAAATATAAATTTATTTTAAACTTTATATCCTAAACTAACTTAACATTTTATTTGCATATATCGATCGCTGCAGAAATGGATGGCTGCGATGATGATGATATCGGTTTATTTTTTTAATGTGTTTAATCAAAGAGTTTTGTATACTACTAGACAAGCTGCGCGGAACATAGAAATTATAGTATAATAAATTGTAGTATAGTAAATTAGTTGTATTACTAAGTTGCAGTCAATTGACCGTAACTCAATATTATCATCTCGCTTACTCTCAACTAGAACCCCTATTGCGCTCCCTGTTTGTGAACTGTCAAACTCCCGCGTTATGTGACGCAGTTTTAGTTCTAAATAACCTGTCTAGTAGTATACAATAATAATACGAAATTTTGACTGTAAAAAAATACTGTGTCTCCATATACGGTATTTATAAAAATACCGTGTCCAGTAGATGGCATGAAAATACGGCAGATCTGCTGTAATTACAGTGCACTTGGCAACACTGCTTCACCTTCAGTCACATTTCGTTCTCAATATTTTGACGTTTGTCTGTAGACGAAATGCATTTTATATAGTTAAGTGTCTCACAATGGACACTGGCGAAATCACCAATCTACGGTGGAGCCAAACACAATTAAAAGAAGAAGAAGATAGTTAAGTGTCAAATTTATTGTTACCAGAATGCCGTTTTGGTTCAGTCAACTTGTATTCTACTTTCGATATCATTGCGTTCTAAGTTCTTGAATATTGGTTTAGCAGAATACCATTTGCAACTTTCTTGTCGCTGAGATTAGATCGGAATGATATTTTGAACAATTAAAATTACGAGAATTGGCCCTCAGATAATAACTCATGATAGCACGTGCTGTGCCACGGATGAAGTGCAACCTAAACACGGTACCCTTTTAGTTAATCGATTGCTAAATCGCGTGCGATTTGAAACGTCGGAACAGACTATCAATCGAATTGATCAACAAAAACCAACAATAAAGAGTTAAATAAATAAATAATAAATAAAAACCATACAGCTTTTGTTGATTCATAATCAACTGATCAACTTAAATCGAACCATGTTAGCCCGCTATAGCGGTAGCGGCGGTGTCTATACACAACACATGTCTCCAAGTGTACCGTTTTTATTTTAACTTTTGAGTTTTGACAAGTCAAATGAATAAACGATGTGCGACGTTGTACACGAGTAATTTGCGCTTTATTCGTGCTGTTCACGAATTAATAGCACTTTGTCCGTGGCTTTACACGAGTAGATTGCGCTTTGTCCATGCTGTACACGAAGAAATTGCGCTTTATCAGTGGCCCTACACGAATAGATTGCGCTTTGTCCGTGGCTGTACACGAGTAGATTGCGCTTTATCCGTGCTGTACACGAAGAAATAGCGCTTTATCCGTGGCTGTACACGAGTAGATTGCGCTTCATCCCAGGCTGTACATGAGTAAATAAATTTCGTTCATGGCTTTGCTCGCGTTGTACACGTCATTGAACTGCAAAACACATAACTGCACCATAACACTTTACTTATATAATTGAAATTGTTTGTAAAGCGAGTCAACGTTATATAATTTTATAGAAACATTGTTAAGTAGAAATTGTGTATCAAGGGACTCATAATTAATTTGTAACACAATTTCTGCGAACACGGCGTGTTGGAATGAAGCTAGTTCGATTTTTATGTAGCGACGAATCACTTGTGGACTTCATATGATCTAGAAAACTGACGTTAAGTGGTAGCTTTGCCAATTACAGTGAGATTGCTGGAACCCTAACATAAATCCGCCTCTTGCAAACGCCGATTCCTTTTTTTAATAAATAAATACACCCAAACACATACACACATAGTCCTGACCCCACACTAGGTGAACTTGTATTGTTGTTGTCAAGAACTATGAGAGACTTACGGTCCCATAACACCCAGACCCGAAACAAATATTTGTGTATCACCCAACCATTAGTCTCTGTGTGGGACTCGAACCCACGGCCGCTCGCTTTGCAGCCAGCTACTTACTGCGTCACGGAGGCTGTCAAATAACCTTACCATTAAAACCTCGGAGTGTCATTTAAAAAACATTTGTCACTATCACACATAACTTTTTTTTATGGCATAGGTGGCAAACGAGCATGTGGGTCAACTGATGGTAAATGATCTCCATCGCACATATATGCCCACAATACCAAAAAAATAATGGGCGCGTTGCGGACCTAAAGGAAAGGGATAATTAAGGGATTGGGAAGGGGAGGGGGATTTGGGTGCCAGGATATCTCACTCACCGTACGAAACGCAGCAGCAAGGAGCTACTTTACATCGGTTTTCTGTGAGACAATGGTAATGACCCGGACGAGCTGGCACATTCATGCTTTAGACAAAAGTATCTACAGCGTGGCTCTACCACTCAAACTTCGAACCAACTCGATCAAACCAGCTTTCGAACAACAAACCGCATTCAAATCGCTCCCATCGAAGCCACAGACAGATATACACACACACCCACCCAAGGTGTTAAACTAAGAAAACTCCTCTTTTTTCTCGTCGTCGTTTTCGTCACGGATAAAACTACCATGCTTTAAAACTGTGCAGAACTTATGGCCGTTCCCTATATTCTATTTACAGATAGATTTGCTTACTATCAATACTGATTTTGACAACTGTCTCATAAAAAAGTGTCAATAAGTTACGGCCGTTAAATTTCTTCGTAAACAGAATATTGGGAACGGCCATTATTGTCTATATAAAATCGATAACCACAAATTAGCTTCGTTATTATTCTACAAAGCTTGAAATAATAAGTCTAAAATTCTAAGCATTAGCTGCCAGTACTAATTTGTATAGATCGGCAGTAACCCAGAGCCGTGGGCTGCCTTAATTAACTAAATGAAACAAGTTTTTAATTGTTTCTTGAGACAGCGGCTATTTATCTTAAACTTAACAAGAACCGAAGTTATTTAGTGAAAAACTTCCTTTACTTGTTCAAAATTCAAAAGAAGAGATGCTAAATGAAGTCAAATTTGATATTGGAAAGAAGCGTATTAGTCAAATTAAAAATTATATGTGGGTTGGTTTACCATTTATTTATTTATTTTTATTTAATAATAAGAACGGCTTTAGAATGTTAATAATTACACTTATTAGAATTCATCAGTTAAGGTTATTGTAATTAGCAATGGTTCATGTTATTTAAAATTTGTTTCATTTGTTTTTAGTCATCTTGATGTTTTCAGTGCTTATAAAAAATTCAAAATCTGTATCCCTACTTGTCACTTTTTCTGATGTAATCCACACTAACAACAGTACATTTATAATTATGTAAATCTTCGGTTTATACGAACCAGAAGTAATGTGCAGGCCATCCGAGCCTGGTCAGTCATTCAAGAGAAATATAAATACATAATTTAAATGTCTGTATTAGATCATGCATTCGTATCATCGAAATAAACAAAAGTTGCTAAAGCGCATAATTATAATCGTAGTACTGTTAAACCATGTTGATTTTTAACGACAGCAAATATGCTTATTAAAATAAGCATTTTGCCTGGCGTCATCCTGACTCAATTCCAGGGTCCGCCCTCTCCTACCATAGATTTAACGGTATTTGGTATTTCATATGTAATACATGGGATATCGCGCTTTCTGAACCCCCACAACTCGCAATGGAAACTGTTTCGCCATTGCCTCGGCCTCGTCGAGTGCTCCACGTGCAGGTGAGGTTGGCTTCGGGTCTAAGATGTTAGTGGCCCATTTACACTTCTTACGCATCAAATATCTATCACGATAAAATTATTTGTATAAAAAAAAATATTTACGCAATGCATAGGTATAATGCAATCGTATAAGGTTAAATGTCAATAAATGTTGAACCCACTATTCGACTAATGACGCAATTTAATGCTCAATGGATAAAGCGATTATTTCACACGGCACAATATGATTACAAAATGAACGTGACCAAACCACTCATTAAACTAATGTCATACATCCTATCTAAAATCAGAGATACGTTCCAATTTGTAGTCCAAATATTCAAGCATAATGAACTCGAGCGTGATTACAACCGAAACTACATAGTACCTAGAGGAAATAAATATTATGTCCAAAGTATAATGGCTAAAAATAACCCAAGTTTGCAAAGTGAATTGGCAGAATGACGGCACCAAGCGGAAATTGAAAGAGCAGATCGAACGAAATTCAATAATAAATAATAAAAGCTATTGAACCTACCAGTTAAACATAAATTGGGTAGATCGATATAATTCCACAACTGGGAAGGTTTGTGCATAGTATTGTACTATGATTGTGAATGAAGAAGACCTTCTGAACGGCTAACAATGGCTTTTGGCTATTTTTACATCTTCAATGGTATTTATGATTGAAAATATATTATAGTTCAATAAGGTGAATTTGTGTTTCATACAGCCAGAGCGTGAAATATTTTATTGGTACTAAGATGGACAAGGAAAACTAGAAACTACTTAGTCTAAGCAAATTTAACTGAAGCTTTCCAGCAAAGGAATATTGGAACTCTTCCTTTATATCACGAAGCTATACTACTATGGTTTGTAATAGAGTCAGTATTATTACCATATTAATTTCTCTAACATTCATATGGATTTATTTACTTCCTTCAATAAGCACATGTTATATACCAATGCCTGTAACGCACCCAACAATGCGACCGACAACTCGTTCAACTCTACAACCATCAACTAAATCAACTAGTTTATCTAATTCAAATACAACTATTTCAACTACAACTTCAACAGAAGATCCAAATAAAGAAGCTCCAAAGAAATCCTGCAGCATTTGGTGTTGGATCAGGAGAGTGGGACTCTTTATTGTTCAACAGTTATTAAGTGATAGTTAATAAATTATTTCACCAAACGATATTTTTTTTTGCCTAGACCGGCATACAAGCATATGGGCCACTTAATAGTAATGATCTTCACCACCCATGAACACCTAAAATACCAGAAGAATCAGGGACGCGTTGCCGAACTTAAAAGGAAAGGATAGTTAAGGGAAGGGGGAATTTTGGGCCTCTGTATGAGATATACAGAGGACGATTCAGCGTACGAAAACAGCAATCTGCTACGTCGCGTCGATTTTTTTGTGAGACAGTGATAACAACAGTCCCTTCATGCTGTAGACAAAACTGTCTGCTGCCTACCCTTCCCAGTTGTAAATGTATATACATTTTCTATATAGCATTTCTATTCTATACTTTCACAAAACACAACAAAATAATTTTAAGAAAAGTTATATTGAATTTGAGAGTTGTTTCTATAAAGTTGACTTTGAAGTGGTTTGTTATATGGAGAAACATAGAACAAATATTCTCTTTGAAAAATACAAAGTTTTGTAAAAAATAATTTTACCAGCGTAAGAAGTTACAAGAAACAACAGTTGAATTAGTACAATGAGTTGGGGCGCTACTTCAGAACTAATGTAACGCCGTAATAATTGGAAAGTTAATAGCTTAATATATATATATATTTTTTTAATTTATTTATTTATTTGTATTTGTATCGCCAACGCAACGTACATTAATTGAGTACAATATTAGGTATCTTACAATAGTAGCCTTAAGCTAAATGTCGTTACAATGTGAGGCGAACACGGCATGCATATTAACAAGAACAAAAGAACTTATAGAAATAGGATATAGTAAAAACATATCAATAATAATGAAAAGTTACTTTTTATAATAATTTATCTGATAGTTGGTGTTGCAAAATGGCGTTCCGGAATTTAACTTTACTTTGGGAGAATATGTCTATGTCACTTGACGTATGCAGTAAATTATATTGTTTACAAATTCTATTAACAGGACAATATAAGCCTAAATTTGTCGAAGAGTAGCGTATGTTAAAAGGACCATATTTATTCAATCTAAGAAGCCTTACAGGGATCTTAATATTAAATTTGCTTGTTATCTGTGGACAGTCAATAAGTCCATTGAATAGGCTATGCAGAAACATCATGTCTAACAACACTCGTCGATCATATAGTGAGCTCAACTTAAAATGCATAAGTCGGTCTGGGTAGCTAGTAATTTTTTTGGCAAGATGACAACTGTAGCAGAGATGCCACAAAAATCTTTTCTGTACGCGTTCTAGATTTTTTATATAAATGTCATAGTATGGACTCCATAGTAAACTGCAATACTCCAAACCAGATCTAACTAAAGACTTATAGATTTGGATTTTAGTTACAGGATCTTTAAATCCTTAAAGATGTAATCGGATAATTAGGAGAAATAAAGAAACTTTAAACTTTAAGTTAAATAACTAATGAAATAAATTCACATGGCAGTTGTCGTCTCAAATTCATTACAAAATAATAAAATACTAGTCCTGTAATATACTTTCCCACTTCTAGGTATGGGCTTTCTATGAATGAGAGGGGTTAGGCCTTAGTCGATAACGCTGGCCTAATGCGGTTTTGCAGACATTCCTTCGAAATTCTTATGAAGAACACTCATCCATACAATACCATGGCTATAAATAAAAATACATTCAGCATTACTATTCCAATAGCGAAAAAATAATGAATAGAAAGAATTCTCGAATCTGAAAGGCATCCACAAATAAGTCAACAGCCTTTTCCACAACAATTTGGAAAATAAAAAACTTCCCTATTGTCCTTTTTGAGGTCACGTCTACCCGACGCCGCAAAAGCGTTTAAGTATGGATTATTCGGTTATCTGCACTCCGTAAATAAGGGACGGCCGAATAAACAACAAAAAGGAATGCTTTGCTCGAGTTTCGAGTTGCTACAAAACAATCTAATGAGTTTACTGTATTGATTTATACAATGCTACTGTGTTTAGCTGAAGCTTTACACGTATTCACATGCTTGTTTCAACTTCATACATACGCACTCATTCCTGTAATGTATGTAGGAAGATATGTTACCAGTACACCCACATTTCGTTGAGTTTCTTTCCATCCCATGATGTAACAGGGGGTGAGCCTATCGCCCTACCAGACAACATTTCAGACTCCGGGCTGACACTGAGGATTTCATAATAGAAAAACCCAATATCACTTCTACCCGACCGGACCCAGGGATCGAACCCGAGACATCAGCAAAGACCTTTAACTTCACTAAAGTATACTAATTTATTTTTTAAGATTCTATACTCAACGGTACCCTGTTACTAAGCATTCACCGTCTGTCTGTTTATCCAACCATCATAAAGCTTAATAACCATCATAAGTGTGTATGTATTATGTATGTTTTTCATGGTAATAAGTAATTATTGCAGATATCTCAACAACAAATTTTAATAATAAAAAACTGTAATTACTGGGCATTACGAGACTTAACATCTTATGTCTCAGACAGAAGAGCGTAGACCAATGCCATGCAGTATTTTGTAGTGTTCTGTGTAGTGTTGCTTCTGTTTTTGGGCAGGCGTGGCACTTACCATCAGGCGAGCGATTTGCTTGTTTCGTCATTCAGGCTAATTAACCGATTTACCGTCCTCGCCGTCGAGGACCTCCCCGCGGTCTCCGAAGTACCCCCGACCCTAGTACCGGGCCGCGTGCCGATGAGGAAATACTAAATTAGATTATAAATCCCTCTAAACCCCAATCGCAAATGTCTTTGCCCTCTCCAGTGGGCGTCCTGAGCCGAGGTCCGTATCCCCCATTAGGGGGGTGCCTTTAATCTCAGGGTTGGAGTGCCTAAAGCATTCGTTCGAAAGTCCGGTGACGCTGACCCAAGTCGACTCGCGTCAGGCTATCAGCATGCTCCAAAAAAAACAGGCTTATAAACAAAAGTACACTGCTCAAACTCGGGTCCCATTGTCATATTTATCGTCCATGTGCCGAAATCTACGATTCATTCGGAACTTACTTTCGGCGGAGATCGTTGGGTTTTCATTGCACTGTTATTTCCGAGATGTTTATTTAAAACAGAAAGCACACAGCTATTTCCATGTCATCCATATTTAATACATTTGAAATTTACATCCCACAAATGAACTGCTGGAATTGTTACAGTATTAAAATTGCTTATTCATGTCCTTTTAGGTTATTGCATTACATTTTTAGCATATTATTGAAATCATTCACTGTGATTTCTGGCCTAAAATTAGGAAACACCTGACCTTTGTTGTAAAAAATAGAACCATAAACTTGAGAGATAAGTTTAAGAAGTGTAGTTAAATTAACCTGTGATTTGTGGCTTGTAGGTTTATAAGTTTCCTACAAAATTAAAAAGGTAAAAGTTTGGATATATAATATGACTATTTCTGAATTTATAAAAATAGATATTTGTGAGTTCTGATGTATGTTAGTCGACCACGTCTTAATGGCTGAACGGATCTGGATGAAATTCGACATACAATACGACCATTATTGAAAAAGACATTCACTCGGGTGAAGCTGTGAAGTAAAGGTATTGTATGCTAACATCGGGTATTATTAGGGTGAGATGACGACGTCAAACTAGCTCAACTAGGAGAGTACCACTGTGTCACAGAAAACTGACTTGAAGTAGGAGGATTTACGGCGGCGAAATTTACAGCTTGTTTCATCGACCAATACTCATATTAACATTATATAACATATCCCCACATTTATTTACAAAATCACCACATTTTCATCATATCATCACATTCGCTTGTGGCGGACTAGAGCGGAGCCTGTCGGGGGCCCGGGGCGACAAATTTGTTTGGGCCCCCCGTTGAGCTTTTCCTGCACGTAGGCTTGACATTGTATGAGATTTCAAGATTAGGAGATCCCCTAAAACCAGGAGCCTGGGGCGTACTACTGTGTAGGTATGTGATAAAATTCTAGATTTCGGTCTGATACTAAACATTTCATAATAGAAAAATCCAATACCACCTTTACCCGACCGAACCCGAACCCGAGACCTCACACAGCAGTCGTACCGCGTACGCATTATAACTGCGCCACCGAGGCACTCAGTTTCGTCCCCAATTACAATCGGAACATACGCTCGTTCCGTGTTACACAAAAAGGGCGGGAAAGCAATCCCCTCGAGGCAGGAACATAGCAGAAATAAGCTAAATTAAATCGACTATACGGAGTTGCTAATACAATTTTCATTACATTGAAGGGTCTGACGTAATGCATACATAAACTCACGCTTTTATACCCGAAGGGGTAGGCAGAGGTGCAACGTATGCACCCACGTTTCGCCGAGCTTATTGCCGTCCCATGATTTGATAGGGGTGAACCTATCGAGCACAAATTCCAGTCGCGGGCAATTCATGTGCGATTTTTCGAGTCAAAAATTCAAACACAAATTGTGATTGCCTGACCTGGGAATCGTTCCTAGGACTTCACAATTCTTGACCTTAATACTTTGCCACTAGATCAATGATGTAATTGACGTAACGCCTTACTAATTATTAATTGTAATTATTGAAACAAGCTTTAGAAGAGTTCACATCATTTAATTATTATCATCGCGTCAATGACCTAAAGGCAGATTACTTAGGCTGACAACCGTGACCTCTGGCTATCCTTTTGGGATACAGGCGCGAGCTTATGTATGTAATGGAAATAATTTTTCTTGCATTACGTTCATTATAAAACAATTTACG
This sequence comes from Mimas tiliae, assembly GCA_905332985.1. NCBI lineage: Eukaryota > Metazoa > Arthropoda > Insecta > Lepidoptera > Sphingidae > Mimas > Mimas tiliae. The sequence goes on from HG995259.1 coordinate 8,121,330, forward strand.
CTAAATATAAAACTTATCAAATATGTAACACCATGAAAAACCTATAATGGAAACCATAGAAATGAAAAGGAACAAATAATAGCACACCTGTTCACATAAAACGTGTTTTTTTTACTTCCGAACAAAACCTCGCAAGCTCTTATCGAACAATGCGCGATTGTTTAGCGAAAATCAAATGGTATATAAAACAAACCAGGCTATTCATTATGTAGCAAAACTGAGATCAATACAGTTCTTTTTCAGTCGCTAATTATACTCGATTACTATATGTTAATGAATTGCAATTGTGACACGAATTGAAAATGAAAAGTAAGTTCATATTGTGATTGCTAATTGCTTTGTAGCATTTACTGCTGATCATCTGTCCGTACCTCTTTGTTTTTGCATCGGTTAAAAAAAACTTCACAGTTTTAATTTATTTATATTCATAAATCTTCCAATTCTATTATATTCTATATTGAATGGTTAGTGGCAACCTAGTGTCGAAGTTTTCAAAACGCCCGAAGGCCAATCTTACAATGAAAATACTTTGTTTATATTAAATAGGTCTTTTGAAGAACGATATTTCATATCAAAAAAATACAGTAAAATACAGCTTGTCATAGTTTTATGCCTGTGTATTTTTTAAAAAATCTTTAAACAATAATATCTCTGTAATTGGATTTATTGCAAAAGTTGCAAGTATGAAAATTGTTCAGAATTGCGGGTGCCTTTATATCTTTTCGGCTTAGTACACTTTTCCGACAAACCTTGTTATATGAACTATCTATAACACCAACCGATATTTTATCAATTCCTGAAGTTTTAAATTGTTATGTCTTTAATGGAAATATGACCTAGTTTGTTGATTATATCTACACATTTCGATGATCTACAATAAAAGTTATGACTAAAAATATTATTATTATTTCTAAACCATTAAACAATATCACACAAAAGAAACAAATATGTGGAAAATAAGCAGTGTTCTTTTATTTTGCTAATGCTTTCTACAGAAAACACTACAAAGAATGTGGTAAAAGTTTTTATAAATTTAATAGTGCTATTAGACTAGCCGAAAAATGTTTTAATATTGGTTTTTATATACATACATACATAGACTCACGCCTGTTTCTCATAGGGGTAGGCAGAGACAACGGATTTCCACTTGCTACGATCCTTACATACCTCTTTAGCCTCATTCAACTCATTCATTGATTTTATATGTACTTCGTGATTAATTTATTTTCTAATACATCACAAAGAAATCTTAAATTGAATTTTGCCGGCGGGCTGCATATTATTATCTTTGTATGACTCAAATCTTTCATTCCGATTGTTCTTCTGATGTTACCTAATATATTTGTATTATTCTATATTTCTTTGGAATGTTACCTATTATGTTTCCATTAACTCGGTCCTGTAAGGTTCAAAAGTCTCCTTATATTTGGTTTTATTTACCTTTATATAAATTGTAATACTTACTCGACTCATTTTTTTTTTTACTAGACTAGTATTGGAAATATGAAAAAATTAAAAACATGGTTTTTTAAATGAAAGTCACATTCAAATAATATTTTATATTATCGAAATTATTTTGCTTGAAAACAAAATTAATTCTCCATTAGTATATAAACTGCGTAAACGAAAGTAAGAAAAGCACAATGCGGAATTGTAAAGTTATATAAAAACCGAAACCATTTCAGAAACACTGATCATCATAACAATTGTAGTATTTGCGAACGGTTTCAAGCCAAAGTTTTTCTCGCAAAGTTTGGACACAGAGCCTTCCATATCAATACTCTACGCACGCGACAAAAGAAGTGACAAAGTGACAAATGAATGCCTCATGGAAATGTATCCGAAAAACTTGTACAAATACCCTCTACACATAGACAGAAACGATATACCATGCATCATACATTGTGTGTTGAAAAAGTTTGGTATCATGACCAACGATGGGTTTATAAACATCAAGAACTACTATCGAAGAGTTCAAGCCATCCATCGATACGATCCAAGGATTTTGATCTCTGATGTCGGCGAGACCTGTGCACAGAATATCAATGGCATGAACCTCGATCACGACGTGTGTAAGAAGGCAAAAATATTCAATGATTGTACACAGTTGTACGCGATTTCCTACAAAGAGCCTGAAGAGTGGCGGTGATTGGTTTTTATAAGTACTATTTAGGTGTTTTGCAAATCAATACAAGTGTTTAAAATTTACTTAAAAGATTTCTATAATTTTCATTTTTATATTAAAGTTTAAAAAAATATTGTAAGTAATATGTTCTTCCAGAAAATGTATTAGTATGTATGTACATATATGTATTATTTATTAACATTTATATTACTTAAACCACAAACATTTATAAGATGGTTTTAATTAAAATATATTTAGATTTAATTTAGTTCTAATAATTTAGTCTGTGACTAAAATAAATTGATGTATAAAAAGAGAACATAAGTTTTGTAATACATTTTATACTTTAATAATAAAATCAATCTTCTTCAATCAAAGTCTTTCTTCTTTTATTTTGGAAGGCTTCAAAGAAAGTTTTTTAGTTTTGGTTTGGTTTATGGTTATTTTTGGAGCGATCCAGCCTCTTTTCCGAATTGTGATTACACAATTTCTGTATAAAATGAACTTCGCATGTTATTTTTTTTTAAGTGCCTTTTATGTTGGCTAGTAGAGGCTCTTAGGCCCGTATAACAGAACGATACTCAAGAGTGTAGTAAGCATTGTTATGTACTCACGTGTAGCATTGTGATGTGAAATGTGATGTTCATTATATTTACGTTGTGACTATCTGTGAGGAGTTTGCTCTGTTATTTAATAATTTGAGTATCTGGAGTACAGCAAATAAACAAAGATTTCGTAATTACTTCAATAATGTCAAATTTTAAGAATCCTAAGATTCTTGTTTTAGTGGTTTAGCTATCCCAAACTTAGCCGGAGAATATAATTATGAAAGAACAGACAAAATACATAGCAGACTTCAGACGGTCGGGTCTAGTTGTGGATGCCGCGTTTGTACTGCGCACTAGGTAAATCTATGGTGAAGTATTCTACGCTAGCGTTACTTACGCATGATTTTACGAGTCTTCATTATGTCGCTGACAAGACGAAGGCATCAACGGTATGCAGCGGCTTGGCTGTCCTCTGTCATTGCTGAGGTCCATGAGCGGCGAGAACCACTTACCATCAGGAGGGCCGTCTGCTCGTCTGCCTATCTAGGCAATAAAAAAAACGCTTGACGCAACCATCGAAAGTCAGCAGTATCAAACAACAACTAGTGATAAAACTCGAAGTATTTCATGTTAATTTAGACGTAAAACGCCCATTTCGAGAATTTCTTGTACGACACAGGCGAGAAAAATAAGGAAATACGTCTTTATATATAGGGCCATCATCATACGATTCTTGCTGTAAAATTGCATCACGTAGCCTCGTGATCGACAGTTTTCTGTAATATTTGCGCTTCTGTCTATTTGCTGAATGGAGCTCTACACCAGCGGTTCCTAAACTTTCAAGACCCTTGAATTTGAAACTCATTGTTGTGGAATTGTTTAATACTAAATGCGTCGAAACCAATTACATTTGACGATCGGCATAATATTTATTTATGTGTAGTAGTTTTGCCGTGGATAGATTGAAAATAACCCTTGGGGTTCCGCGGAATCCACTTAAGTAAACGCTACTCTCCATAATATACGTGGGTTCTTCTAACCGTTCAGAAAAAAATCACGTTATTTAAAAGGTTTTTCAGACAGCTGTTTCATTTATTTACAGTACTAAATCACTACGATCTTCGTATAATTACAAAAAGAATTGTGCTCCTTACACACCTTACCCTTACATTGACCTTCTTTTGACAAAAATATTTAAAAAGTAAAGATAAAAGATAAGATAAAATTTAAATAGGTTAGAACTGTAACCCTACGATGAAACGTTTTTTCTACAGAGGGAACAGTTTAAAACTTTACAGAAATGACTAAGAAAAATCGCAACTATATTCCACAGACGCAGTATTTTACTCTAACCTGAGAATCTTTTTTAATTTAGTTTTATATCTTTAAAGCTTTCCAGCATATTTCTGAAAGCTGAACATCTTTAACTTCTAATACAGTTACTGGTACTTGAAGAATAAGCGGCAATGTATTTTGCACAATATAGAACATAGTAACATTATTGAGCCGAAAATCTATTAATCTATTTACTGCACATTATTTAAGTGCAGTACAGTGTCATACGTATAACTGTGTCATTTTGAGTGGTGTTGAACGGCTGGCAGGCTTTGCATTGACCATCAGACAAGCGACCTGATCGCCACACAAAAAAATATTTTTAAACACCACCCATGATATACTAAAAACCTATGTGAGCTGAATTTTTGTTGTCTTTCAAACTATCATACTAATATTATAACTGTGAATGTCAGTTTGTTTGTTACGCTTTCACGCAAAAACTACTTAACCGATCAGCATGAAACTTTGTACACATATTCTTGGAGGTATATCCTATCTATTTGTTTGTTACGCTTTCACGCCTAAATCGCTGAACCGATTTTGATGAATTTTGATGTAGAGATAGATGGGACCCTGGAGACGGTTATAGGCTACGTTTTATTTCGGAAAAGTCTAATCACGCGGGCGGAGCCGCGGGCAAGAGCTAGTATGACATAAATCCGCAATTGCACCTAATGATAATGGTAATTGACGGTCATCGCTATTAAGGCCCATTTCCGTTGCTCGCGTCGAGCGGCAGACATTGGCGTCAGTTACGCTCTAGTTTAGCAACATTCTACTAGATTTCAAATTGGCTGCTAGTGATGCCATGGTTTATCGACACTATCGTCGAATGAACCGTAGATTTCCTTGGTGCGTAGTACAAACGCTCAGACCTGGCGTCTCTGACCGGTGACACTACTTTCTGATTTCTGCCTTTACACTACACGTCTTACTTTAATATTTTTTTAGACTACACTGCACCTGATGATGTGCAGTGTAATCTAAAATTATAATGTAGTCCGTCGTCCCTCGATGAAGTTATATGGTAGTACCACGCTGTAGGCACTTTTTGTCTACACGTTAAATGAGAAATACGTTAAACGGCAACTCGCTGTTGTGTTTCATACGGTGTGTGAAATTGAGAGATTATTATTGGATGCCCAAATCCCTCGCTTCTCAATCTTTATTTCTTTCCTCTAAGATCGACAATGCTTGATTCTTTTGGTATTATGGGTGTTCTATACTGTGGAGATCACTTACCTTCAAGTCATCATGTGCTCGTTAGCCAACCTCTGCTATAAATCATTCAGGCCTAAAGCTATTGTAAACCATCCGAATAAAAACTACATTATACTTTCAGATCTTGTTCTATCAGCTGTTCTTCTGTTCTGTACATGCCAAGCTCGGATATCCGTGATGTACGCTCACGACAAGCTGAGTGACATGGTGGCTGAACAGTGCCTTAACGAGATGTACCCTAAGACTAAACGTATCGACATACAAGAGTCCGATGAGCCTTGCATCATCTTCTGCGTGCTGAAGAAATTTGGCATCATGAGTGCCAGTGGCGTTATCAATTTGGAGATCTTTAGGTTGGTGTAGAAATACTTAGAGAGTGTATATCTCTGCTTAATTTGATCGTGGATTCATGATTGTCCCTCGCTATTTCTTTTATTTTTATAAGCTGCAAAGCAGCGTTGCGGCTTACAATTGCTGTGAGGTCTTGGGTTCGATCCCCGGTGCGGGTAAATGTGATATTGGTTTTTTCTATTACGAAATGCTCAGTATATGGCGATAGGCTCACCTATCACATCATGGGACGGAAATAATTTCGGCGAAATATGGGTGTACTGGTTACACCTCTACCTACCCCTAACCTACCCCTTCGGGGATTGCAGATGTGAGTGCGTATGTATGTAAGTATGCACCCGTTCAAAGGCCGTTCAAATAGGTGGCGCCGCGAACAAAAGTTAGTAGTAATATAACAAACTGCATTTATATAGCAAATTTTTAATGGTTTTCTTTGATTATAAATCCTATATCTATGATACTTAGAAATGAAGTCATTGAGGAAAAACCAACTTGCAACCAAACTACTTATTATTCCGCAAGACTGTAGAAACACGACCAAGCACTCGAAAGTCATTCAAACTATGGCAACATTTCGCGACTTGATAAACATAGTGTAGTGGGCGATTATGTTTGTGTGGTCCATAAATATTTGTTTCGCCTCTGGGTGTTTTCTCCCGAGAGGGGTTGACGTCAGGCAGGCGGCCGGTCGTAAAAAGTACAAGCCAAATCTTTCTGTAACATGTGTTAAATGCATATTGCGGCGACCCCATTGCGAATGGGATAAAGGCAGTTGGAAAAAAATAAAAAAGAATATTATGAAGGTCTATGAGACCCATATTATTTTACTTGACTTACATAAAGTACAAAATAGCAACCAAGTGTCATTATATAATCAACCGACGTAGTTATATTCCGAAACAAGATTTTTCTTACTATGTAATTATGTCCATTTTTAGGATTCCGTAGCCAAATGGCGGCCAAACGGAAACCTTATAATATATCATGTCCATCCGTATCTCACAGCCATTTTACTCGGAGACTGTTAGCATTATATAGATGACATTTTTATGATAGACCTGTGAATCGCTACACAAAAGTGTAGTGAAATTAAGTTGCTTTCCATAAATGTAACTGGGGGATATTTATTTCCATTGCACATAAGCATGTATGGTATCATTGGACAGGTTCATAAAAATTATATAGAGGTTGCTAAATTACTTTTTTTATATAAGCCATTAGTCTGTGAGATATCCAATCGTGAAAAATGTGACCAAAATACTCTCATTGACAAACGTTTGTTCAAACGTTGTGTATAGAAAAATTGTGTTTTTCTTTACTATTTTTAATAATTAACAGCAAATACACATATTATTATGGCATGGTACCTTTCGAATGATATAAGTTTCATTCACTTCTTTTGATTAATACAAAAAACTGTGAATAATATACAATGTTCGCGTAACAATCAAAAAATTATTTAGAAAGGAAAAAATATGAACAAACCAAAATATACAAACTGGACTAAGGTGACATTAAATTTATAAATGCCCAGTTAGATCAAGACAGTTTTTCGTACGACATACGTAAGAATATAACAGAAAATGTCATTTATGAAGCCGCGTCATACGATTATTTTTACAAAGTGTAAAAAAGAACTCATAAATGATAGTTTTCTGTTCTATTCTCGACGCTATCATGCGGTAAACTAGGGAGTTTACTCTTTTTTATTTTATTTATTTAATCTTTTATAATTCTATTATTTTATACATATATCCCACAAAATCCATCTGGACGGTTTGACTGCGGGTCATTTGCACGGGGAATAGTGTAAATGTGACTTTATTAATATTTAGTTTTAATTTAATCGCACATGTCATTCTTTATCAATGTCTCAGAAAGCGAGTCCAGATCGCACATCAGCTGGAGCAGCATAACACGAGGAGTGACTTCGGCAGCACCTGTGTCGAGAGTGCGGAGGCCACGCAGCACAAGCAGGATGTGTGCAAGAAGGCTAAAGTGTTCAACGACTGCACGCACTTGTATAGGATTCTATTGAAATAAACCATTGGATTGTATAATTATTTTAATATCACTGTACCATAATGGTTTTGGATAGTATAGTGTCTGCGCTTTGAAACTAGAATTTTTGAAACGGAAAAAAAATTGAATTCATAATGAATTTATTTGCAGTTCTCTATACTGACTGGTTTTGTAATCGGCTTTAAATATCAATGGTATTAAAGAAAAGAAAGAATACAAACATCTTCAACTGATATATAAAATGTATAATTGCCAATATCATCAAAATAACATCAATCGCATGTAAACTCACTATCACTTTTGTGCAGTAAAGATAAATAACTTCGTCAGGATGTTCAAAAAGTTTAATAGTCTATTCACATTAAATGCAATATTATATTACTGTTCACAATTTATTACACTTGCTATGATCATTCACAATTTTAATCACACTCGGGCAGCTTTACCACGAAAGACTTCTAAGCACGACTAAGTTCCCTCAAATAATAATGCGCCCGCTTATATACTTAGCAATCACCTCCACCACATCTCGGTCTTATTATCTACCCGCTTTACATAGTTATTCCCTCGACTACCTTCACTAAGACCAATAACGGTGCTATTACTAATATGAGGGTAACACGCAATATCTTTAAAAACCATTCCAGTTCACCCCGAGCGTTTTCCCTTATAAAAACAACATTAACGTTGATGTTGAGGAACACGTTTTAAATAAGATTCATGTTCACACCTCACCGACTACAGCTGTCACATCACATAAAGGAAACCTCACACCGAGCCCTGCATAATTCATATAAAACACCCTTATTTTTTTCTTCTTGCATCAAATTTTCGATGTATACGCGTTTAAGGCGAAGTTTACCTATGTTTTGAGTTAACGCCTCCTACGCGAGAAAGTGTTCGAGTGATAGAGCCATGCTTAAGACAGTTTTGTCTACACAGGAATGGGCCGGCTCGTCCGAATAGTTACTCACTCAGTCTGTCTCACAGAAAACCGACGTAAAGTAGCAGCTGCGTTTCTTACGGTGAGTAAGATTACCGGCGGCCTTAATAATTATTCCTTTCCTTTAAAGTCGGCAACGTGCTCATGATTCTTTTGATATTATGGGTGTACATGGGCGATAGAGATCACTTACCATCAGGTGACCCACTCGCTCGTTTACCGACCTATGCTATAAAAAAGTTACGATATAGCGACATGTCCGATTTGCATGAAATCAGAAATTGTATGACAACGGTCGCGCGTCTCACTCGCCCGCCTCAATTGCTTACAAAGCGGACGTTCGCTGTTGCATCGCGGTCTCTTGTCTCGGTCGCGCACCTCTAAAGAAGTCATAATAATAGTTAGTCTTAGTTAGTATTTGCTAACCAATAACCACTTACTTATTTTTCCCAAGGCGTAAAAAGGTAAGTCGCCAATCCCAGGCTTATTCCGCCACTAAAAGTAAGCTTTATAGAAGATTCTTCCAGACGAGTAAAATGCGATAGTAAATTAGTAAAAAGGACCCACTTTGTCTCTTTTATTTTCACCAAAATGTACATGTCCCTGAGGAAAATGTTTGGTAAAAAATTCTCGGCGAGATTTAACCGTCTTAGTGCTTTTAACTGCTCCTTGGGCGTGCGTTTCAGCTAAATTTGTTACGTGGCTAAGTTTTTAATATGGCTTTGTGTTGTAAATACCACGTCCTTCCCTTAATTATTGACATATTTGCAACTGGATAGTTTACTACATTTCTGTTAAATTAATAATAGAATAATGACTGCCTCGTTAGCGCAGTTGTAATGCGTACACGTTACGACTGAGGATGACGCTGAGGTCTCGAGTTCGATCCCCGGGACGGGGAAATGCTCAGTATCAGCCCGGAGTCTGGAATTGTGCCCGGTATGGCGATAGACTCGCCCCATATCATATCATGGGACGGAGATACGCGCGGCGAAAAGTGGGTGTACTGATTACACATCTGCCTGCCCCTTCAGGGTTTACAGGCGTGAGTGCGTATGTATTAAATGGAACTAAAACTTAAAACCTACTACAAAAATAACACTGACTAAACAAATAAATTGTCATTAAAATCGGTTCCACATTCGGCGGAGAAATCGATATACATAAATACATACTAGGTGGTAGATCCCTCGTATGCGAGAGGCCGTCTGGTTTGGTGCCGCCGCTTTCTCTATTTATGCCGCCAAACAGCAGTGTGTGATTCAGTTTGAAGCACATCGAAGCCAGTACAATTACAGGGCATTATACGACTCAACAACTTATGTCTCAGAGTGAACGCAGTCCAGTACTATGCAGTGCTTTGTAACTCAAAGTTCTTTGTGTGTCTGTTTATGGACAGGCTACTTACCATCAGGCGAGCGACACGCTCGTAGCGTCTTTTTTATATAGCATCAGCCGGCCAACGAGCAAGTGGGTCACCTGATGGTAAGTGATCTCCACCGCCCATGTACACCCACAATACCAAAAATGTGGGATAATAAAAAAACCTAAGACCCAAAAAATTGCCTTTAACTAATCATAACATGGATTTGATATAAGCAATATCGCTGTGTCTCAGCGAATCATTGGTTCCAACTTCAAATATAGATTTCGTTTTCCATACTTACAGGTTATTCAAATATTAAATCGTAATCCGGGACGAGTAGGTATTCACTGAGAATTGGATGTTAAGGGCCCTTTAACAAAGAATTGGGAATCCGTTGAGGTTTTTCGGGCATATCCTTTAATGTGTAATAACATGATTAAATGGAAATTGAGTGCCGTCCTTCACTTTTTAGGTAGCTATATAATAATATTATTATAATAGTGTAGGTTGGTTTACAGGATGTTGCAAAAAGGTGGTATTTTTTTATAGCATATGCCGAAAAGAACGAACGAACGTATGCAAACGAGCAAGTGGGTCACCTGATGGTAAGTGCTCTCCATCGCCCATAAACGCCCACTATACCAGAATAATCATGGGCGAGTTGCCGACCTTAAAGGAAATGTATAATTAAGACATTGGGAAAGAGAAGGGGATTTGGGCCTCGGGCTATCTCACTTACCGTACGAAACGCAGCAGCAAGTTGCTACTTTACGTCGGTTTTCTGTGAGACAGGGGTAACGACCCGGTCGAGCCGGCCCAATCGTGCTGTAGACAAAACTGTCTACAACGTGGCTCTACCTCTCAATGTGGTATCAATAAAAACTTCACTTATCGAACAAGTAAATAATAACTTAACGTATAAATTAAAATCTCATAAATGTCATAGTTTCTGAATAAATCAAATTTAAAATCTATATCCTGAAAATCCTTTTATGGTCCAAGGACTAGCTGCTGCATATTAACGGACTACCTATGCCGTAAATAAGTATCTTATTAGATAGTTTTCAGGTCATAAACGATACGATTTTGAAATTCGAGTGCTAAAATTTGTCAAAAAATATTAAGTCGTTTTTAATTTTTCGACTTCAAGATAGCGTTTTAAATCTAACTCCCTTATGTGGATCTTTTATTGATACCACCTTTCTGCAACACCCCGTTTATGTTGGTTCCAACGTTTGCGTAACGATTTATTCATTTTTATCACTACGGCAACTTTAAAATTCCACTATTCTCAAAATGTATTAAAATGTCATAACAACTTAGTGATTGCTGAATCGTACAACATTTTAAGTTAAAGTTATGAAAAGTTATAATATGTGTGTTTGTTATACTGAATACATTTTCTTTCTTTCAGTATCAGCTGTTTCATTTAAATTAAAATCATTTTATATATTGTAGAATATTTTATTTTTATAAGGGCCGCCACGACCACGACGCCAAGTGGGTCATCTAAACACCATGAACACCCACCATACAAAAAAAGGATACATTGTCAACCTTTAACGCGAGGAATGCAGAAGGAACGGGAGGGGGATTTGGGCCTCCGGAAATCCTACTCACCGTACGAAACGCAACAGCAAACTGTCACGTCGTTGTATTGGGACTCAGTGGTACTAACCCAGTCGTGCCGGCCCATCTATGCTGTAATACATGCATTAATCAGTCAGAACATGTAATTTCATATGTGTAGATACATAGGTTAAGAACTAATTGATCTTTTTTTAATTAGCTTGAGTGACATAACGAGCAGGTCGCTCGCCTGATGGTAAACGTCACGCCTGCTCATAAACACAAGCATCACCACACAGAACTTTGAATTACAAATCACTGCATGGCATTGCACTGCGCTCGTCACCCCCAGACATGAGGTGTTAAGTTTCATAATGCCCAGTAATTTCACTGGCTTCAATGTCCTTCAAACCGGAACACAACAGTGCTTGCACACTGCTACTTGGCGGCAAAAATAGACAAAGCGGTGTTACCAACCCATACGGCCTCTCGCATACGAGGGACCTACCACCTTGTAAATATTTATCTCAGTCACAAGTTATAAAATCGATCCAATCCTTACTCTCGAACACTCAAACATAGATTAATCAGTATAAATGTAAACAGAACTCACGATATTGCCTATTTACCTCTTACGAATGAGCCTTATATCAAGATTTACTGTAACTGAATAATATTTATCCTCACGTACAAACATTAATGTTGACATAACATGTAATAACGTTCGTTAAATGTTAGTAGTGTTTACTAATGTTTTTCATGTTTACTTTAATTAAACAATTCATAAATCAATATATCTCATGAGATGATATATTGACATATATTGACTATCCCACCCACTCATCTATAAATATTACGCTAGAATTAACTCCATTACATCCTGCCTACTTTTTTTTTAACTTAGCACTACAATGGCGACGCGATGGTAAACGTAAACGTGGCAGACCGCTATCTAGATGGGTCGATGATCTGGAAAAGTTTGCAGGTTTCACTTGGCAGAGATTGGCTCAACATAGAGTAGAATGGCGTAAAGCGGAGGAGGCTTATGCCCTGCAGTGGGCGCATACAAGCTGAAATGAATGAATGAATGAATGACTACAATGTGAATACACAGTACAGTCTAAATATATTGTCCACCATCGAGAGACTTTCCGTCCCTACTGTCACCATAACTTCTGTCACTCGCCTTTTTTATGGCATACGAGCAGGTGAGTCACATGATGGTATGATCTCTACCGTCCATGTACGCCCACAATACCAGAAGAATCATAGGAATTGGATAACTAAGGAATTGAGTATACAAAGCGTAAGAGCGAGCTGCTACTTCACGTTGGTTTTCTATGAGACAGTGGTTAGTGTGTTGTGACACGGTCGAGCCAGTCCATAGACAAAAACGGTTTACAGTGTGACTCTACCACATTTTATCTCAGCCTGTTGTCGTCCACTGTTGGACGTAAGCCTCCCTAAGTGAGCGCCAACCATCCCGGTCTTGAGCAGCCCGCATCCACCCGCTACCCGCCATCTTTTTCAAGTCTTCGGTCCACCGTGCAGCAGGGCGTCCTACACTACGTTTGCCTAACCGTGGTCTCCACTCCAGCACATGTCTGCTCCACCGACCATCTGTCCGTCTGCAGACATGACCGGCCCACTTCCACTTCAGCGTGCTAATTTTGCGAGCAATATCGATGACCTTAGTTCTCTGGCGGATGACTTCATTCCGAATTCTATCCACCAGAGAAATTCCAAGCATTGCTCGCTCCATAGCACGCTGAGCTACTTTGAACTTGTGGACCAGTCCGCTGGTCAGTGTCCACGTTTCAGCTCCGTAGGTCATTACGGGTAGGACGCACTGGTTAAATCTCTCGTTTTTAAACATTGAGGGATCGACGACTCGAAAATGTTACGTAGCTTCCCGAATGCCGCCCAGCCCAACCGAATTCTTCTATCCGCCTCCTTCTCGAAGTTGTGCCTGCCCAATTGGATAATTTGGCCAAGGTAAACGTATTCTTACACAACTTCGAGAGTGGCATCACCCACGACTACAGGTCTTGGGAGAATGTGACGGTTATCCATAACCTTAGTTTTATCGAGATTCATCCCGAGACCTATTCGTCTTGAAGAATGGTTAAGGCTGTTCAGCATTCCTTCCAAATCCTGCAGAGATTCTCTGTGACTGTACCACATAACAATACCTATTATAAAATTCTAATTAACAATATAACACCAGCCCTGTATTATACACGTCCTACTGCTGAGCATGGCGCTCCTCTACTGAATGAGAGACCTACCTTAGTCGACCACGCTAGCCTAATGCGGGTTGGCACTTCATACATCTTCAAAATGCTTACAGAGAATTCCTCAGGAATGCAGATTTCCTCACGATTGTTTCCTTCGCCGTTAAAGCGATAATTAACAATGAACATAAAAAAGTCTGAGTTGCATGCTCTTAAGGCTGGTTTCGAACCTGCGACTTTCGTCTTGACAGTTCGTAGCACTCTCCGTTGAGCTATCACTGCTATTAATAAACAATAAAATTTTATAAATAATAATAATATTGCCTATATTTAATAAAAAAGACATAATATGACATTGAAACAAAAATAAATTTCCAATTAGTTTATTGAAATTAATTACCGCTCAGCAATTGCGAGATGACGAACATGGCTATCTTCTGTATCCAGCACCAGATGGAGCACCCTTTCTTCTGTGGCTCTTCCTCTTCTTCTTCTTCCTTTGCCGTGGTCGCTGGAGTGGTGGTAGCTCCTTCATCGTCGCAGATACCAAATGAAACCAGAAAACATGTTACCAATAATACTAGAAGCAAACGGATGATAAACTTCTTTATCATTTTCAGTTACTTCTTCTTATATTCTGATGTTTACTTCTATTATTTTATTCTTATGTTTTAGAACAAAAATAAATGCTATTTTTATTTACTTAAATGTGCTGTGTTTCAGATTTGAATGTGAATGGTCGAGTTTCCATACATTTTACTAGTAATTTAGATGTTTATCTCCATAATAATTTAGATCAATATCTCTTGCATGATCGGAGCAATTTTGTGTGTTTATATTTTGTCGTTGCAATTATTATGTTTTTGGGTGGATTACTGATGTTACGTTTGGTTTAATCCACTGATTGAATATACATAATCAGACAGCTCCGTGGCGTAGCGGGCGAGTAGCCGGCTGCGAAACGAGACGCCGCGTCTTCGATTCCCACACCGAGACAAATGTGTGTGTTATTAATAAATACATTTTGAGTCTAAAATTTGACAAAGAAGATAATTAAATCTATCGGGCCATAGCCAATGTACACTGCTACTAGCAATGGCTTTTTCCAGGACAAAAAGTAGCCTATGGCCTAATCCAGGTCATGGTCTACCTGTGTGTCAACTTTCATCCAAAACCGTTCTCCTGTTATGGCATGATTGACTAATATATATCCAAATTCTCAAACTCACAAACATCCAAACTTTCCCATTTATACTAGTAGTAGAATAATATATGGGATATAAGCATGACGGTGCTTATGTTTCGTAATGAAAATATGCTGATAGAATCAGTAAAGGATTTCAAACCACGCCATGTAATATATTTTCATCACAAAGACCAGTGTAAGTTGAGCCACGATATATTTTTATTAGTTTTAGCTTTGTGGTAGTATAATAAGAAAATATGTTGATGAGTAGTGTTGGGAAAAGTACGGTCTTCATATTTAGCACATTTTTTTATTAGCTTGAATGACGAGACGAGCAGGTCGCGCGCCTGATGGTAAGCGCCACGCCTTCCCGTAAACTGGACGCCACACTAGACTGGTGTGGCACTGGATTGCGTTCGTTAATTGAAGACATAAGTTGTTAAGTCTCATAATGTCTATTAATTTCAATGTCCTTCAAACACAACAGTGCTTACACAATGCTGTTTGGCGGAGAAATAGATAAAAATGTGGTACCAACCCAGATGATGGTAAGCATCAGGCGCGCGACCTGCTCGTCTCTTCATTCAAACTAATAAAAAGGTTTGAGTATCGCTTACATTTATTAAGTTTCACCCAAAACGAATAAACAAAATACTACGAAGTAGCTGAATATACACTAGCATATACTTAAACTGTGTCTAATTTCTTGAATAGTATTAATAATAGTGGGAACTATTCACTGCCGGTTATCTATATAAATAAAAAAGGTCTTCAAACTAAAACCTCCATGGAATAAGCGACGGAAGGTTAGGCCTCTTCCGTATCAATCATAGGCGGTGAAAATTTCCGAGCGAGCAAGCGTATTCGTAAATGCCAAAATTACCACAAATAATAAAAATTCTCTACACACATCTTTGACAAAATGGCTTAACATTAAAGTAACATCAAATTCCCATCTAAAATTGTATACTTGGATATTCTTACAACCCTTGCTTGCGGGTCTCGCAAAATTGCGAAATACGCGCGGAATTTCCGGGAACAATTTGCGCTAAAGCGTCACATATTTTATCGCTTTTATTTCGGATTTCTCCCATATTGTGATTTAAATTAATTCACGAATATAAAAAATAACGGGATGGCATCATTCAACTGGGAGACTACCTGCTATGTATTTGTACCTGACTTAATAGCGACCACCGTATGTAATACATATACATACATACGCACTCACGATCCCCCGAAGGGGGAGGCAGAGGTGTAACCAATATGCAATCCATGTGATAGGGGGCGAGCCTATCGCCATACCAGGCACAATTCCAGACTCCGGGTTGATACTGAGCATTTCGTAATAGAAAAACCCAATACCACTTGTATCCGACCAGGGGTTCGGACCCGAGTCCTCAGCGTCAGCTTCAAAAGTAACGCGTAAGCATTACAACTGCCATATGTCATATTATTATTATATTATTAAATACACATTTATTTTTTAATTCCAGTAATTGGTTCAGTCGCAATACTGTCTGTTTACAAACCCATTTCCATATTTCGGAACCACAGCGTTCATTATTTGCGGGAATAAAACAATTTACCATTTCAATATAAACTGACCAATGCAAACAGCATTAACGTAATTTGTGAAATGTATTTGGAATACAAATAAAATTATCATGCTAATTTCACTATGCTGGTGTACCAGGGTATTTTTAAATTGTAGGCCTTTTTTTGAACAATAACAGTAACAGAACAGGTAGGCACGAACAACTAACGAATAAGTTTTCGAATCGAGAACGCTAGCATACAAAGTTTCATACACATTTTTGACATTTCGATACAAATACGTTCTCTCAAGTTATTCGTGCCAGCCCCTCAGAACTATAATTAGCAGAGAAGTATAATCAATTAAATAAAGGATCTATTTGTTTGTTCTGGCACAGTGGGTGGCTATGAAGCGAGAGGCGGCGGGTTCGATTCCCGCACTGAACCAAGTGGTTGTGTGATCTTTGACTATTTGTTTCGAGTCTGGGTGTTTTCTCCCCAGAGAGGTCGACATCAGGCAGGTGGTCGGTCGTAAAAATAACAAGCCTAATCTTTCTGTAACATGTGTTAATAAGGATGTTGCGCCGTCCCTACTGCGAGTGGGATAAAGGCAGGTGGATGAAGATAATATTTACTTTATCTGTAGTACGAGCAATAATGTATCAGTGAGGTCAAGTTAAAATGGTCCTTCAATTGAGACTTCCCTCATACGGAATCAAAAATGTAGTTAATACATGTCATAAGCTGACCAGTAACTAAATAAACACATAGGCCAGACCCCACAATAAGATATGTGGTACGTTTATCTTGGATCGTGAGTATCAGGAGAGACTTTTGTGAGTGGTTGAGCCACGCTTTAGTCAGTTTTGTCTACAGCATGAATGGGCCGGCTCGATCGGATCGTTACCACTGTCTTACAGAAAACAGTCATCAAGTAGCGGCTTGCTGCTACGTTTCGTACGGTGAGTAAGATATCCAGAGGCACAAATCCCCGTCCCCTTCCCAATCCCTTAATTATCCCTTTCCTTTAAGCTTGGCAACGCACCCATGATTTGTCTGGTATTGTGGGCGTTCATGGGTGGTGGAGATCACTTACCATTAGGTGGCCCACTTGCTCGTATGCTATAAAAAAAGACTTTCGGTCCCACAAAACAAAATCAAAACAAATATTCGATGATCACAAAAACTTGTCTAAGTAAGGGGATGGAATCCCTGGCCTCTCGGTTCATAACCCGCTACTGCGCCATGAAGGCATCAACGACACCACTACCAAAAATGTTATACAAATAAAGTACGCAGAATAATCCAGCGCTTAAATCACGACTGAGATATTTTTCGCAGATTGTAATAAATCTGGAGGACGACGCAGTAATGTCTTTCAACACTGTGATACGAGTATATCTCCAGCGTGGATTTAACCGACTGTTAAAGTGATTATGGTGGCGAATGACGCTTTTGTAAAAGATTTCTTCTTTGTACAAATGAGCACGGGAATTAGGGTCAGCAGTTAGCTAGAAACTAGACAATTCAAAGCTTAATAGTTATGTTACAATATTTCATCTATTATTTGTTAAATCTAGAAAAGACTTTTGTCGAAACACAGTAAAACAGCGATAATACAATAGTTTTGTCTGTACATGAATAGCCCGGCTCGACCGGGTTGCTACCACTATTCCATAGAATACTGACGTAAAGTGCTTGCTGCTGTGTTTCGAACGGTGAGTGTGATATCCTTAGGGCCCAAAGTACCCCCCCCCCCTTTCCCGATCCCTTAATTATCCTTGTCTTTAAGATCCGCAATGTTTCGATGATTCTTCTGGTATTTTGAATGTTCATGGACGGTGGAGATTATTTACCATCAGCTCACCCACGTATTTGGTGCCGATCTTTGCTACAAAAAACAGTTTCCTTTTTTAAATCCGTTCAAAATAGTTATAAAGGTCTGTCTATAATAATAAACAGCGTTATAGATCTTAGCCTGACACCCGTAGTTTGTTACGTCATACTTCCACAAATAAAACATTGTCACCACCAGCATATACACGTGTTCAACTAGAATATGACGTCACTGCGCAGTCTTACGTAAACACCATCAAGAGCAGAACACCTGGCGACATCGTTCTCATAAAACGAACAAGTTCGCAACAATGACAATTGTTCCGCCTCCTACTTCACAATTGAGGCTTTTTAGGGTACCGCTACATATGGAACGTGTTTTTACCTTCCAAAGGAATTATAGGACGTGATTTGCTAACAGCTGACTTAAATTTGAAGGGTTTTTATAGCAGAGGCTGGCAAACGAGGCGCAAATGCCCCTCCCCTTCCCAATCCCTTAATTATCCCTTTCCTTTAAGGTCGGCAACGCGCCTATGATTCTTATGGTATTGTGGGCACATGCGCGGTGGAGATCACTTAGCACCAGGTGACCTACTTGCTCATTTGCCGACCTATGATAAATAAATAAATACCACCGCTATTTCTATTTCTGCGGCCAAAGGACATTGAAGTGAAATCACTGGGCATTATGAAACTTAACATCTTATGTCTCTAGGTGAAGAGCGCAGTCCAATGCCAAGCAGTGTTTTGAAATTCAAACTTCAAAGTTATATGTGGTATTGCTTCTGTTTATGAGCAGGCGTAGCGCTTATGATATTATAGTCTGATGGCGAGCGACTAGCTCGTCACATCATTCAAGCTAATAAATAAGTCGCTTTTCTGTGAAACAGTGGTAATTACTCCAAGCCGGTTTATGCTGTAAACAAAAAGTATCTACAGCGTAGCTCTACTACTCTTCTGAAAAAACATCAATTTGCTACAGAACCTTACTTTTTTACAGACAAAACTCTTACTGGTTTATTTTTACATATTTTATAAGTGCTACTGAGAATGGCAGCTCATAGCAAATGCATTGAATGCACTCCGCGTCGCCCAACCACTTTTGTGAGTTAAAGTTTGTTTACTATGATCCCACGTTTCTTTTGATATTGCAAGTTTTGTTCAAAGAATACAGTTGTTAAGGGATTTCTTCTAGACGTTTTTAAATTATGTAGACGAAAACCGAGAAGGTATTTTACAGTCATCCACGTGGCTTTAGATTTAAAATATGAAGCCATTTAAATCGCAGTTAGAGCAGCGGGGTTTCGAAATATGTAGTGCATTTTATTTTCAAATGGTTGTAGGCGGAACAAGGCAGAGAAATTCTTTGAACATTTACGGACTTATTTAAACTAGGTTTATATTCGTCGGTTTATATAGGTGATCATACGAGTAGTAAATACTAATATAAATCTTGTTTAAAGTTAGTGTTTGTGTTAAATATATTTGAATATTTATATTTTGTATGATTGGGTGTTGTGGGGCCGTAAGGCCCTTGTAGTTCCTGATACCCACCATACAAGTTAACCTGGGGTCAAGACTAATAGACCTAGTATTTTTGTGATGAATAATATCGAAGCGTGGACTGAAGCCTGACCACACTAGATAGTAGAGGCCTGTGTTCTGCAGTGAGATAGTATAATACAGTAATGATAAAAATTACATAAAGTGAAGTGTTCAAAAGTAGTAGATTTAGTAACAATCAGTTTTCTTTTTCAGGACAATGTTGGTACTAAAAATTTTAGCATGTGCATTAGCCTGTGCGGTTGCTACGAAGCAGCGCGCTCCTTCGGGGACTATGGTAGACTTTACAGATGCCAAGGTAAATAAGTTCAGCTTTTAAAATGTGGACTTGACTTTTCTCAAGTATTCTTTATTGCCCTAGTGTTTTCACTCGTTGGTTTTGGGTTCAACACTCCAATCTGGCAATATTTTGTGTTCTACTAAAATCGCCACTAAATTGTGCCTTCTGGTGGTTGGCGGTAGAATAGCAGTCTTTGGAATAAATGGCGTGAAGATCTAGACGAAACCATGTTGCAAGAAAATGTCAGAGAACAGTGGAAGGAAATGGGGGAGTTCTTTGGCCAGCGCAGCGGTAGGACACAATAAGATTGAAAGAAATACTCCATATTTAATTGGATACCGTAGCCAGCAAACCTGATGGTACTTTCGCATATAGATAACATCAAAACCAGGGTCACAACGAAACCGCTGGCTACCGTGAAATAATGTGAAACCTCGTTAAACATAATGATAAATAATTGACTCGGGAGCTTCTACGTAATCAAATTACATGTTTTCTCACTTGCCTTAAAAATGTTGACTAGGTCCAAGGGCACCTTGACGCGCTGGTTCGCATGGCCCAGTCGTGCGTGATCAAGGTTCGGGCCACGCCGAAGGACGTCCGAGCATACTTTACCAACTCCTCACCAGTGTCACGTTCAGGCCAATGCTTCGCGGCCTGCATGCTCGAACAGAGTGACGTAGTCAACCATGGGAAGGTAATTGTTTTCTTACATACATATATGCATATGTACTCACGCCTGTAATCCCCGAAGGGGTAAGCAGAGGTGGAACTAGTACACCCACATTTCGCCAAGCGTATCTCCGTCCCATGATGTGATCGGGGGCGAGCCTTTCGCTATACCGGGCACAATTCCAGACTCGGGGCTAAAACTGAAGTTTTTTTTACATTTTGTAATAGAAAATCCAATATCACTTTTAGCCTCCCCGGGGATCGAACCCGAGACCTCAGCGTCAGCGTACGCATTACAACTGCGCCACCGAAGCAGTAATTGTTTTCTTGTCAAGACTTACTGTCGTACTCAGAGAATTAGTAAAACTTTAGTTGTTTTTAAGAATAGTTTAGCAGAGATGTCAAATTTCATTATTCCTGTACGTGGCATAAAGCATTTTCTGTACTCAGTAATCAAGAATAAAGCATGAACTGGTTCTGAATGTGGAAATAATAGAATTCTAAGAAATGACAATTAAAGTTAATTTACGTTTCTGGGTGCAGCAGTAAGTAAGGTTGAATATGTAATTATTAAAGCATAATCTGGATTTACTGAGGAAAGCCCCAGTGTGCATGCATCAAGCATGTGGCCAATAAGAAAAACATTTGAAAAATAATTTCTGCGATATGTAATAACCTAACTACTAAAAGCCCCTGATGTCAATTAGAAAAAGAATTGTAATTCCAATGGGTTGGACAGTTTTTTCCAACATAGCTAGGATCTATCTTGATTAAATCAGAAATTCATAGGCGGTGGAGATCACTTACAATCAGGTGACCCAGTTGCTCGTTTACCAGTTTAGGCTTATAAAAACTGGATTTAAATCGCTGCATTTGTTTAGGCACTACGATGATACACATAGATATGCAGACAGACATTTAAACGGGTCTAACTTTTATATTTTTTTCGAACTTTGTATCAATTTTATTATATATCTTTTTATTGTGCAAATATTGCATATTAGACATGTTATTACATCATATCTGAGAATTCGATTTTTTCAACAATCAAAACTAGAGCGATATAAAATTCATTGCCTATATTGGAAGAATCCCTACATCAAAGTTATTACAGCACATATGACCTCAAACTTCTCCATTTATCAAACTTCTGAAACATTTTAGTACATTATTCGGTAAGCCTTCCTTAACACAACTCTGGCATTCCACTTCATACTAACAGGGCAACTTCTTATTACTTTCAGATAAACAGAGAGCTGTTAGTCCACCTAGCTGGCTTAGTAAACGGCAAAAACTCACGCGTTGTCAGAAAATTGAACAGCGTCTCTAGACTCTGCCTGGACAGTATAGAAGGAATGTCTGATAGATGCCAACTGGCCTCCTCTTACAATGACTGCCTCAATGAGAACATGATCGAGTTTGCCTTCCCTTTGGATATAGCCGAGGAAGCTGTTAGGAAGATGCCATTCCATCTAATACAACCTAAGTAAGTAAGTTATCACATTGATGTGTATAACATTGTGCTTAGCTGCAATACAGATATGGAAAGTTAAGTAAAGTTAAGTTACGTGATTATGGTAGTTTTTAACCAACGGAAAAATGGAGGTTTTCAATTTGTTTTGTATTTATACAAGGTTAGTCAATAAAGGTGTACTAAGCCGTGGCTAACTTAAAGTATCGTTGATAAGGATCTCTGCTATGTATATCCCACATCATCAAAAAATATTTTTAGTTTCATACAAAAACAAATATTGTTTTTTTAATTTTAAATACGTGGCACCCTGTCGCGCGATATTACTTGATATGACTTACGACTTGGCGGCAGAATACAAAGGAACCGCACCGCGTGACCCCAAATGAAAATACAGCTGATCATAGGGTTATGTGTGTACTTATATTGTTTTATAAAATCTTAAAACATTAATTATCTCTGAAATCATTGGATTAATAAATAAAGTTGCAAGTACAAAAGTTTTTTAGAATCACGGGTACTTCTATGTCCTTCATTTTACTTGCCATGAACACCAATAACACCAAAGGAATGATACGTAAGAAGGCAAACTAGGGATAGATTATTGTGCCATTGACAATATCAATGATCGCACTAAAGGTTGCCAATCCATGTTGGATTTATGGAGACAATGGTACTACTCAGTCATCTGACCCTTGACTCTAGACAGAACTACGAGTATCAACAGCGCTTGCATTTTCTACCAAAACCGACAAACCATAATCATCTTCTTCTTCCACCTGGCTTTATCCCACTCGCAGTGGCGTCGGCGCAACACACTTTTAAACACTTGTAGTTTTTACGATCGGCCGCCTGCCTGACGTCAACCCCTCGGGGGATAATATCGACCAACCATAAAAATAACAAAAATTAAAAGTACATCCCTAAAGACTAACACGAGTCATGATCGAGCATACAATTTAGCAACTGTTTCTCTACTGACTAAAAAGTTCACCGCAGACGAGCATAGTTCTCCAGCGAGCATAACTTTTCACTGCAGCTAATGAACTCGAATGAAATGGCAAATTCGTTTTTGTTAGCTAACATTTTAGTTGCATGTTGAGGAGTGTACTTGTCTAAAAATAAACATAATCAATGATGATGAGACGCTTCTATTATATTACTAATAGGAGATACTCGGAACATACCAAAACAAATCCAGTAAAACATAAACTCAAAACAAGTTGGCAGGCCCCTCGTATACGAGAGGCCGTCTGCATTGGCATTGGCGTCAGGTGTAGCGTAGTCACTTTGCCGAGCCAGTATAAAAAAAAAAAACCACCGCTTTGTCTATTTTTTCTGCCAAAGTGTGTAGCAGTGTGTAAACACTGTTGTATTCCAGTTTGAAGGACATTGAAGCCAGTGAGATTACTGGGCATTATAACTTTACATCTTATGTCTGGGGATGACGGGCGCAGTCCAATGCCATGCAGTGCTATGTAATTCAAATTTATGTGTGGTGTTGCGTCTGTTCAAGGGCAGGCGTGACGCTTACCATAAGTCACTCAAGCTAATAAAAAAATCTCTTCTTATCAGCATTTTTCCAATTTAATTATTTTGCTGAACTATGGTATATATATTTAACGTGCAATCTACGAATTAGATGAGTTGTACTATCTACAACAGCGACACGAGTTGGAGATTGAATTAAACAATCCGTCGCAAAGTTCAACTTCATTACAGGCGTTCTAAATCTAGAACGAGCATTGATCTCCAGTATTTAAGTATTAAGGTGCATTTATTTTTATTTCCAGCTTACCTCAAGAGATAAGGCAGACGAACTATTAACTGTTATGGAAATGTTAAATAAATTTTATATGCAAGATTTTTAAATGTTGTCTTATTTATTTTATTGTGTACAATCAAATTACAATTCAGTTAAAAACAAAGTCCCAAAAAACCAAAAAATCTGAACACCTTCTTTCTTTCTGCCTGGCGTTATCCTGGCTTGGTGCCAGTGTCCGCCTACTAGTACTCGTTTAATAGATTTTTGGATTTTACGGTATATGGGCGACTCGTCGTCTGATCCCTATAACCTGCGACGGGAACAAAGTTTTGCCATTGCCTTGTCCGTTAATCAGCAGAGTGCACCACGTGCAGGTGAAGACGGCTTTGGGCCTAAGAAGTTTGTGACCCACTTACACTCAAAAAAAATCAAACACCCATAAAATAAGTAAATTGCTTATAAAAAAAACGCATATATCTGTAAACTTATTGGAACAATATCACAACAAATAGTGATCAATCATTTCGAAAAAATCTACAGTAAACACTAAAGTTCTTGGTCGCGCCGGAATAAATGTACAAATAGATGATATTATTATGTCTTCATCTCCCACCCTTCCCCTTCGACCTCTTTAACAAATAGAACTTCAATATTTACCGGAAACATTCTAAGGCTAGCAAATATAATAATAATAGGATCAAATGGTGGAAACTCCGGTCCCTTTCAAGCTCTTGGCTTAGTCAAATATATTTTAGAGATAAGGTAAGTAATGTCTTTGCATAACTCAAAAAGGTCATGGAATCGGGTTAAATCCTAAGAACTAATGAAACTATAATTTAGGCGAAGCTGTGTTTCTGAATGGTTTAATTACTTTGCTGTTGAATTACGAGTATATTGCAATATGAAATATCAAGAATTTTAAAAACTCTTGTTAAAACTTAACAATACAAATATTTTCAGACAAAGGTAAACATTGCTATTGAATCTCTACAAGGAAACTGACTTTCAAATGCACTTTCTTTCAGTATATTTGATAGTATTGAAAAATATATTATTTTATTACGGTACAAAAGCAGTAAAAAAATTAAAATATGCAATTATTTCTATTCACTTGTGTAAGAAGAGATACCTTTTTAAAACTGCTAACCTTTAAATTGTTTTTATTTTACTAGCTCTGTATTATACAGGCCCTATAGCCTCATAGATTCCATAGCCTAAGGTACGAGCCTCCTCTACTTAATGACAGGGGTTAGGCCATAGTCCACCACGCTGACCTAATGCGGGTTGGCAGACTTCAAATACCTTCGAAATTCTTATAGAGAACTTTCCAGAAATGTAGGTTTTCTCACAACGTTTCCTTCACCGTTAAAGCAAGCGACACTTAACAATGAATACACACGTAACTTAGAAAAGTCAGAGGTGCATGCTCTTGGATTGTTTTCGACTTATGTCTCGACAGTCCGTACCACTTCACGCTGAGCTTTATTTAAGATGTAGGCACATCTTTTGGCGTTATCCCATCTTAATGCCAGGGTCCGCCTTCCGATCATGTTTTGACAGTAGATTTGGTTGGAGTGATTATATGGGGCAACCCGCCGTCTGACCCCACAACCTGCAACGAGAACCAAGTTTCTGCAGGTGAGATTGGCTTTGGGCCTACGATATTAGTGGCCCACTTACACTCATTTAATATTAAACCACATATAAAAAAAAAATGCCAAGTTTGTTGTCTTCTACAATAAGTCTGTATAAACAAGAATAATTTACATCAATGGTAATTTCCCCTGTAACAATTCACTGCTATATGTCACAAAACCCAACCCCTATTAATTGCAGTAAAGCAAACATCTATAAGACGGCAATTCAAACAGTAGTCGTATTGAACAAGCCGAGCAAACACCCAGAGGTACCAACACAAATATGGAACAGGCAAGTGTGAGACTGTCATGTTAAGGGTTCCGGGGATAACTTTAGCAAGGAACTACGAGTATATCCATTTTTAACACCTAATAAAAGCGGTCTTAAAAGTTTGTTTTCGACAACCTAGGTAATTTGGATATGTTTGAAGAAAATCTATTAAGCCGCTCAGGTTTTCTAATTGACGTCGAGCGTTTTTAAGAATTTTTCACGCGGTACATAGTGTACATACTTATAGGAATGAAAGGAAAGAAAGAACGCATAAGAAAGCTAATGAAAGAAAGTGTGAGCAATAGATTCTGAGCGATCGAGGTGATGAAATGAAATGAAAAAACAATCACCATAGAAATAAATTCTTTAGGTTTTGAAATAAATTTGGAACAAATTGTATGGCGACATAATAATTACAACATACTTTCGTTGATAAGTGAACTACGCTCAACTTTGTCGGATCAATGAAGTTTAGGTTTAGTCTGTCATTTGGTCGATATAGAATTAAAAGAGTTGCTAATGTCGCACATAGAAAAGTGACACCATCCGAAATCGTCTTTTTGGAGCCTTGTTCACTATCTAAACACAACAAAATATTATAAGTTATTATATTAACTCTTGTTTAGTTTTCGAAAGGTTTCAGCCAAAGTCACGAAAAGTCAAGCCAAGAATCTTTCAGGCATTGTGTAAGATTGAGTTTTTGGATAGTATCACACTTTATGCATGTACGATGTATAATATAAAGTAAAGGTTCATCGTGCTCCTAAGAATCTCTAATAAATACGGTCACTGGTTTGAACAGAATTATGTTTGATCAAGACCTGCGTGGACGGTCGATGTTTAATTTCTTTTGTTTTCGAATAAGGCTTTGTTTGTTGCTTTCAAAGGAAAAATCTATTGATCTGAATCGTTTCCAACAATCTTCGCAACAATACCGAATCTAATTGAAGATTTGAGTGGGTCTTCAGCACTTACAATTCAACTTTGTAGTTATTTTTTCAAGCAAATGTTTGATTTATATTGTATAGTCTTCTTTCTTTCTTTATATTTTTATTTCAAATAATATACATTTTTCTTTTAACGTTCCAATTAAATCTGCCCACGTCGCGCCGCGCCTGTGGCATTTTTATCCAACAAAAAAACGGAGGAGTTTCTTAATTCTTTTCTTTCTGCCTGGCTTTATCCCGGCCTAGTGTCCGCCATCTGCGTCCGTCCGTCATTTATGCACCGATGTTGATTCTTCTAACCTTCTTTCTTCTTTCATTAATAATAGACTCAAAAACTGACTGGTCATAGCCACTAGCGGATCCAAGGGGTTCAAGCAAAAGCATTTGGGTCCACTGACAAATCTCAAATTAATCTTAATATTATCCTACTTTCATAGTACTACTATCTACAATTTAACTTATTCGCTTATCCTTACTTATTCCATTTTAAGTAGGTATAACATATTCTCATTCTTTTTAATCAAGTCGAAAATCCAAAATCTAATATGTGGGTGTACTAGTTACACCCCTCCCTGCCCCTTCGGGGATTACAGGCGTAATTGCGTATGTATGTATATATTAGATATTTTATGCTATTCTTTTATTTTACAAAAACGAAGAATCACGGGTGTGGTCGATGTCAAAGTCTTGCAGTAGTTTTGGTATTAATTCCTTTCAGTACGATACTTCTCAGATGACTATCTTCTCTTCAAGAATTAATTAAAGTAAAAATTACTGTCAAAATTTCCCCTTAAACTAACAACAATCTCAGCGTTTACTTTGATTGTGTAGCAAGCCCGAAATAATATACATATGTATAATATCATCGATATTTGGTCATAATCAAGGCGAATATACATTACATATACATTCTAATATTACCATATTTTATTAGTGTTGAGTGGAACACGATTTTTAAATGTGTTTGTAAGAGTAGCCTCTATTTTGCACTGAGCCAGTACAAGGTCCTGCTTCAAATGCGGCGAGGCATCTTGAAGTAGGCTGTGGTTTTATTGCCATAACTTACAAGTGTGATTGACGTCTTACATTATATCGAGGCGCGCTTACTATTGAATTAAACCATGTGACTCACTCGTTCTCACTCTTTATTGTACGCAGTCCGTGTCATGGGAATAGTAAAAGAATAATACGAACATCAAATGTGAAGTAGTACATTTACAAAATTAAGCCACTCTTACATTATTTCGTAATGTACGGGACAAATGTAATACATCTTATATGTGCTACGCAACACGACCCAAACACGATTTTTTCTATGAATATAAATAACATAATATCTGAAAAGCGAATTTACATAACATCTAATGACGCGTCGTGAAAAGCTCATAACATTTTTCACGAGGCGATAGTAGGTCCCATATGTTCTTACATTTAATGGCCCATAGTATCCTTTGCGATAGTAAGAAAGCACTATTTTCCTTCGTATTTTTATCTCTTATGTTTGCAAAAAACTACGAATTCATTTAAATATTTAATTTTATTAAATACAATTCATTCATATAAATACTTTCCAGGATCCTAGGTAGTGTGTGATTTTATCCTGTCTTTCAAGAGGTTGTTAGACATAAAATTGTTGTATTATTTGGTTAATGTTGGATATTGTTTACGTTTTGTAAATAAATTCTAAAACGCAGGATAGGTAATTATATTTCAAATAATGATAATTGATCGTGTTGTATTAATAAATTGCGGCGTGTGCAATAGTTATCACTTCCATCGGCATCGATCGGCCAATGGAAAATTATTACAAAATGGCTCTTAATTTGATACACAACCACGAACTCAATACGAGACCAATATTTGAATACGGTTTCTTGATTGCGTCAGTTTTTTTATGTGTTCACAAAAAACCGATACCATTCCGCTGCCAACAACCGAAATACGCCAAGATAGGCTGTATACGTTGGCCCAATATGGACCCAGGGTTGGACCTGGGTTGGTACCACCGCTTTGTCTATTTCTGCCGCTGTGTGTTGTGTTCTGGTTTGAAGGACATTAAAGCTAGTGAAATCACTGGACATTATGAGAATTAACAACTTATGTCTCGATGTGACGAGCGCAGTCCAGTGCCAGACATTGCTTTTTAATTCAAAGTTCTATGTGCTGTTGCTTCTGTTTATGGGCGTAGTCTTCAGGCGAGCGACCTGCTCGTTCCGTCACTTATAAAAAAAACAGTAAGCCTAACCTTCTTGTATAGTCAGGTTTCCCGAACAGCAATTATTATAACAGGTAACCTACTGCGTAAAGGAAAATAAGACAATTAAGTAATTTAAATATTGATTTATTCAAGTGTTTACATGATAATTATATGATTGATTAATATATGTACAACGGCAAGGTTACAAATTAATAAATAAATACACATAGTCTTGACCCCACGCTACGTAAACCTGTATCGTGGATATCAGGAACTATTAGAGATTTGCGGTCCCACAACACCCAGACCTGAAATATTTTTTTGTGGATTACACAAACATTTCTGTCAGTGCGGGAATCGAACCCACGGCCTCTCGTTACGCAGCATTGTAGCATTGTTAAAAGAAACTAATAAAAATTACACGAATTATATGCTCGTATACTTACACCCGAATCATTGAGAAACTATTTTTTTATTATCTGTAAATAATAAACCACAATTTATTATATTTTACAGTGTAAATAGTCACGTAGATTTACAACGCAAGTTAAGCTAACGAAGATTTTTATTGCTATACATACTATGTGTACCTAAATTAGCCAGACTATGCTGATTACTAACATTACGTATTTAAGGGACAAATTATGAATAAATAAATAATACCATGAAAAATAAATTCGAATTCGTGTAACAAATTTAATAAACAGCTTATAAATATTTATCCGATTTTCAATACGTCGCCGAACGAAAAATGCGAAAAAGAAAAAATAGGCCTCAACAGCTACCAAATTCGTTTAGATTTCACATGACGCAGTGGGTGAGTAGCCGGCCGCGAAGTGAGAAACGATTTCCGCACCGAGACAAATGTTTGTGTGATCAACAAATGTTTGTTTCGGATCTGGGTGTTGTGGGGCCAAGTTTCTCGTAGTTCCTGATACCCACGATACAGGTTAACCTAGTGTGGGGTCAGGACCATGTGTGTGACTGGTGGGTCTATTTTTTTACTAGCCCTGTACCTATTATACACGACCCAATGCTGGGCATGGGTCTCCTCGATTAAATGAGAGGGGTTAGCCTACTAACCCCTCTCATTTAATAGGTGTTATTGTATAATGTAATATCTACCACTAATTTGTTTAAGACGCGAACATATAACTTAACACAGTAATTATATAAATTTAAGGAGACCAAAGGACACATACAAAAAATATCATAAGATTTATCGTTCGTTTTTGCCATAATTGAAGTTTTGTATAGGAACAAAAAAAATGCAGGATTTTTGCGTATCTACTATATAAATAAAACTTTGCTTATTGACATAACATTAGCGTGTCCTAGTAAAAATCAATTAAATAACTATGCAAAAATACTTTAAACCAAATATTAATGGACGAATATACTATATAAATCTTTTTCTTTATAGTAAGTATATAGGTAATAAAGCGTGGAAACTCCACAGTGGTCGCCACCAGCATCTTAGGACAAAATCAACCTCACCTGCACGTGGTACACTGCTGATTAACAGACGAGGCAATGAGGATACTTGGTTTCTGTTCTGTGTGGTGGGGGTGAGACAGCGGGTCGTCCCGTACCAAATACAGTCAAATCTTTGGTACGAGAAGACGGACTCTAGCATTAGGCAAGGATAGCGCCAGGCAGAAAGAAAGAAAGTAAGTTTATAAATAATCATACATAGTCTACTCGTAAATACAACATAAAATATATTAGATATTCCACGCTGTGGACAGTTTTATTAGAAGTACTTTTTATAGAAAACCGACATGGAGTGGCAACTTACTATTGCATTTCGTACGGTGAGTTAGATTTTCGAAAGTCCAAATCATTCCTCCCAATTCCCTTTTCTTTCCTTTAAGAATCTTTATTCCTTTTTCCTTTCTTTCTTCTGATGTAGCGGATCTTTATGGACGATGGAGATCATGGGCAGCAAAATTCCACACTTCAATCAACTAGTATTTATTTATTCGGGTAATATTATTACGTACACATACTTAGTTACTACGTAGAAAAGAAATAGGATTTTTCTTAACATTACTAGTAACATAATTCGTCGTACATATTACAATATCATAGAGAAATTAATTCATAAAAAACATCTTTAAATTGAATCAACCGTATTCTACATAAAATCTCCATATTTCATAATTGTTTCAATACATTTTCATATTATCAAGAGGTATTGTTATTGTAGAACTAAAATAGGAACTTGGAACAATATGCTATTATGAATTTAAAGTCGGTGTGGTTTATAGGAAAATACGAAATGACTATTTTAATAGCCTTTTGGTAAAGAAATGGGTCAAAGCTTTGATTCGTCGAAACATCAACGTTTAAACTTTGCAGTAATTACTTTGCTAAAGAGCAAGTATCCTGAGCCGGTAATTAAAAATATAGTGTAGAAAATATTTTTTGCAATCTTACTGCTGTACTCAGAGACGGTAATTAAATAGGAATATTCATTAGCTATTTCTTAGAATTCGATTATTTCTCAGAGTCGTCAATTAAAATAATGTCTGTAGTTAGCAACAACTCCTAAAACATTTTCTGTTCAGGAACGAACTTAAAGAATTAACTACTGATTCTGAGTAAAGAAAATAATCGAATTTTAAGATTTCACCATCCATCTGTTAAAGTTATACTTAATGTAACAAGCAATGGTTTACCTTATTCACCTAAATTTTGTATAATTAATCTTCAATTCTATAAAATGTCAAATCTGTAGATGTAAACCATTGGTTGTTTGAATAAATTTAACTTTAAGAGATAGATGGTGCAATCCCCACCAAAAAATAACTGACGTCTGTGTATACGGCAGTTAGTGTGAGTTGCATTATACACCAATAAAAATTATTGTAACAGGCAATGGCTGACGACATCTTTAGATTTTTACATTCTGATAATATATAACACACATGATACATTCTTTAAATAACATAAACCATTGCTTATTACAATAACTGATGGTTGCTGCAACCCACACTTAAGTTTGGACAGCCTAGTTCTGACTTTAGAAATATAATTTTAATATTTATGTTATTTTACAGTTATTTTCTTATGTCCATGATTACATAACTTATTCTATTATCTTCGTCCTCATTCAACCGTCAAGCTATATTATTACTTTATGGCAACCAAAAAGCGGAATATTTTATTTGAATCTTGAAAAATATAACTCTAATTATAATTTACTAAGCTCACAATAAACACCATCTAATCCAATATAATGCAATCCAGTTTACGATCACTGGAAAGAAATTACAACATTAAGCACATACTTCGCAACAACGTCACAAGTACCATCGTACAGTGCTGGTACTGTGGTCATGATGATTTACCGCAATCATAAGTAGTAAGACCACATGACACACGTTTAAAGTCCAGTCTAAGTCTATCTAAGTACATTAGATAGAAAAAAACGATAACATTTCAACACAAACTCCGTGGCCAGTGTGTATGGCACAGTTGGAAGGAAAAGCCCTCGGTGAACTTTCTCAGATCAAGTCAGAGATATTCTCAAGAAAGGTCAGGTCTAAAGTACCTTAATCTGACGAGCATGCATGAAGAATTTGATTTGAGCCAAAGAGGTGTATGGTAGAGGTGCCAAGGATCGTAGCAAGTGGAAATCCGTTGTCTCTGCCTACCCCTATGGGAAACAGGCGTAAGTCTCTGTATTTACAAACTCCGTGCTAACATAACATACATATATACATACTCACGCACGTAATCCCCGAAGGGGTAGGCAGAGGTGTAACCAGTATACCCACATTTCGCCGAGCGTATCTCCGTCCCATGATATGATAAGGGGCTAGTCTAACATAACCTATATTTAATTCAATCTGCTATCGTATCGTTTTAAATATGTACGTGTAGAGGAACGGGTGGTAAAAATGTTCCTCTAGAGGGGACGATCTTCAGTCAGGCGGGTGCTGTACCTGACCGACCGCAGCCTCTCCGGTGGCTGACGTTCGGAACTTGTATATATATCAAGTGTCTCGCAAACTTCACTAGCGCGATTCAGGATCAGTTGACGTTTTGCGGTGCGCGCTGTGTAGGTACCGCCACGTACGATACAATCACGATGTGGTAAATGGGGGGTAAAGCCACAACTTAACTGAGCGATAAGGTCGCCAATTGTACTATTATTTGTTTTTTTATTTTTTTTTACATACTTGTACTATAAGTGTTGTACAATAAATAATTATAAATAAATAAATAACTACCCATCCTCTTAGTAAACACGCGCACACATCCGACCACATTACAATTATCGGATAGTAATTACATATTACATTCTGCTTTTAATTCTCTTTGGTTCAGTTTTCTTTTATTAGCTTTAACGAAACGAACAGGTCTCTCGCGCCACACCTGTTTATAAACAGAAGCAGCACCACACAACATTTGAGTTTATGAACAGGCGGGGCGCTTACCATCAGACGAGCGACTTGCTCGTCCCGTCATTAAAGCTAATAAAAAATAACAATTTAACCCGATAATAGTAAATGTGTCAAAGATAATAGACTGCCTAGGTGGCGCAGTTGTAATGCGTACACGGTACGATTACTATACTGAGGTCTCGGGTTCAATCCCTGGGTCGGATAAAATTTATATTGGGTTTTTCTATCACGAAATGATCAATACCAGCCCGGAATCTGAAATTGTGCCCGGTATGGCAATTGGCTCGCATATCACACCATGGGACAAAAATAAGCTCAGCGACATGTGATTGTACTGGTTACACCTCTGCCTACCCCTTCGGGGATTACAGGCGTGATTGCGTATGTATGTAGTAAATGTGTTACAATCCACAACCCCCTGCAACCCTCGAGCAATACGCTCCTACGCGTGGTTTTATTAATTACTAATAGTTGCTCTAATTGAGCCATGTAAACTATTCCTTGATTACATTAATGTATTGTCTCGTAATGTATTGAATATATCATATACGGTTTTAGTGTTACGTTAATGGGCTGGTGCTAAATAAGATATATCTCTGTACTTAATAGTACAGCATACTATATTTATTTATATCTTAGGTAATCAATAAAGCTTATGGACAGTATACATATACATAATAGGTATTATAGATATATAACAGTACAAGGTGGTAGGTCCCTCGCATGGGAGAGGCCGTCTGGGTTAGTAAACCGCTTTGTCTATTTCTGAGATTATATATAATAAGTATATTATAATTCAAACCGGAACACAACAGCGTTTTTTTATACTAGCTCGGTAAAGTGACTATGCTACACCTGATGTTAAGTACAGCGCAATCTAAGAATACTGTCGACCCACGACAGACGATGTGTCTATCGTAGGTCGGCGAAATTATGCCGGCCTGCCTAATTGCTTTTTCACACTCCGTTTAAAGGACCCCATATTATAGGAAGGAGCGAACACGTGTGCCGGCAAACTATTCCACAGCTTGCTAAGAACACTCGATTAAAATATCATGCAAATAAAAAAACTGCATCCAAATCTGTCTATTCTTTTACGCGTTATGGTGTCACAAACACGCAAATGAGCAAAAGATTTATAACATCCCTTTTATTGTCCAGGGATAAAAATAACATATCAATGTTATTATTGTAGTCTGCTGCCGTAGCAATAGCGGACTAGGGATTTCGGTCCGCGCCGGTCCCTTGGGCCTAGGGGGACCCCGAATCTCGAAACCCCATACTCGGTCAAACCTACGTGCATAAAAATAACTCACCGCAAGGCCCCAAATAGATTTTCCGCCCGAGGCCCACATAAGACTTGTCACCCCTCCACCAACTTAGGCCGCCACTGCACCACAGTGGTATTTTTCCAATTACTACATAACTTTACACTGTGGTCGGTCGTGGTACTTATGCCGCAATACGCCCAGGATCTTCGTATACCTCTCTGAGTTGAGTCTCTCTGCTCTACTGTGACGTGGAACCACGTGACTCTTGGAGACGGCCGCGTGGCAGAGGAAGGCTCCGTCGAGCACCACCATCCTGTACTCCTGGAGACACAGCTCTAGCATCTAGTTGGAAAAAGAAATCAGCCCATACAGCTTCACAAATTATTTTTGATTTACTACGTGGCAATAATTAGTTATTGTTGTTATTTATAAGTTTGAATGACGAGAGGAGCAGGACGCTCGCCTGGTGGTAAGCGCCACACTTGCCCATAAACGAGTTTCTCGTACGGCATAAGCAACAATGTAGCAGAAAACCGTTATTTACGAGGCCGTATCATACGATTCCTTTTTCAAACTATGACACGTCTTCGTACACAAGAGTTTTCTGTTAAATTACTCTCGTCTGCCTCATGCGATAAACTTTCTTTATCTAAATCTATCTCTATATACTTTAGCTGTGCATAATATTATGCTCGCGACCTATGTACCTACTTATACTATACACATATTTTATACTTTCAGTATACACATAAATTGTGTATATACAAATCACGCACACAATATAGGAAGCAAAAATAAGCCAAAATATCTATAATTCATTACGCATTTATTTAATAATACACGTATTTGCCACATAGCTAAAGTTTCTCAATTATTTACTTATTTTATTTTAAAGCTATCTGAAGGCCAATTCTCGTAATTTTCAATGTTCAAAATAACATTCCGATCTAGTCTTAGCGTTAAGAAAGTCGCAAATGGCATTCTCTTAAACCAATAATCAACATCAAATGCACCTAGCATTAGCAGTAGCATTATACCGCTTTAGCTTCAGTCAACTTTTATTCTACATTCAATCTTATTACGATCTATGTTCACATTTGACGTTGATTATTGGTTTAAGAAAATGCCATTTGCAACTTTCTTGACGCTGAGACTAGATTGGAATAACATTTTGAACATTTAAAATTACGAGAATTAGCCTCCTGGTGCCGGAGCTATGTGCATCAACATTTACATTTTTCTTATTCATAAGATAAATTGACACGGTGTCTTCGCCAAAGAAATTACCCAACATGCTCTCACGAAACTCATTATTCTGTCAGTGCTACAAGCAATGGATATTGAAAATTGTTTAAAGCATTCGCTGCACGAAGTGTTTAAATAAAAACAAAAGCTGCAAACTTACGTATTGTTTTTTAATATAGAAAGCTTAGAATATTGCATGCAATGCAAATGCAATGTATATTGCAATAGAGATTAATAAAAATTTTGGTTTTTGATAAAAAATTAACAATAAAATTATAATGCAAGAAATAGAGATAATAAAATAAAATATCAATAAATGTAAAGAATACAATAAAACAAATGAAATAAATACAAAAACATTTATTAAATAAAAAAAATAAAAAATCAATAACGGTAAAACAAATCACATCTCCGGTTGCCAGACTTCTCAATGAGTTCCACGATACGCCTGTACTTTTTGGTAAAGTTGAGCATACTGGTGGAATAATGGTACAAATTGGACAATATCGCCCAACGACGAATCGCACACTGGGCTGGTGCCAGTAAGTCCTTTCTCGAATGGGGTGCAGCATGGCATAGAAATCCACCGTCTAGTATGTATAACTTGTAGTTTTGGAGACAAAGCTCTATCATCTGAGAGGAATAAACATAATAAGCTTTAAAAACATATTCTTTGCCAAGCATAAAGAAAATGAAAATGAACAAGTACATATATTGCAACTTATTAATAAAATAGATATTAAAAAAGGATATAAAGAAATAAAAAAACAATGATAACAAAAGACAGTAAGCAAGCAACGGTGACTGAATAATATCAAACATGATTACTATTTTCTAAAATCATATTGTAGACATTTTTACCGATCAAACATGAATACGCGCACTAGCTGGCCTGAAGTTAATCATGAGCGACGTCGTGGCTGTTGTTTTTAAAGACTAGCGTGACACGAAACGTAAAGGGCCTGTGAACGAGACTATCCCGCCCGTACACCTTCCACTGTAATTCAGTAAGCCAGGATCGACAGTGGCACGCATATTTCTACACCGAGCAATGAAGCTCGGTGGTATGTGGTAGGCCTACCACCGCTTTGTATATTTCTGCCGCCAAACAGCTGTGTGTGTTCTGGTTTGAAGGACATTGAATCCAGTGAAATTACTGGGCATTATGAGACTTAACACCTAATTTTTTTCAGGGTGACTAGCGCAGTTCAGTGCCATGCAATACTTCGTAATTCGAAGTCTAAATGGTGTTGCTTCTGTTTATGGGCAGGCGTGACACTTACCATCAGGCGAGCGACCTGCTCGTCAAATCATAACTCGAAGAGCCTTTGGGAATGCGGAGATGTCTTTATCCCGCAACAAAATTAATCAAATATAAAATTAGAGTTGGAAATAATAATTGCCCACTTCCCTCCATAGTAAAACGGAAGACAAAATAATGAAATAAGGATAACTCAACCTCAGGCGCAAGTACATTTACAACTGAAGAAACACCATTTAAAGCACCACCTGCCAAGTAAAGTCTGTAAAGTGACAAAGTAACTAACTCCAGGCCGAGTAAGTTATTTTGCGCGGATTTTATTTAAGAAAAATATTTATTACCTGAGTCATTTTATCCTGCCGCCCCTCCCATGACAGCACCTCGCTGTACCACGGCTCCTTGTGAGTACCGAAGTAGAGTGGCTCCCATCTATGATAGGGATACTCCCTTCTGGCTATTAGCATCGGCTGGAACAATGGAACTACTATATTTTTTATACAGCTCAGAAGACCTACTTAATTGACGCTGGTGTTCACCCGGTTTAACCCTGGCAAATACTTTTCTATTTTAAACAACTAAACATAAACATAAATTTGAGTCAAATAAATACACCCAACAGACGCACACATAGTCCTGATCCTACACTAGGTTAACCTGTATCGTGGGTATCAGGGACTACGAGGGACTTGCGGTCCCACAACTACCAGGCCAGACCCAGGGTCAAAGAAATCTGCAAATAATCATACTAATATTATAAATGCGAATGTAAGTTTGTTTGATACGCTTTCACGCGAAAACTACTTAACCGATCATCATAAAACTTTGTACACATATTCTTGGAGGTATAAGAAGTAACATAGGATACTTTTTATGAAAAAAAAATATCTATTTGTTTGTTACGCTTTCACGTCTAAATCACTGAACCGATTTTGATGAATTTTGATGTAGAGATAGATGGGACGCTGGAGACGGTTATAGGCTACGTTTTATTTCGGAAAAGTCTATTCACGCGGGCGGAGCCGCGAGCAAAAGCTAGTACATTATAAATATCTTCAATATAGTTAAATAGAACCAAACTATAAACAAACACCATTAAGGATTAAATGCAATTTTTCAAACTAAATAGAACGAGAAACGCCAATCAAAATGTGTGAAAAGCAATTCGAACAGGAGCGTTTAATTCACGGCTTCCAACCACTGATAAACCGTTCAATCTCTCGAGTGACAATCAAGGTTATAATACGTTTATGTTTAGAGTGCTGACAGAGTGATAGAGTGCGCGTCACTGAACACAACGTTACGGAAAATAAATGTGCCCTTTCATAGCCTTGGAATTGGCACGAAAAAAAGGAGAAATTCTGAAATACGTTCTTTTAGACGCGTCTGGAAATGAATGATACGATTTGTTTAAATTTTGGAAGTATATAAATGATGCAATCGTTTATTGATCATATAGACATTATAAATAAAATAGCGTTCAAAACATGTCAGGTACAAAAATAAACGAAAAATAAGTTATTTTTTATAGTATAGGCCGGCAAACGAGCAAGTGGGTCACCTAATGGTAAGTAATCTCCATGTACATGGGCACGGCCACAATACTAAAATAATGATGGGCGCATTGCCGACCTTAAAGGAAAGGGATAAGTTAGGATTGGGAAGGGGAGGGGATTTGGGCCTCCGGATATCTCACTCACCGTACGAAACGCAGCAGCAAGCTGCTACTTTACGCCGGTTTTCTGTGAGACAGTGTTAACGAGCCGGACGAGCCGGCCCATTCATGCTGTAGACAGAACTGTCTACAGCGTGGCTCTACCACTAATAAATAATAGTACCAGAAATCATATCAATTTAGGTATACGCCAACATGCCTCAGTGGACGAGTAGCCGGCTGTGAAGCGAAAAGTCGCGCGTTCGATTCCCGCACCGAGACAATATGTTTGTGTGATTCACAAATATTAGTTTCGGGTCTGGGTGCTTTCTCCCCAGAGGGGTTGACGTCAAACAGGCGACAGGTCGTAAAAACTACACGCCAGATCTTTTTGTAACATGTGTTAAAAGTATGTTGCACCGACCCCATTGCGAATGGGATTAAGGCAGATACTATACACCAACGATACACTAGGCAGTTCCTCTAAACCAGTTTGATTTTATACTTTTTACAATATTTTTATTACCTATAGAAGAAATCCAATATTGTAATAATTTAAAAGGGGAGTTGATTGACTATTTATTTATAATATTTCGTAAGATGCACAAGTTTGGGCACAAGCCAGCGCTTTTTGAGCCATCGACAAGATCTTACTCCTGCTTGTCAGTGGTACAGTCAACGCCAAAAGTCAATGAATGTGGACAAAACTCCACAAATCGTGTACTCCATAAGCATCAAAAGTAACTGATCAACTACTGCAACATAACGCGGTGTGCAACTTAACTTACAAATATCAGTGGACGCCATAGTAACGAATTTGCTGAACACGCTCATAATACATAAGTTGGTGAACTTTTATAAAATGTGGATTCTAGCTTCAAGTTCACCGACTTTTGTTAAATCGGCGTTTTCATGAGATTTTTTTGCTTTTATTACAAGTATATGATACGCGATATCTCAGCCAAATCTGGACCGATTTTTATGATTATTTTTATATTCGATAGGGTTTACTCAAATAATTATTTCATACAAATTTGGTTAAGATCTGATGACGGTGGACCAGGCAAGAAATAGAAACTCCTTAACGGATAACAGCAAACACATCGCGGTAGGTAATTGTATTGAAGAACACATACAATACATGTTCCAAGCGCTAAAAATTGTAAATAACTT
Source organism: Mimas tiliae (assembly GCA_905332985.1). Taxonomy (NCBI): domain Eukaryota; kingdom Metazoa; phylum Arthropoda; class Insecta; order Lepidoptera; family Sphingidae; genus Mimas; species Mimas tiliae. The sequence continues at coordinate 8,161,421 of HG995259.1, forward strand.
AAGCTCGCATCTGTATCCCCAAAAGAGTAGGCAGAGATGCAACTAATGCTGCACCCACATTTCACCAAGCTTATTTCAGTCTCATTATTATAATAATGTGTTAGGGGTTGAGCCTATCGCCACATCGGACACGAACTCCAGGCCCGAACAACTCATGTGTGATTTTTTTTATCGAAAACTCGAAACAAATTGTGTTTACCTGACCTGGAATTTGAACCCATAATCTCACAGTTAATAATTCATAAATGTAAATATATAACAATAAGTTGAACAAAGTTTAATAACACATTTCAAAAATAAACCACATACGAGTATATGCTAACGTTACACATTACAACGTTATAAGTCATTTGTTACTTAAAATATGTCTATTTTTCAGGGCTCCCCATTTAATCTAGGTCTGGGTCCCTTTGGTTAATGATAATAAATAAAAATGAAAACGAATTATTTGTTTAATTTATTTGCCTATTATTAACATCCACATACATAAACATAATATAACCCACATAAAATCAAACTATTTCTCATAGGTAAAGTAGAGTTTGTTGATCTGAAAATGTTTTAAAATCTTGTAAGACCCCATACATTTTCAATGGGGTTTAAATCCGGGCTTTTTGCCAGGAATGGCAACTCTATAATTTCATTTTGGTTATTTTGAAACCATGCCCGGCACTACTGGCTTTATGTATAGAACAGTTATCGTGGATATAATTAATAGGTCCCGGAAAGTACATTCTTGTTGTAGGAAGCAAAGTATATTCAAGAATTTCTACATATTTTTATCAATTCAGACGACCCGACACTTTAACTAGTTCTCCGGGACCCAAAGTGCTTATCCACCCCTAAAATCCTATAGATACACGACCACTAGATTGATTAAATCCCAGGTCGGACAATCACAATTTGTTTGAGTTTTCGATAAAAAAAAACACACATGAGTTGTTCGGGCCTAGAGATCATGTCAAGTGTGGCGATAGGTTCACCCCCTATCACATTATTATAATAATAAGTCAGAAATAAGCTAGGTGAAACGTGGGTGCAGCATTAATTGCACCTCTGTCTACTCTTTTGGGGATACAGGTGCGAGCTTAAGTTATTTACATTTTTTAGCGCTGGGAACATGTATTGCATGTATTCTTCAATACAATTCCCTACCACGATGTGTTTGCCGTTATCCGTTATGGAGTTTCTATTTCTTACCTGGTCCACCGTCATCAGATCTTGACCAAATTTGTATGAAAGAATTCTTTGAGTAAACCCTATCGAATATAAAAATAATCAGAAAATCCGCCCAGATTTGGCTGAGATATCGCGTATCATCATATACTTGTAATAAAAGCAACAAAATCTCATGAACACGACAATTTAACAAAAGTCGGTGAACTTGAAGCTAGAATCCACATTTTATAAAAGTTCACCAAATTATGTATTATGAGCGTGTTCAGCAAATTCGTTACTATGGCGTCCATTGATATTTGTAACTTTAAGTTGCACACCGCGTTATGTTGCAGTAGTTGATCAGCTACTTTTGATGCTTATGGAGTATACGATTTGTGGAGTTTTGTCCATGTTCACTAACTTTTGGCGTTGACTGTACGATGTAGCACAGACATACAACCAAACCATCTTAAAGGACATCGCTGGAGTTCATTTGGCAACTCACGGACACCAAGGTTGCCGTCGATGTACTGGTGAGACCTAACACCTTACGTCTCGGGGTGACAAGCACATGCAGTGCTTTATTATTTAAAGTTCTGTGTGGCGTTGCTTCTGTTTATGAGGAGGCGTGGCGCTTACCATCAGGCGAGCGACCTGCTGGGATCGTCATTTAAGCAACAAAAAAAAATAAGGCATGTGCAAAGTGACTACACTGAACCTGATGTTAAGTACAGTGCAGTCCAAATATGCAGTGCAGACAATGAAAATACATTGCGTTCCTCGACGATCGGCAGAATCGTTCCGCCCTGACGTTACTGGATATACACTGGTTGAACCCAGAAAGGGTTCGGAAAGTGACTTCCCTGAACGAGCCTGGCGCGGGTTTTACATAATGTTATCGCTATCCAGTCGTTTACAAAAAATATCCAATACCCTCCCACCAGCTCCAACACGGGCCTTGGCATCGTTCTCTATTCGGGTATTACCTAGGTAACTACTCAAACAAGCCATATAATATGTTAGCCACATTTAATTTCAGACCGCCATTATCATTTACAAGGTGGTAGGTCCCTCGTTTGCGAGAGACCGGCTGGGTTGGTACCACCGCTTTGTCTATTTCTGCCGCCAAGCAACAGTGTGTAAGCACTGTTGTGTTCCGGTGTGAAGGACATTGAAGCCAGTGTAATTACTGGGCATTATGAGACTTAACATCTTATGGATTGGCGCAACAAACTTTTTTAACACATAACGATTTCGTTTGTTATTTTTACGACCGACCGCCCGTTTGACGTCAACCCCTCTGGCTAAAATCACCATATAAATAAAACAATAATTATCTCTTCACCCAAATTCTTCACATATCCATAATTTCCCGCTATCCGCCCATCAGTGTGTACCCTTACCTATCTCGTACCTCATAGTCACGTCGGGCGTATTAATTGCCAGCTAATTATTAGGGGGCGCGTTTTAACTGGGTCGCTTTACCGTGCTATAGAAGCGCTTGTATAGCTGTGATATAATTTGCAGAATGGTTATAGAATAACATTTCCAGCAAGCGTTTATTATTAGGTGACCTGGCTCGTTAGACAACTGACTGAACTCTCTTTGTATTAATAGAAATCTCTCTCGGATGTGAGAGTTCGTCTGGGTAGGTAAAACCGCTTTCTATTTCTGTCACCAAGCGGAATAGCATTGTTGTGCTTCGGTGTAAAGGACATTGAAGCTATTGAAATTACTTGCCATTTTGAAACTTAATATCCAATGTCACGGGGTAATAAGCACAATTCAGGGCCATGCAGTACTTTGTGATTCAAAGTTCTGGACGGTTGCTACTATTTATAACCAGGCGTGGTGTGCATCATCAGGCGAGCGACCGACTCGTCTTATCAAAAAAACTGAATCCAAAATACTTTTGATAACTTAATCAAATGTTTACTCATGTTCAGATACTCGAGAGTAGTTTAACAAGATTATAGTTTTAAAATGCTTAGGATGCCTAGGAGTGTAAGTGGGCCACCAAAATCTTTGGCCCAAAGCTAACCTCACCTGCACGTGGTAGGTGCACTCTGCTGATTAACGGATGAGGAAATGGTAAAACTTGATTCCCATTGCAGGTTGTGGAGAGCGCCCCATATAATACATAATACCCCTTCAAATCACAATGGGAAATGAGTTCTTGGCATTAAGCCGAGATGACGCCAGGCAAAAAGACCGAAAGATAGTTTTAAAATGCTTGCCTCGTATGACCTAATTCTCAAAAAAAACTTCACGGAAACTAAATAACTTAGTAACGGCAATGCACTCTGGTCACGTAACTTTAAAACGTTGGATATAGTGCTTCTTTTTACAAAAATGAGAACGCTGTTTCTTGTACAAAGCTTCTCAAATATGTCCGAACAATATACATAGTTTAAACAACTTTCAATTTAGGTATTCTAGTGTTTTACCAACTTTTCTCCCCAGAGGGGTTGACTTCAGGCAGGCGGCCGGTCGAAAAAACTACAAGCCAATTTTTTCTGTAACTCGTGTAAGCATTTTGCGCTACCACCCCACTACGAGTACGTTAGGGCAAGTGGAAGTTGAAGTGTTTTACCAACTTCATAAAAAGAGGAGACTAGATTAGGCGCGTATCTTTTTAGGATTCCGTAGCCAAAAACGTAACCTCTATATCTTCATCATGTCCGTCCGTCCTTCTGTATGTCACAGCCATTTTACTCGGCGACTATTAGCACTAAATGTATGAAATTGGGTTTGTAAATATATTGTATTTAACGCTACACAAAATTGCGTAGTGTAATTATTAAAGAAAAGAAATAAGTTGGCTCTCCATACATGTAACTGCGGTATGATTGATGATTTTTGCAAGTCATTCGTTTGTGGAAAATGTGTGTCCAGAGTGATGAAACATGCCACAGGGTGGAAAATTCTCAAAAAAATTACGGTGGTACCAACCCAGACGTCCTCTCGCATACGAGGGACTTACCATCTTTGACATATTGAACCTCACCTTCACCTTTGAAGATTACAGGTGTGAGTGCGTATGTATGACATACATACCTCAACCACTTTAGGTGCTGGTCTCAGAAGCCAAGACTGCAGGCCTGGAAACCTTTGGCAATGAGAACACACTTTCTGATGAAAATACATCGCCCGGTTTGCTGCCACCATTTGCACCAATCTGTTGACAAAACCATTTTTAAGAATTGTATGTGATGGAAAACAAGCCCAGTTTTTATACTTAATAAAATAACGTTTAACAAAACTTAGAAACCGACTTCAAAATAAAAACATTGAAAAGTCAAAAATAACTAATTCTATTCTCTTTGGAGTCGGTGCAATTTTATTTGACCGGTAGCGACACAGGCACCGACTTATTTTTAAATTTTTAGTGCTAGTTACAGCAATAGCATGAAAAAACACAATCGCGACGAGTGTACTGTTGTCCGTTGAGTAGTTTTATTTTTTTACTCCGTACTTCGTCATTACATCTTAACCAAATTGAAATGGGACTACACAGAAAGACCCAAAAAAAAAAAACATCAAAATCGGTTCACCCAGTCGAAAGTTCTGAGGTAACAAACATAAAAAACAGTCGAATTGAGAACCTCCTCTTTTTTGAAGTCGGTTAAAAAGGGGTATATATTTTAGAATGAATTGATAATTAATATGAATTTGAGTATGTGTATGTCTCTATGGCAACGTAAGTCTCAAATGTATAGACTTATTGATAATCTTATATATAAAATTCTCGTGTCACGATGTTCGTTCCCATACTCCTCCGAAACGGCTGGACCGATTTGTATGAAATTTTGTGTGCATATCGGGTAGGTCTGAGAACCGGCCAACATCTATTTTTCATCCCCCTAAATGTTAAGGGTGGTCCACCCCAAAATTTTATTTTTTAGACAATTTTTTTTTTTTTTTGTTTTATGATACGGCATTAAAAAATACATACAACCCTAAATGTTCAACCCTCTACGATCAACCCCTATTTTTTAATAGCGATATTAGTATTTAAGTCAAGCGCGTTTCTCACACCGATCGCGATGACGGCTACTTTAATCCTGGAAATAGGCATTCACGCAGGCGGACCCGCGGGCAACAGCTAGTAATATGTAATATTCTACTTATGTTAGTTTGTAGTATTTCGTTTATAACTGTTTAGCCATTTCGAAATTATAAATCTTTTTCTAAATTATATCAGGGGTCAATATATACCCTGCTCAAACGACAATAGTACCGGGCATTTAACTCAAAATATTTCCGGTGGCTAAGTAAAATATTGACAACACATTACTATTTTTTACGCAAGTAGAATGAATAAACAAAACTATTTGACCCCTCATTCATAATACATAGCCGTCTATTGGACTAGGAGCAGCCTAAATTCAATATTCAAAATAGAACATAAATTTTATGAAACCTATAAAGGTAAATATATTTTTTTATAACTACTTACTTTATTTATTAGTTGAGTGACGAAACGAGCAGGTCGTTCGCCTGTAAGCGCCACACTTGCCCATAAACAGAAGCAACACCACACTGAACTTTGAATTGCAAAGCACTGAATGGCATTGAACTGCGCTTGTCACCCCGAGACATAAGATGTTAAGTCTCAAAATGCCCAGTAATTTCACTGGTTTCAAGGTCCTTCAAACCGGAACACAACAGTGCTTACGCAATACTGCTTGGCGGCAGAAATAGACAAAGCGGTGGTACCAACCCAGACGGCCTCTCGCATACGAAGGACCTACCACCTTGTAAACTTACTTACTTCTACTTAGTCATTAAATACACATAACTATAGCATAACATATACATAGATCGTTATTCAAGAGGCTTGACTCTAAAATTATAGCTTATAAAGCTCTAGGTTTAAGGTTAAGCTTATGACGTTTGAAGAAAGCACAGGATTAAGCCGTCGGTCGCAAATGCCTTGTTTTTTCTTAATATACAAATATTCTTAAATACATCATAAGTAACATATTATGTTAGGTTACGGTGACGCGGACAGCCCAACGTATAGCTTAACGTATCATAGGAAAATATAAGAGGTAATGGTATTACTACAGAGGATGCTCAAGATCGAGATTCGATGGATGCGTCTAAGTAGCCAACCCTGGACAAAAGGCCGGAATAATGCTAGACAGAAAAATCAAATTGAAGAGGGTTTATTGGAGAATGGCGATCCTAAACGTACCTACTGTTGTGTCCAATCTAAATCTATTGCAGTTAAGACATAATTTAAAGTCACATACAATAAAAGGGATTCTGGGGAATATTCAGAACATTTCAATTAAATATCAACATGTATGACATGGCACAAAATAGACATAAAACCAATTCAACATTCCTACCAAAAATTACAGATTACAGAGAAAGCATTACAAACAAAATCCGCATTCAATTCGGACAATAATAATCGGAAACAAACTGGCAGATAAATATCAAATATGGCAGGCGAATAATAACGTGAAGCTATAAAGGTATAAAGTATCGTATATTTTGCACATTTGGTGCGGGAACCATCACCACCGATACCAATAAAACTGATCATAATCGTAACATTTTAAAACCGGCCAGAAACGAAAATGTTAATGCAGCAACAACTTTCAAAGTACATTTTTATGATGACTTAGAAACGATGAATATTGAGCCTTAACTGCTGCTGAAGTACTTAAATTTAGTGGTTTTTAAATTCATACTAATATTATAAATGAGAAAGTAACTCTGACTGTTTATCTCTTACCTTTTCACTACTAAACGGCTGAACAGGTTTTAATGAAATTTGGTTTTAATCCTGGGGAAGGGCATAGGGTACTTATTGACCCGGAAAAAGACATTAACGCCGGCGGAGCCGCAAGCAAAAGCTAATAAGCTATAGCAATACAGTGAAACTTCAACATACCGAGGCAATTTTGATAAACAATAAAATATATTTATAAATAAAAGGAAGATCTAAATAATAATAATAATAGTTGTTTCCACCCATGGGTTGATACCGAAGAGTCTCGACTAACATCTGGAGAGGCTCTCAATTGATGGTTGGGTTAGAAGGCAGTTTTATTGGACACGGCACGCGTATTACGAAATGTAATATTTAAAAATGTAAAACAAAATCTTTTAAACTAAAGAGTACTAGTACAATAATAATATCTAATATCTTAAAAGTAAATGTCAGGAAGGAACGACCTCTGCAGGACATAACATGGCATATGGAGTAATTTACATGAATAGGTATAGCAAGCAGGTAGATCTTACCAACTCAAGGATCTTGCCCAATTGAGAATTACGAGCCATTTTATTGCCACCGAAGCTATATTTGTACAAAATGTTACTGATTTTATGACTCTTTTTGTATTCCATAGACTTTACCTAGATGATGATGCCGTATACATTTAATTTTACAAAAAACGAGAATAAAGTTGACAATGGCTCAACTCATGATAAGCGCTACCCCTATAAAGAGAAGCAACGCCATGCAGAACTTAGAATTACAAAGCGCCGCATGGCACTGGACTGCGCTGGCCACCCTGAGACAAAAGATGTTAAGTGTCATAATTCCCAGTAATTTCACTGTCTACAATGTCCTTAAAACTGAAACACAATAATTCTTACACACATGCCACAGCAAACAGGAACTTGGGGGTAGAAATAGACGGTGGTACAACCTTAGACGACCTCTCTCATACGAAGGACCTGTATGTAACCTTGTGAATATAATATGTATTAGTATACCTTACGTATACTTACTTTGAATTACTAACATTGACTTATGGTACACCCTTGATCCTATGAGCCTTCATTTAATAACTACATTATAAGTTATGAATGTATAATTTATGACCGATGTAGCCGTAGGTTTTCCACCTCATCATGAGACGGAAATAGGTTAAGGGAACCGTAGATGTACCAGTTGCACCTTCGGAGATACAGAGCTTATGTACTCGTATGTGGGATATAATATTTTTGCAACTAAAACACACGAATAATTGCGCAATCCATCATTACGATACGTAATTTACTTACGCTGTTTATAACTCAGTTAGGCAAGACAGCTTGCTATGTATTTGCGTTGTTAAATATTATTTATATTTCGGGCCACCTAAATTAGTTTCCAAATTACTAATGTTTCTGTAACCGTTCAACCATTTTTTTACTGTTTACAAAGAGTTACGACGGGTTGAACAGATTCTCCTCAAACATAGCTAAGAACCATATCGATTAAACCAGCTTTCAAACAAACAGAACGCATTAAAATCGGTCAATTCATTTAAGGGCTACGATGCCACAGGCAAATACCGACAGTCAACGTGCTCTTTTTTTCGGGGGTTATAGGGATGCCTGCCTTCGCTTATTTAAGTGAAGGCAGACATCCGTTCTCAAGGGATCTAGCTTTATATTTTGAAGGTTGAGCTAAGACTAATTTCAGAAAACATAAAAAAATCTCATATAAAAATCCATTTCGATATTCTCAAAGGAACTTAAACTAATTTGACGGATCCTCAAGGGAATTCAATAATATATCTCCATTGAGAAACGGCTAAGAATTTATTTTATTTATTTCCAAAATGGCAAATAAACAGTAGGTAAGTAAAAGGTAGTGTTTTATTACCATTTCGGCTTCGGAAGCAGTTACGTTTCACCCGGTATATTAGAATGTTTTTAAAGACGATGGTGATGGCCTATAAATTTATATTTATTTCTAGTGTCGATACCATGTATATCAAAGTATTTACTAAGAATATGTAAATTTTGCCTCACATATTGGCAAATATAAATTGAGAAGGTACTGTTAAAATCATCTCACTGAAACGATCTCTGAGGGAAACACGAGCGCCTTAATTATACTCGTAGATAGCACTCGTATTGCTAGTTTTTGGAGGATAAAAATAGTTCCGATATCAGCTGCCGTCCCTCACAATAATAAAACATAGGACATGATAATGTGATATATGATATTACGGCAAGGACTATAATGTATACTACTAGATAAGCTGCGCGGTACATAGATATTGTACCACTAAGTTGTGGTCAATTGACCGTAACTCAATATTACAATCTCGCTTATTCTCAACTAGAACCCCTCGCGCGCTCCCTGTCTATCAGCTGTCAAACTCCCGCGTTACGTGACGCAATTTTACTTCTAAACAGCCCGTCTAGTAGTATACATTAAAGTCTTTGTATTACGGCGATAAACTCCGTGACGTCTTGAGAGAGGTAAACGTTATCGAATATGAATACATCTCTATCTAAACTTTATTGGATGTAGGGATGATCACATAATATTATTCTTAATACAAAAAGAACCTCGAATTAAGCGCTAGAAAATTAACCTCTCATTTTCATTCCAAATATTTCCCGCCCGACTATCTACGTAATAATAATTGTTAATAGAAACTCGAGCCACCAGAGTATCTCACTTATTCTGTCTACCGAATAAATTTCTTATATTAGGCAAGGGAGTCACGTATCAGGATTAATCGCGGCTGAGACTTACGTATATTAAAACATTTTGCGCAGAACGTGTTTATTAAAAATATAATAGTGACAAAGAATGGTTCAGAGGGATTTAACAAGATAGAAGTTTATGAAAAGAGACAGACAGTAACTCAAAAGCGGACTAACACAAATGAAATGTAATAAAGTTTCTAACAGTACAATAGCATATAACCACGCGTCTACTCTATTTCGAAAGCTGTGGTGGATATTTGAATAGGATTATGTAGTAAGTCGAATTAGATTTTGATATCTTTAACATATAAAATGTTCCGCGGTTATTTTTACTTTTTTTATGTATAGCTGAGGCCGTCAAATGACCAAGTGGGACACCTGATGGTAGGTGATATCCACCGCCCAAAAGCATCCACAATACCTAAATAATCTTGGACGCGTTGCCGACCTTAAAAGAAAGGGATGATTAATGGGAAGGGAATTTGGGCCTCCGGAATCTCACTCACCGTACAAAACTCAACAGCAAGTTGCTTCATATCGGGTTTCTGTGAGACAGTAGTGACAATCCAGTCGAGCCGTCCCATTCATGCTGTAGACAAAACCGTCTACAACATGGGTCTACACTTATAAACCACATACATTTACAAATGTTAATCAAAACATATTAAGATTATAGACCAAATTTCCAAGGTAGCGCCACATTAATTTTGTACGACATGATTTTCGAGGGATCGGATTGCCCGAAATGGCGACCGGCTTGCCCACTATCACAAATGGGGCGGAAATGTCGTTAGCGAAATGTGGGAGTACTCGTCGTAGATATGTCTACACAATTAGGTATAGGTACAGGTAAGTACAGCGGTATGCTATGTTAGTCACTTATATAGAGTTACTTGCTTAGTTGTATAGTGGGTACATTTTACTCAAAAATGAATAGGTTCGATTCATGTATTATTTTTTATTTTAATCAATAGCTTACATTGTCCATAGTTTATAATAGAATTGAATGACAATAAAAAAGATCACGTCATGTACGATGACGTATAAATATACGATGGTCATAACATGGCGCACGCGTGCAAGGGAGATAACGAAATAGTCCTACTACTCTGTCATTTCATTTCACATGCGTTTTAATCAATATTTCAAATATTAATTTTGATCTCATTTTTCAACTAATTTTGATTCTGTTTTCGTAATAGGGTTTCTTTTTTGGATTATTTTCTACTGCGTATACATTAATGTTCGAATTCAAGTTCATGCATCAACCCTATTAATCAATAAATGTAATATGCCAGTGACTGCCTCAGTGGCAGTGTAATTCGTACGCGTTACGGCTGCTGAAGTCTCGAGTTCGATTCCCGGGTCGGGTAAAAGTGATATTTATCTGTTACGAAATGCTCAGTATTAGCCCAGAGTTGTGCCCGTTAGGCTCGCCCCCTATCACATCATGAGATAGAAATAAGCTGATGCAGCAATGTGGTAACACTTTTTGGTTTAGTTTGAAGGACATTGAAGCCAGTGAAATTACGACATCTTATGTCTCGGTGTGACGCGCAATCCAGTGCCATCCTTTAATATTCAGAGTTCTGTGTGGTATTGCTTAGTTGTTTAGAGCAAGGCGTGGCGCTTACCATCTTGCGAGCGTCCTGCTCGTCTCATCATTCATGAAATAAAAATAAATAAAACATAGCTAAAACCCATCATTATTAAACCAGCTATGAAACAAAAAAAAACACATTCAAATCGATACATTCGTTTAGGCACTACGAGGCCATACACAGATACACACACAAACACACGCATACCTACAGACAGACCTCTCTTTTTTTCTCGGAGTTTAAAAACTATCGAAATTAAACCTATATAAACTGTAACCTACATTAAGGCTGCACAACGATTTTAAATCGGATGTAAGCCACTACAATTATTTACTTATGTCAATTTTTTATACCATCTGACCTTTCTTAAACAGGTTTAGTGGGTTAAACTCGATTTAGGATCGTCGTGCAAGTTGGATATTACTTACGTCTCTTTATCTCGAGGTATTTCCTCTCCCCTCTCCACTTCGAATAGCGGTACAACAAATATTGTCTTAGCAAACACGCAGCCCTCATGCCTCTTCTTTTCACCCATAAGCTTCTTTACCATTGCTAAGAACTTCGGCGCTAATCCATCACTCGGAACCATTTCTATATCCGACACTATGAAGTAATTGGTCCTAGAGGCATTCCTCGCTACATTTCTACCAACATTGATTGGATAAATCATATTGTATTCTTTTCTGTATGTCGAAATTTCGAAAGAATCCGGGCCAGAACAATCCTCGAATTTCAACGTCGGTGCAAGTGTAGGCTTTTTTAGCAGACCCATCATCCTCTCAATTTTCCTTTTCCTCACCCACTGTATGTATTCTGCCCTCGTTTTGTTGTCCAGTTTCTTGTACCGCTCTATCCTTTTCTTCAACATCAATGTCATGTTGGGGGTAGTTGTCAAGATCTCTGTACTGGGTACGATCCATTGGTCTCTGGTTCTCAACTTAGGTGGATATTTTTTCGGAAAGAACAAATGTAAAGACACTTTCGCCATATCTGCATAGCAATGGCAGAGATGTGTCATGATTTGCATGCATATATCCAAATCGTAATCAGGAACAAAGACCGAAAGACTGATTGGGCCATCCCAATACTTGGCAATTTCGACTATGTGGTACAAGAATTCAACAGTCGCTTGTGTGGCGTACGTGACTGCATTGTATTTGCTGACGTAACGGTATGCTCGGCCTCTCACAGCGTCGTATATTACTCTGTAAGGACTTTTGCTTCCATTTTCAGGGGACGGATGCAACAGAAAACTGTCCCATTTGAGCCTAGCCGGCAGGCCATAGTTGAAATTACAGTAATTGATGCTCTCATTGGGCTGTATGCCTCTAAGAAACATGCCTGGTCTGTAGTCAAAATCACCGACGTGGGGCTGCGAGTGAGGTTGGTCTTGGTGTCTGTATGCATATAGCTGAAGGATTATCGTGATCGTGACGATGAAGGACACCAGCAGGAGTATTGTGGAGTGTCGCCTGGTCAGCCTGAAGGAGTAGGCACCACATATTCGCATGCATCTCAACATTTTTCACTTTCATTGTTTTTATTTCTCATATTATTATATTTAGGTCCCGTTGAACCCATTTTATCGTCCCCTCCATGATTACTTATAATAAGGAACAAGGAATAAGAACCATCAGCTTCCTTAGTAATTTTTTCTTCTCTTGACCTTTATTAAAGAAAATTTCATCACAAGAATCACAAGCTGGCACCAGGTATGATAAATACGAGTATATTAATTACACTCTTTTCAAAGAAATAATTTTAAAAATTCAAACAATAACGCGAAAGATATAAAATAACCTTCAACGCAGAGCATAGGTGTAAGAAAATTCAATTGATACACCAATAAATCACTGAGGCACAAACAATAATATTTTTTACATATATTTAGCCACAATCACAGAGCAATTCGACACAATTATAGGATTATTCGCGTTATAATTTTATTTATTAGACGGATGGTTTTATTTTGACAGAAAATGCGCGCGCCGCTTCGTGACACGGAACTACAAAATCAATATTCCCGCCATGATTGCTAAAGTCACCAACACACATTCGACGAAACCTCTCGCCGAATGTTTCAAGCGAGCGCAGTCTTTGAAGAAACATTTTGGTAGGTTTCTCGTAAGCGAGAGTCAATCTGTCTATCGCTTTGTTTTTTTTTTGCCACCATGCAGCTGTATGTAACTATTTCGATTTGATAGATATGGAATCTAATGAAATTACTCGGCCTTATGAGACTCAATATTTTATGTCTCGAGATCATCATCCCGAGCACCATGTAGTATCGAGCAGTATTTTGTAATAATTAAAGGTTTTGAGTGGTGTTGTTACTTCTTATGAACAGACGTGATGCTTATCATCAAGCGAACGACCTGCAGGTTATTCAGTTGTTCAATAAAAAAGTTAAGATATGCAAAGACGGAAAAAAATTACGTGTCCCCAGAGGAATTGATGTCAGGCAGGCAGCCGGTCGTAAAAACTACAAGCCAAATATTTTTGTAACATGTATTAAAAACATGTTGCATCGACCCCACTGCGAGTGGGATAAGGGTAGGTAGAAGAAGGAGATGCCAAGACAAAGAAAAAAAAAAGTTATAAATCCCAACGATATTGTCATCGCGGTGCGCATAGATTTTATAGTGCGCGTTGACGCGTTGCACTGAATGTTTCGCATAATCAAGGCATGCGAAAAAAGTAAACGTACGAAGTTTTATATTATCCGTGGACCGTGTATCTTCTAATACTACTCATTTCTGAAACAAGATAACGTCATCGTTGTTGGTCTCGCACCGCCTCCTGTCAGTCAGCAACTTGAAATTGGCATAGGTCTGACTCTACGGCGCCCTTCCAGCGGTATCGGGTTGGCGCCGGTCGGAATATTAAGACACACTTTCTTGACACTACAATCGTCTCCCATCATCTCCAGGTGGTCCATCCAGCAGTCTCTGAGGTTTCTCCTGTGATGTAAAGGATGACGAGCAGCTCCTTGATCTTCAGGTTTTTTCTACACAGGTCCGTGTATCTAGAATACGAAAAAAATCATGGGCATCGCGCCCCAATATATTTTCTAATATTTTAAAGAGAATGTTATCACAAAGAAAATATAAACATAGGGGAAGTACGAGAAACAAAGTTTGGCACGCTTCAAGAGTTCGCTTATCAAATAAAAAAACAGTTTACATTGATTTTTGTGTATTGCAGTTAGGAAAATATGGATAATCGTACGAAGACAAAATTTCAGGATAGGTATCATATGAAGCACAATCTGTATGGAAACCAAGCGTGCCAATTTTTACCACATAGTTAATAAACTGTGGCCCATAACTGCACCTCCCTATAAACAGAAACAACACTACCCTTAACTTTGAATTACAAAATACAGCATAGCATTGAACTGCGCTCATGGTCCCGAGACATTAGACGTTAAATTATAAGCTTTTGCTCGCGGCTCCGCCCGCGTGATCGACCTTTTCCGGGATAAAAAGCTTATATTCTACTCCAGGATATATTCTACTTGTGTGCCATCCAAAACCTGAATGGCTTAACGCCGTTAAGGCGTGATTGACTAACAAACATCCATACTTTCACATTTATAACAGTAGTAGGATAATACTTAGTAATTTCACTGGCTTCACTATATTTTAAAACGGAATACAATAGTGCTTGCACACTGCTGTTGGCGGCAAAGATAGAGATGGTGATACCTACACAGACGTACACGAGGAACCTACCATTCAGTACTTATAAAACAAACAAAAGAACAACTTACGTAGCCACAAAAAATAATACTCTTGACTATAACACTCATTAATTTCTTCTAATATATAGGTCGTAAAGCAGAAACTAGGGCTTGAGGAACTCGATTAAGCGCTATTCACATCCACAGTAAGATGTCCTCGAGACGAGGAAGGAAGTTTAAATTGAGTTCACGTCGTGTGGTCTGTCACTCAGCGAGTTCAATTAGAACCAGCCTTCATATTACCGAATACAAAATCAGTTTGTATGGGACACAGAACTTTGATTTAACGATCTTGTGAAGTGTCAGCAGTTCGCTAAGTGCATATATAGCGAATCCATATCATGCTTTTCAAATAAGGAGAACTTCGAATAAATACAGAATTGGACTTACGTTTTAAGATTTTGTCATTTAAGTTGGTTAAGTACCGTTAACGAAATAATATACACTCGGTGACACATTTGGAGTACACAAAGGATTTTATAAAGATTCGAAAAAGAACTAATATAAAAGACAAATAAATAGTTGTCAAGTATATAGTTAATAAATAGTTGGAAGTTACAAACGGATACTAACATCGTAAAACAAAGAAATAAGATTTAAAACTACAAAGTTCGACAGCGATATGATGAATAATCGCATCAGGTTCAAATATCCGGAAGCGAGTAGTTAAAAGTTTTCCGACACGCCATACAGCAAACTCTTTGGGGAGCACTCACCTCTAACCATTTGAACAGTAGAAAGCATGAGAAGTGCTTCCCTTCGTGATAAATTTAGGAGTAACTCAGTCAAACCACTTTACAAAAAACTCAAACATAATAAACGAAATAAAATATTAATAACAGTTGATATAGACAGCACGTTTTATCTCGAAGGCGACGATGTTAATGTCAAAAGAAAAGTAAATAAAGATGGTGTTGTTAATTTCATTACGGTTAAACCTTCACCAAATGTACTGCCTGGTGTTTGTGAAACTATATTAAGACCAAGTGATTTAAAGATTAATAAGAAGAAGAAACATCGAGAGGTGTGCAGTGATGAAGTAAAACAATTTAAAATGTTGAACGACGATAGATATGGTGAAAAAATTAACGACAAAAATAATAAAACAGTACTGCGGGAAAACAATTCCATGGTTTTACGGAAAGTAAGTTGTATGTTTTTTTTTATTTATTTAATACATCATCATCATGATGATTGGTATAACAAGTATGTACCAATAGTTGAAACGGACCTTTAAAGCTTTTTCTTACTTACGAACATAGATTACGAAAACTATTTGAACTCTAATCCAATAAACTGTTGTAAGTCTGTTGGTTTTTATTACATTAGTGGCCAATTCAGCGTGTCGTGTATATAATTATGTATAAAGCTGATTTGGAATTATTTTTAAAGTGCTCTCAATTTATATTGATTAACAAAACATTATTGAATATAAATCACAATGTTTCTTTCTGCTTGGCGGTATCCCGGCTCAATGCCAGGGTCCGCTTTCTCGTACCATAGATTTGACGGTATTTGGTATTTTGCGGGATGCCGTCTGACCCATCGGTCTGACCCCTACAACCTCCTGCAACAGGATGGTTCCAAATTTAACCATTGTAACTCAGCAGAGTCTACCGTTACGAATGAGGTTGGCTTTAGGCCTAAGATGTGGGTGGCCCACATACACTCCAGACAAAAATCACAATGTCGAAAATAATATTTTCGTTACTTAATATAAAAAATATGCTCTGAAGAATCTTATATTATTGAGGATTCTATTTACGGGAGCTGTTTTTGATCATGTTATTGAATAAATTTCCAATAACAACGATACCGGGAAATAATTCATCTCACCTTACTAAATACACAATACTTCGTACTCAAAGTTCGATTTCCGAAAACCTATAAATAAACTTTTCAAACGTTTGATATTAGAGATAATATTACTTTATCTTTGTCCTAATATTTATTTTATGATATTTCTATTCCTTGTGCTTACAATGGAAAAAATACCCATATTCCTTAAAAAGTTGCTTTTGATTTATAATTCCTTTTTCTTGAGTATATCATATTTTTTAAATATACACATACGAGTATATCATATAAAAAAAAAACTTTTTCAGACCATTTTTTTGCCCTATCCTTGATGAAGTTAAGTAAATCTATCGAAATTTCACACTATCTTATCAAAGACAAAATTCGTGTTGACCTGTGTATTATTTATAATGTATGCTGAGTTGGTTTGTTTGGCATGCCTTCACGACATTTTAACATATATTTATTACCCACTGTTATTCACCTGAATTTATAATATAATACATGGTAGAGTCACGCTGTAAACACTAGTCCACAGCATAAATAGGTCGGCTCGACCGGGTTTTTTTTTTAATTAGTTTGAATGACGAAACGAGCAGGTCGCCAACCTGATGGTAAACGCCTGCCCATAAACAGACACAACACCACACAAAACTTGGGATTACAAAGCACTGCATGGCACCGAACTGCGTTAACCACGAGACGTAAAGATTTTAAGGCTCATATTGCACAGTAATTGCACTGGCTTCAATGTCCTTCAAACCGAAACACAACAATGCTTACACACTGCTGTTTGGCGGCAGAAAAGGACAAGGCGGTTGGACGTACCCAGACGGCCTCTGGCACACGAGGGACCTATCACCTTGTAAAAATCTTATTACAACTATCTTACAGAATACCGACGTGAATTTATTTTCTATGACGCAGCGGTAACTACCTGGACGAGCCGCCTATTCATGCTGTAGGTAATAGGGTAGTTGACTAGATTTTTTTTATTATTTAAATCAATAAGTTATGTTACACAAAATCTACTGCAGAAAGAATTTTATAAATCAGACCAGAAATAAATAAGTTAGAAGCCATTCAAATCCTGTAGAAGGGGTAATTGTCAAATGACAGAAGACGCAAACTTTGACGTCACTGTGTAAAATGTTCATTATGGTTCAGCGAGATAGTAAGATATCCCTACTACGCACCCACTTTTACTCATAGCAACATTTAAAGTCATAACTGCGGGCATATTTCTGTACCAATGTTGATTATGTTTTAATAAAAGGGTTTCTTTTGCGTATAATTTTCTGTTGCTTATAAAATAATGTATAAAATTCAATTTAGGAAACTACCCTATTGTATCTACAACGTGCTTCTACCACTTATGAGCATTTATGGACACTTGACATAATATGGCAATGTTCTTAATGTTTGCCCAGATATAAAAAAAATATTGATTCCCGTCAGGTGCCCGACACATGGCTCAGGGTGTTTCCGATGCCAAAATTGTTGGGAGAGACCTTCGTATCGGTGTTGTTCAGGTGCGTGGCCTGTCAGCTGGGACTGTACTCTGTGCTCATATTGTGGACCATCGCTTGGGTTTTTATAATACACTCCTTCGAAGGTGAGCGGTCTAATATTGAATATATTGTCCTAAACGTATTGTGCCGTAAGGAAATTATATAAAACCCAAACTTTATTTCTTCGGTGTTAATTCAAATCAGAGATCCATCTATTCACACATCATTGTAAGTGTGGTAATTTGTAAATTGTACGGATTTTAGACAGACTTTTTTTGCCTCAAGGATGAAACAAGCAGGTCGCTCGCCTGATGGTAAGCGCCACGCCTGCCTATAAACAGAAGCAACACCACACAGAACTTTGAATTACAAAGCACTGCATAGCACTGGACTGCGCCCGTCACTCCGAGACATAAGTTGTTAAGTCTCATAATGCCCAGTAATTTAACTGGTCTCAATGCCAAAGAATGCATACACACTGTTGCTTGGCGGCAACAATAGACAAAGCAGTGGTACGAACCCAGAAGACCTCTCGCATCCGAGAGACCTAACACCTTGTAAAGTACTCGATAGGCTCATCGGTCATCACCTATTACATTATGGGGCGGAAATAAGCTGTACAAACAGTAGGTGTACCAGTTGCTTCTCTTTGTCGGATCGTAGGCGTGAGCTTTTGTATTAAGTATCACTAGACTGTACTAATACTGTAGACTGCCTCGGTGGCGCAGTTTTAATGCGTACGCGTTACAACTGAGGCTGGCGCTGAAGTCTCGGGTTCGATCCCCGGGTCGGGTAAAAATGATATTGGGTATTTCTATTACGAAATACTCAGTATCAGCCCGGAGTATGGAATTCGTGCCCGGTGTGGCGATAGGCTCGCTCCCTATCACATCATGGGACGGAGATACGCTCGGCGAAATGTGGGTGTACTGGTTACACCTCTGCCTATCCCTTCGGAGATTATAGGCGTGAGTGCGTATTTTGTACTAATACTATATATATCTATGAATTGTAGTCTATGGACAGCCTCCGTGGCGCAGTGGGCGAGTAGCCAGCTGCGAAGCGAGAGGCCGTGGGTTCGATTCCCACACCGAGACAAATGTTTCTCTGATCCACAAATATTTGTCTCGGGTCTGGGTGTTGTGGGACCGCAAGCCTCTCGTAGTTCCTGATACCCACGATGCAGGTTAACCTAGTGTGGGGTCAGGACTTTGTGTGTGACTGTTGGGTGTATTTATTATTATTATATATGTAGTCTTTATTTACACCTTAAATACATTTTCAGGCCCGTACGAGACAAAGGTGTCTATAGACTTCGAGAGTGAGCAGAATCAACTCGTAATTGACCTTGCAACTGAACTGAGACAAGTAAGTCATACTGAAGCCGATTTTGTTATCACAAACTCTCTAAACTAGATTTAAATTACTAAAATTAAATTTCAGTTCAGTTCAGTAAAACGACATTTCGTATTCTGAAATCGTCTAAACTAAAGTGACAGGAATAAATCTATTTTATTTTGACAGGATTAAAATTGCTCACCTTGGTAGGTACATATTTGTTATTATGTTATTCTGTTATTTATTTCGTATTTCATTATAAACAGGTAAGTTTTCTTTCGCTATTGAACACTCAGTTCATGATAGTTAAAGAATAACAAAAATCACCTGATAATAAGTGATCTCCACCGCCCATGAACGCCCACAATACCAGAAGAGTCATGGACGCGTAATCAACCTGAAAGGGAAGGGATAATGAAGATATTTGGAAGAGGATTTGGGTGTCCGAATATCTCACTCATCGTACGATACGCAGCAACAAGAATTTTGTATTTTTTTTATTTTTAGAGGTAAAAACGCTTTATCGCTACTGTCCCACCTCGAGGGGAAGCAGGATGGTCTCTTTACGTCGGTTTCCTGTAAGACAGTAATAATCCGGTCGAGTCAGTCCTTTCAGATAGTTTTATCTACACTGTATATATAATATTATAATGAATGGCTACTCTATACTTATTTTGCTTTTTGCATGTTCCGAACTTCATTGCTTCGTTGCGGGTTTATAGCATAAGGGTCCAGATACGACGTTATATCAGTCTGACACCTCATTGATACCTAATAACATTTTGCCGTATTATGTCGCAACTCTCATCAACATTAAGCTTAGCAAAAATGTATAGAACCACAGCCCACAGACTATCGGTGCATCGAAATATGACAAAGGTGTATCACCTTTCAATATTAAAGGTTATACTAAAACCAACATTCAAAGTGTGATCAAAGGCTTCTGAAACCAGACAGGTGAAAAAAGACACGCCTCATCAAAATTGATGCTGTATTTCAAAAAATGTTAAAGAAAAGCTTTTTTTGGAATGTAATTATAAGCAGAACATTGGATTGAAAAAATATTCAAGTATCTTAGATTAAGATCAGAGAAATTTCTGAGAGCTTTATACAAAGTAATTTTATATAAATAAACTCAATTTATTTTACATTTAGAAACACGTTGTTTTATGTTTGGAAAAAAACACAATTAGGCCATAATTCTGGAGGGGTAAGCAATTGTATAAGTAAAATATAGTTAAAGGTATTTCTTTTTCATTAATAAACGATTGCGAAGCGAAGCCAATTGCCTAAAATGTAATCTAAGAGCTAAATGACATTTATAATTTTACGAAAGAAGCTTATACATATGTTTACACCTCGACAAAGTTATTATGATTCCAAACTTACAGCTTACGAATTTAATGAGATTTGTAATAACTTACAATGCTTTACATAATTAATTTCTTCTTAAGTCCACGTAATTAGCTTACGTGAGTTAATAATATCTAAATGTAATCGAGGCCTAATAACTCAGAGATGACTAATCCGAAACTAGAACTTCAGATCTCATAGTTCAGTCTACACCACCTAAATAAAGCAGTTAAAATTATCAAGAAAGTAACAAACAACAAAGATTTAAACTTGTTTACTATATTTTAGCTAGTGTCGTAAATATTCCAGCTTACATACCGTTTCTCTATTTATTAGCTTTTTCAACGATTTATGATCTCGCCGTCGAATACACATATGTTGTCTAAGTATCTATGATACACATGGTCCGCATTCAATCTCCCTAAAGTTAACTATAGGACTTTGTATTTCCTAATATAAATTATTGAAAATCCGGACCTAAAACAAGCCCCCTGAGTTCAAGTAGCTGGATCTTCTCAGAGTTTGGGTCGCGCCGCGTTGAATCCAGTGGTAAATTAAGCCCACTGAGTTTGTTTCGCCGGGTCTTCTCAAGCTGGGTCGTTTTGGATCCGGTGGTAGTTTTAAAACTCGTGCCGTTTCGGTAAATGCAGTGGTCCATACCGACTCAAAATATTTAATAATTAATAATGGTCGTTTCCATATTACAAATACTGTTAATAATGTAAAATAAAAAGACAACAAATAAACAATTTAGTGTAATTGCCTAGTGTATTTGACGATGCTATGTATGTTATGTATACATTAGTTGATATGATTTCTATACATAAGTTTCTTTATTTTGTACTGACTTGTCATAAGCGCTATTTTAATTGCCTACATGATTAATAAAACTATTTCATTTCATTTCATTTCATATCATCTAGCTTTTAATCGCGGCTCCGTTGACGTGAATTTCTTTTTCCGGGACAAAAGTAGCCTTTGTCCTAATCCAGGTTTTCTAAGCACTTACATTTATAATATTAATAGGATAGTAAGATGTAAGTCTCTTTTAATCGATATTATTATAATAATATATAATAAATACACCCAACAGTCACACACATAGTCCCGACCCCACACTAGGTAAACCTGTATCGTGGGTATCAAGAACTACGAGGGACTTGCGGTCCCACAACACCCAGACCCGAGACAAATATTTGTGAATCAGACAAACATTTGTCTAGGTGCGGGAATCGAACCCACGGTCTCACGCTTCGCAACCGGCTACTCACCCGCTGCGCCACGGAGGCTATAATTATTATATATTGCAGTATAGCTACTTAAAAGATGAAAGTTCCGTCAATCGATTTAGTGGTTATGCTCATACAGATAATATAATAAACAAAATATTTTATACTAAATGTCTTATGTATGCCCCAGTTACAATATTGATTTAGATTAGTGACGATTTTTTTTTATTAAAACAATGCAAAATTAGTCCATGCCTTACTAAGGTAGCTAGCTCAAAAAACCTTGCATTATTTCCTTCTACCCGGCGTTGTCCGGGTAAATAATGGCTGGGTCCGCCTTCCAATTATGATTCGATGGTGGATTTGGCATTATATAACCGTTGCCACAAACCGCAACGTTAACCAGATTTCGCCATTGTCTTGTCCGTTAATTAACAGAGTGTACCACGTGCAGGTGAGCTTGACTTTGGACCTAAGATGTTGGTGGCCTTACACACCCTTAAAAACTTAGCGAAAATGTAATAATTTGTATCTAAAATAAATACACCCAACAGTCACACACATAGTCCTGACCCCACACTAGGTAAGCCTGTATCGTGGGTATCAGGAACTACGAGGGACTTGCGGTCCCACAACACCCAGACCCGAACCAAATTTCACAAATATTTATCTCGGTGCGGGAATCGAACCCACAGCCTCTCGCTTCGCAGCCGGCTACTCGCCCGCTACGCCACGGAGGCTGTCTCCTATCCATAAAAATATCCTCTACTTATCGTTTTCTGGAGCGAACCTCCCCCGGGATGACGCGGACGCCGCGCAGTGACTATCTGAGTAAGTACGTAGTACCCTTCGGTAAATATTCAAATTTCATTTTCCGTAGATGTGTAAATTGGCGTGAAACATATTTTTCAGAAATTTATACTCCGTTCGGATCGGAACGTTCTATTGGCGAATATCGAGAGAATTTGAAAGAACAATTCACTTTTATCAATTTACATGTACAGTATAAGGCATATGTGGTGTAGCGAGTTGTTGTTATGTATCGGAGAGATGATAGTTTGTGGGTTTGATTCTTTTGATCTTAAGAAGATACAGCTTATGCATGACCATAAATTCAAACTATGCGTGAACGCAAGTGGGTCACCTGATGGTGATCTCCACCGCCCATGTACGTCCTCATTACGTATCATCATCATACACCATACTCATTATGTAATCGTATGAAAACTTGTCATAAGTCAATAAGTTTAGTGGTAAATCTCGGTTTAGGATCGCCGTGCAAGTTGGCCTAAAACTCTCATAAAAACTAATCACAGTTTAAACTTCGTTTCGTATCTCAATAAAAGTTACAAGTAGTTTTTTACTAGCCTGAACGACGAACCGAGTAGGTCGCTCGCCTGATGGTACACGCCACGCCTAACATCAGAACACACAAAACAGTTCTAAGTAGTTTTGTATCTGTTTAGCAGACACAACAACAACTTTAAATTACAAAGAACTGCCTGGCACTGGACTGTGTTCGTCGCCTCGTGACATAAGTTGTTAAGTCTCATAGCTCCAGTAATTTCACTGGCTTAAATATCCTTCAAACCCGAAATCACAACAGTGTAGTATAATTAACATTGTTGCTTGACGGCAGACATAGACAGAGAGTTGATGCCAAAACAGACTACCAGACTGGGTAACCCGCTTCTCGCATACGAGGTATCTACCTAAGCTTGATACAGATTATAAAGTCCGTTTATAAAGTTTTTAATTTATAATGTAATTAAGACTGCCTCAGTGGCGCAGTTGTAATGCGAACGCGGTACGAATGCTGTGCTGACGTCTCGAATTGAATCCCTAGATCATGTAAAAGTGATATTGGAATTTTCTATCATGAAATGCCCGGAGACTGAAATTTTGATATATGAAAATATATTATACAACGTGTTATAGAAAGGGGCGGGCAAATTTAAGCAATGTATAGTGTAGGGTATAAGTATTTTATCTCCCATAGTACCAAGTCCGATTGCATTGCTAGGACAATAATTATAGAATTTTCTTTTTTATCGAATGAGTAACATGTCGATATCGAATTTCAACTTTGGACAACACTAAATGATAAACAATTATACTATAAACCTCCTTTCATTTAATTATTTTATATTTAAAAAACATTAGATGTCAAATGTCAATATTTATTTGACGCAGTCAGTTCGGCAATTTCTGATTTTATGAAGTATAAATGATTACGAGTTATTAAATTATATTTGACTAAAAACAAGTATTATGTATTGGTAGGTAGTTTGTGTTGGTGTAACTAATAACAGCTTTTAAGAGGATCGTCGACTGTATTAAGCCAAATTCATAGATGGAAGACCCGAGAATGAAGTCTTTAACATGCTTCTAGTCTCGTCTTCAGCACACAGTCTCTTTCAAGTGTTAATTTGTGTTTAAATTATAAGTTACGTACGTATGTCAGTAGAATTACGTACATCTTATTAAAGTTTATTAAAAAGTGTGTCGTTCATAATAATTAATAGTGATGTCATCAATCTTATCGATGTTAATAAATAAGTGATTAAAATTAAAGTGAAATTATTGGATGTGTTGGTTTTGAAAAGATCCAGTACATGAGTACTTACTGTAAGGTGCATGTAATGGCCCTAAAATATGACCACACCTTTCTGTAACACGTTGTATAATATATTATTATTTATTTATATTTTGTTCCTATCACATCATGGGACGGAACTAAGCTTGGCGAAATGTGGGTATATTACACCTCTGCCTTCCCCTTTGGGGATTACAGGCGTGAGTGCGTATGTATGTAATTAAATGTATCCATTAGTATATTAGTAATGTCACCATAACAAGTGTTGAATAGACAAACAATAAACAAGCACTTGTCCGGCTCCCTGTCACAATATTAGTGTAGTGCAATTAGTTCGTCTGTGTCCCGGTAATTAATAACATGCCTATATATTCAGATTAGTAAGCTTGTACAGTGTAGAGCTTACTAAATCATATTAGCGCGGACAAACAGTATGGGCTGATATATATCTACTAGCTTTTGCTCGAGGCTCCGCCCGCGTGAACAACCTTTTCCGGGATAAAACGTAGCCTATAATCGTAAACTAGTCACGTCATTCATGCTAATAAAAATAGTTGAAAAGCGAGTTTCTAATTCGGCCAGTATTTATGTATATAAATATGTCCACGAAAGTTTTCGATCAATTTTGATGATTGTTTTTAACTGGCATTTCACAAGTGTATAGAAAAAGAAATGTTAACAAGTAAATTGAAAAACTTATGTAATTTAAGAAATAAAAAATAAAGCAATAAATCAAACTCACGTTAAGATTAATAAAAACTTTCTGATAAACGGAATCCAGATGTCAAATGAAATAAAAAGTTCCCCTACTACAAATTCTCATTCTGGAATAAAATTATTGCAATAACAGTGAGATGGATACCTAGCCCCCCTATTCATAAACGTTACTATGAGACCTCATAGGGAGCGTGAACGCATAGTGACGATTTCACTAAACGTCATTGGTTAGTTTTTGGCGCTAAATCAAACAAACCAATCATATACACACAATTGGAACTTGGCAAAGAGCTTACTCAAGTGTTGTTTGTGAATACGGGCCTAAGAATATTGACCGCACTCTTACTACCTACTCGTCGTCATAGTGATTGAAAGAGGCAAAATTTAACTGCGTGAAATCAGGAGTCCTGTTCCCCATGACCGTGTAAACTGGTAACGCCACCAAGAGTCAAAATATTTAATAATTAATAATGGGACGTTTCCATATTACAAATACTGTTAATAATGTAAAATAAAAAGACAACAAATAAACAATTTAGTGTAATTGCCTAGTGTATTTGACGATGCTATGTATGTTATGTATACATTAGTTGATATGATTTCTATACATAAGTTTCTTTATTTTGTACTGACTTGTCATAAGCGCTATTTTAATTGCCTACATGATTAATAAAACTATTTCATTTCATTTCATTTCATTATTTCAAGTTACGCCAGCTTCGCGAAATCAGCCTTAATGGCATTCTTAAAAATTTCAAATGTTTATAATAATAAGCACGTAACGCAGGTACGTTGATGAGGTCATCACGTTTATAAAGTTTGACCTTGACACAACTTTTTTTCAATTTCAGAAAGTCAATGTAACGTGATCGCGTTAAGTCGGGCACGATTCGAATCCACACTGTCAGGCCCCTGATCTTGATTGTAGTAAATTAGCTCTCGTCGAAAAATCAATTAGGTATAGGTACATGGTGAAAAATCAGGCGTAGTAACTAATTTCTGTACTACAGCCACAATCTTTAATGTAATAACCACACATTATCAAATTCTAGTATATTACACCGAATTCACGTGGCTTACGACTGAGACATGTATTGAAATGCCTTTACCTTTTTCACAGTTACCACTTTCGAGTTCCCATAGTAATATTGTACAATTTATGTCGCAGATACCTCAAAGTATGTCGCTAGGTGAGGCCCGGCTGTAAGCAATTTCGTCGAGAGGTCGTCAAAATACTTAAAGGAGTTCCTCGATACCTGAGTAGTAATTCAACCGAGACATCGTCGAATAAATTCTCCGAACATTTCACATTGTAATACAAGTTAGTAAGGAACGAATTGTTTCACAAGCTTCACTCGTATATGATTTAAGGTAGAACTGTGGTAAGTTGACTATGGAAAAATAATTTAATAGATGACTTTATTGCGCTTGTCTGTCCTACTGAAAGCGCCAGTGACGCCGAGCGTTAATGACTCTGATGGTCGCTTCAAGAGTCAGTCGCGAGCGCCATTGATGTCAACATTTGTCAACGCCCTACTGAAGGCACTCATAACATCATGCGTTAATGACGCTACCAAAAAATGGTCTAAAGACCATCGAAATAAGATGACTAGAACGATAACTCTCATACGAATCTGCCAAAAATACGGCTCCATTTACTAACACATTCAACACGTAACACTCATGCGTCTAATTTTTTGCGCGGTGTATTACGTCGTATCTCGATCTAGAAATTTAATGAAATAAAATAGATTTTGAACATTCATAAATTTTTGTTGCGTGTTCGTACACGTAACACTCATGTGTTATTTCATTAAATTTCTAGATCGAGATACGACGTTCTAAACCGCGCAAAAAATTAGACGTGTTAAGTGTCAACTAGAGATCATGAATCCATTTTTATGAATTTATGAATGAACGAGCTGCACAGATTTTTAAAGCCCCTGCCCCTTTGCACAGAGTTTTGGTGGGGTCATTTTTTCTTGTCATCTTATTTCGATGCTATATACTTACGCAGTGCACGGTGTATAGGCGCGTCTGAAGTTCGACGTTATTTTTCCATAGTCCATTGCTCCCCTTACCACTGTTCTACAATAGATAATATAACCAAACCAAACCAAATAGGTTCATACCAAAACATAATTACCGGATGCAATCGTAATAACTCCAAACCAGATATAATCAACAGTTCGTACTTTAATTAACTACCTTGAACAGCAACACATGTGCTCCTTCGATATAGGGTCTTCAAGCGAAGCGTGGTGAAGCAATTAACATGGTATAATAATGACGGCCGTCAAGGGATGCTTAGGGTGAACGTACACTTAAACGCGCCGCAATAGCCGCACGCAGTCATCGAATTTAGAATAATTTTTAATAGACTTTGTAGTACAGCCACGCTATAGATAGTTTTGTCTACAGTACGAATGGGCCGGCCCGGGTCGTTACCATTGCGGTACAAAAAACCGACGTAAAATAGCGATCTGCTGTTGCGTTTCGTACGGTTAGTGAGGTATCCGGTGGCCCAAATCCCCTTCCCTTCCCAATCCCTTAATTATCACTATCCTTTAAGGTCGGCAATGCGCTAATGATTATTCTGGTATTGTGGGCGTATATGGAAGGTGGAGATCACTTACCATCAAGTCCACGTGCTCGTTTGCTGAGATATGCTATAAAAAAGACATACTTACGCCTGTATCTTCAGGGGGTACGCAGATGTACAACTAGTGCACCCACGTTTGCCAATCTTATTTCCATCCTATGATATGGTACCGGGCACCTCCAATCCCAGGTAACTGACGTGTGATTTTTAGAATCGAAAACTGAAACATTAATTGTGATCGCCCGACTTGAGATCTCAGTGTACGCTCCCATAGACCAATAATGTTATTGAGGAAAATTAGTTGTATGAAATTACGTTACACACCTAGCACCCCTAACCGTGCCGTACGATTCACACATGGTTTTCATTGATTCACAATTAAACAAATGATATTTGTTATATATTATTTGCTAAATGATTTGCTATAATTACCAAATGTACATACGCACTCACGCTTGTAATCCCCGAAGGTGTAGGCAGAGGTGTAACCAGTACACCCACATTTCGCCGAGCGTATTTCCGTCCCTTATGTGATAGGGGGCGAGCCTATCGCCATACCGGGCACAAATACCAGACTCCGGGCTGATACTGAACATTTCGTAATAGAAAAACCCAATACCACTTTACCCGACCCGGGGATCGAACCCGAGACCTCAGAGTTGACCTCAATCGTAACGCATACGCATTACAATTGCGCCGTCGAGGCAGTCCCATCGAGGCAGTCAATGTCCAATACCAAATGTCCATTTAAGAAAATTATTCGAAGTATATTTTTTATAGCATAGGCATACGAGCAAGTGGGAAACCTGATGGTAAGTGATCTCCACCGTCCATGTATGCCCACAATACCAGAATAAGATTTTAGTTTGCTGTGCAATTAAAGCTTATAGCATTCGGTCCTGATTAACCCAAGCAGTGTATGGTATTTTTATTTTTTTTTCATTAATCGCCCTTATCCTTATATGTAGAGCTCAATCGATCGAGCAGTGTTCAAAGACTGTAGTGACACACAGACTAAAAATGCTTTATATGAAGAGTAAATTAATAGTAAATTTTCCACTAAAAGATAAAAATGACAAGAATAATATTAAAAAAATATTTTTTTGTCGAATGGTTAGGGCCCAATCTAGTGTCATCTTCATAGTTTTCAAGCCACTAGAAGGCCTCCGACTTAGCTAAACGACTACTGTCACTTGATAACAGCCGGGACCGACTTTTTACATGCCCTCTGAAGCACGGAGATGCTCAATTGAAATACCACTACGCGGTCACCCATCCATAAACTGACCACGCCAGAGGTTGCTTAACACACTAACCGTTTACTGATTAGTGAGAGCCTCCTAAAATAAATCGTGAACATAAAAATAATATCGCCGTAATTATGATTGCCAACCCGAACACTCAACCCTTTCGCCCTTTTGATCTCTCTGACATCATCTCACTTCCACAAATTGCTCTTTACGAAAATGTGGAGATTGCTGCCGAGGTAAGGTAGCAAGTAATTCGAAATCATATCCAAATTTAAATGGGATGAGTAGATTTT
This sequence comes from Mimas tiliae, assembly GCA_905332985.1. NCBI lineage: Eukaryota > Metazoa > Arthropoda > Insecta > Lepidoptera > Sphingidae > Mimas > Mimas tiliae. The sequence continues at coordinate 8,191,062 of HG995259.1, forward strand.
AACCACGTACGTACGTTTTCGTACGGTGAGTGAGATATGCGGAGGTCCAAATCCCCTTCCCATTCCTAATCCCATAATCATCCCGTGCCTTTAAGATCGGCAACGCGTCCATGATTCATAAGGTATTGTGGAAGTCCAAGGGTGATCCCATATAAATAGAGATCTTATGACGAAGTACGAGGAAAATAGGAAACTTAACAATAGAAAACGGCAAATACTTTAAAGTCTTAAAAGCGATTTACTTTGATATTGCTTAACTGCAGTTACAACTAACTGAATATAATAGTAATCATATAGTCAACAGTCACACACATAGTCCTGACGTCACACTAGGTAAACCTGTATCGTGGGTATCAGGAACTACGAGAGACTTGCGGTCTAATGCACTGAGATTTCATAATCCAACTACAAACAGAATTGCTTGAGAATCCTGACACACGTCACTGTACGAACTTACCGAAGATTAATCTAACCACAGTCATAACTCACAACCCAACAACACAAAACACACAACTGTGACTAAACTGTCCAACTAATCACGTTAAGACGCCAATTCAACAATGAATCAAAAACCCGCAAATGTATTACGTATGTTGTAAAAGCAAAACATCACTACCCCATCATTATCCCACTCTTTTGGAACGTCTTTCTTTGTTTCTGCCTGGTGTTATCCCAGCTTAATGCTATGGTCCGCCTCTTGTTCGTGATTTCATCATGTTTTTTTTATACAGCCAAATGAAGAGACGAGCGAGCCGCTCGCCTGATGGTAAGCGATACGACTAACCATAACAGTTGCATGATGTCCTAGAACTTTGCATTACAAGGCACTGCACTACGAACAGTATCCAGAGACACAATATGTTAATTCTCATAAGCCCAGTAAATACAATACAATATCCTTCATATCAGAACACAACAGTGTTTACACACTACTGCTTGGCGGCAGAAATATACAATACGGTGGTACCTATCCAAGTGAACCTATTAAATGTGGTTTGGGTATTAAGTGGCGCAACCCGCCGTCTGACCCCCACAACCTGCAACGGGAACCAAGTTTCGCCATTTCCTCGTCCGTTAATCAGCAGAGTGTACCACGTGCAGGTGAGGTTGCCTTTGAGCCTAAGATGTTGGTGGTTCACTTACAATTACTTACTATCTTTAAAACTTTTGTTTAATTGTAGACGTCAACGCGATGTCGCTTAAATATTAATTACAGGATAATTCAAATTCTCAATGTCATTACGCAATGTTGAACTTTAAATCACTGCAGCTTTCCGAGCACAAGTTTGAAGCACTCACAAAGAGCTCAGACTTTGAAATTCCAACGCGATAAGGTGACTCGTATTAACTTGTTTAAGTGCGGGAAAATATATACTTATAAAATTAAAGCTGATAATTATCATAGTAGATCTTTCTTTTATAGCTATATCTCGGAGATATTGATTTAAAAAGTTGCCGTTTTAAATTTTATTCTTATAGTTTGTTATGAAATATGCCAACTTGCCTCCGATATGCAACAGCAGTGTTTTTTTAATAGTTTTATATTTATTTCAACTTTTATATTTAGAATATGTAAAAGTACGTCGCCTTTTTTATTCGATGACAAGGATTATTTTGGATCGATATGTCGATTCAGTAGTATTTTGCATCCAAAATTACAGTTTGGCAGAAATGAAACCTTTTTTACATAAATTAAGCGCACATATTAAAATTTTACTTCGACAGAGAGTTTTGGAATAAAGCTGCATTCACATGTGTTTTTTATACAGTGGTTGATCATCAAGTTTGTAAAAAAAATAGTTGGAATCTCTTTTATATGTTTTAGCCTTAGTTACAGACATACGTTGCTCGGGATTAGAATTTGTAACCGATATGGCAATAGGCTCGGCATTTATCAAATCTTGGATGTAAATGAGTTTGCAAATCGTAATATGCCTTAGTTGAGCGTTAGCTGATACCTATTACGTTTATGTATGTTTTGTAAAAAACATAAGCTCACACTTTTATCTCCGAAAGGAGTAGGCAGAGATGCAACTAGAGCATCACCCACGTTTCTACGTTACCACGATGTGATTGGGACGACCCTAACGCCATACCAGGCATAAATTTCAATCCCGGTTTATTCATGTATGATTTATTCGAATCAAAAACTCAAACACAAATTGTGGGATTGAATCCAGGACCTCATGATTCTGAGCCTTATAACGCTGCCACTAGACCAATGAGATATATAAATAATGAATAGTTTTTCACGCCCTAGGTAGAAACCACATGACTGCCTGAATACCATCTTATTTGCATAACCGGGTAGACGAACTAAGGATCTCTTCAATTCAGAGTTGTGAAGTGTGATTAAAGCAATTGTAAAAGCAAAGCATTTGAGAAAAATAAACAATAATCGCAAAAGTTGGGGATGCAAACGAAATCTCTACAGACAAATTGACAGCAAATATAAAATATCATTTTGCAATTAATAGGTAACCAAGGCTATAGGGAATGCAATAGGAAGGCGGTCACTGAACGATGTTACCGCTTGTTAAACTTCGCTGGTCCATCGTTCCGGTTCATAACTCTCATTACGGGAATACCGTTGATACGGATGCTGCCGAAGCGTCCGCCAAGAATACCAGCTTTGTAAATAGTTTTAATAGACTATGAACTGTTGGATTAGTTTATGCTATACGAAAAATTTCCAATATTCTCATGCGAATGAAACTATGTTCATTACATTTTTATGAATGTAGACTACTCAATATCTTCTTTTTAAGGTTCTTTTTCACTTTGTTGTTTGACTTCCTGTCAGTCTGTCCATCTGTCTATTCATTATTATTATTGTCGGTTATTGGGAATTACGAGGAATTTCAATGCCATAGCACTGAATTAATATTTGGGGATCGAACAAACATATTTTGTCTCCATGCTGAAATCGGACTCGCAACCCATCAAAGCTGGCTACTCGCTCGCTGCCTGACACGTCTACAACATTGAAATGAAATGAAATGAAATGAAATAGTTTTATTAATCATGTAGGCAATTAAAATAGCGCTTATGACAAGTCAGTACAAAATAAAGAAACTTATGTATAAAAATCATATCAACTAATGTATACATAACATACATAGCATCGTCAAATACACTAGGCAATTACACTAAATTGTTTATTTGTTGTCTTTTTATTTTACATTATTACCAGTATTTGTAATATGGAAACGTCCATTATTAATTATTAAATATTTTGAGTCGGTATGGACCAACGGCATTTACCGAAACGGCACGAGTTTTAAAACTACCACCGGATCCAAAACGACCCAGCTTGAGAGGACCCGGCGAAACAAACTCAGTGGGCTTAATTTACCACTGGATTCAACGCGGCGCGACCCAAACTCTGAGAAGATCCAGCTACTTGAACTCAGGGGGCTTGTTTTAGGTCCGGATTTTCAATAATTTATATTAGGAAATACAAAGTCCTATAGTTAACTTTAGGGAGATTGAATGCGGACCATGTGTATCTCCGAAGTGTTGTTTAATTGACAGCCTCCTTGGTGTGCAGTCGAGTAGTCGACTGTGAAATGTGAAGTCTCGGGTTCGGTCCCTGATCGAGTCAAATATTAAAATTTATCTAATCCGCAAATATTTGTTTTAGGTCTGGGTGTTATGAGACCGAAAGTCTCTCGTAGTTCATGATACCTACAACACAAGATAATCGTATCTTACTGTTAGGTCAGGACTTTTTGTGTGACTGTTGAGTGTTATTTACTTATTATGGTTTTTTTATTTGTTATTTTTCACGGAATATAAACGCAGTACACCACAATACTTCTGATATCTATATTCATAGCATTAATTGTTACCATCTATCTTATCTTATCTTGTGTTTACAATAACTTGAATATATTAACTCCAGATATGAGTTAATTATAAATACATTTGCATACGTGGGAGTATGCAAATGTCTTCAAAATTGATGCATTCATACGATATCTATATATATAAACATTTAATGTTCGTTCGTTCAAAATAGCAAATCTCCAGAAGTTATTTATCAATTGTTTTGATTTTTTACACAACGTTGTATGTACGCGCATGTTGTTATTAAATCAGGAGAAATAATCTCACTCGAGAAAGAGGTGGGAGGGGGCTTTTGGGTTGAATTTTTGATAAAACTTGGCATACAAGTAGACCAAGACATGGATTAAAACATAGGTTATTTTTATCCCAGAAAAAGATATTTACGCGAGCGGAGCCGCGGGTAACAGCTAGTAATTAATAAAAGAATTTGGAAGGGTACTTATGCAAAGAGATTATTATAACAAGTCTACTGAAAGTTGAAAATTGACTTCAAAGACATTCGCATTAATTCGTTAAAGAGCTTCCATTTTTTCCTGAAACCCCGTCTTCAGATCTTAATCAAATTGATGTAGGACCATCACTTATGTAAATTCTATCGCATTTAAAACAATAATGAAAATCGGTCCGCATTTGGTGGTTTTTTTTTATTGCAGACGAGCAAGTGAGTCATCTGATGGTAATTTATCTCAACCACAATAAACATAAACATCCATAATACCTGAAGAATCATGGACGCGTTGAAGGGATGATTAAGAGATTGGGAAAGGGAAGAGAATTTGGGCCTCCGAATATCTCACTCAGCGTACGAAATGCAACAACAAGCTCACGTGAGACAGTGGTGACAATCCGGTCGAGTCGGCCTATTCGTGCTGAAGACGAAACTGTCTACAGCATGGCTCTACCACTTACTAAAAATATACTATATTTAAAATTAAGTCGGTCAAAAAACATGTCGATTGAGAACCTCCTCCTTTTCGATGTTGGTTAAAATGGTCCCCCCTAAGCCCCACTTACACGGAGAGAGTTTCTATTACGACATAGACAAAAATACACCAGAATCCAGTTATTTACAAGGCCTCATCGATTTTGGTTGGGAAATTGCATGACGTGGTTGTAAATGATAATTTTCTGATAAATTCTTGTCACTATCTTACGAGAAACTCTCCATCAAAATGGGGCTTTATTCCACGTGCGGATAGCACGTTTCATACATACGTAATTGGATCAATATTATCGTGACCCGAGTACATTCCAGAATTCTTTGCCGCAAAGACACTCTTTTCAAGTTGTAACCGCAACCGAAAAATGTTTCGTACAAACAGGAACATTCCAGAAACATTTTATTGCGCATAATTAGGCCTTATTTATAGAGCCCATCCGTAAAACGTGGAACTTTTAAAAGTCCCCCAAAACAATAAATTTGTTTTGTACGAAAACAAACCATCTTGTTCCTAGGCATGGTGAAAATATAGCGATGTTATGACGATATATTTTATTTAACTTTATCGATATTCGTATCGAGTATCGAAATAATAAAAAACTATCAAAACCGCATATTTCAGATAATAAATTACGATTACGATATACGAGATATAACTTATAGGGGGCAAGCCTATCGTCATATTAAGCCCAAATTTATTCATTCATGGGACGGAAATAATCTCGGCGATACCTGGGTGCAATATTAATTATCCTTTCCGGGATAAAGGCGTGAGCTCATGTTATGTATCAATCAACCGCGACCTTTATAGAAACTAAGCGTTATTATTACATACTTACAAGCGACCATTATTACATACTAGTAAATTATATAGAGAGTTCATCTCATGATCGAGGTAAGAATTGAACAGAAACCTGTCACTCACGAAGCTTCATGCAATTTGAATATAACAATCGTAGATGCGTCCGCGTTGCATTGGAGTGTATGCGGGACACCAACATCTTAGGTTCAAAACCAACTTCACCTGCACGTTGTGCTTTATGCCGGTTGACGGACGAGGCAATGGCGAAACTTAGTTCCCGTTGCGGGTTGTGGCGGGTTACCCCATTTAATATCAAATATTGTAAAATATATGGTATGAAAAGGACAACCCTGGCATTAAGCTTTAATAACGCCAGGCAGAAAGAAAAGACGCATCCGCGGTAATTATAGTTTTAGTATCTATGCGCGTTTGCAGGTTGTGGTAAATGTTGCACTTAATCAGGGCATGCAAAGAAAGAACACTTACGAAGTCTACTATAATAGACGTGATCCGTTTTCAAAACCAGTATTTTTATTTCATTCCAAATGTCAAGCAGAGATATTGATCTTTTTTTCTCGATTTTTGAAATCGATATCGCTAGTATGCTGATACGATATTTTAATTATTAATTTATTAGATCGTCTCAAAAATTTTGGCCTGTGTGTTGCATGTCGCGTGACGGTCGGCCGCGGAGTAGGGATAAAGTGAAAGGCGCTCGCCAGAGCAGCCAAGGCCAATATGGCGGCGTCTATAGTTCGCACGCTATTTTGTTTGTTTGTTTTTGTTAGTGTTTAATGTAATATTATTCCAAAATTTTTTAGTTAAATGTCTATAATGTGAAAAAAAGTTTCACTTTTACCGTGGTTTCATAAAACCACACAATCTTTTTTTTGATTATCGATACTTTTTAGCTCTTGCGATATACCTAGGTAATTGTTCCCTTTATTCGTTTTTACTGTCACCCTCAATAAACTGTCGAACTCTTTGTAGGTCCAATTTCAAAATCGAATTTTCTTTGGTATCGTGTTCTTCGTTGTGAATTTATTGAAGTTAGACCCTTTGAAACTGACTCCAATATTTTCCTTTGAAAATAAATAGGTACCTATGACAAATGTAAGTTTTATTTCCCAACAAAAGGGAAGGGTGTTGGTTACATCTTAAATCTTTGTGTGCGAGTGCGTGTGTGTATGCGTGTGCGTTTCTGGTTGTAATTGCTACGCTGTCTGCAAAGTTACTGGGCATAAGTGCCTCCGACGTGCTTAAACATTCCCGCAAATGGACACGAGTAAATTCGGTCTATAACCTTAACCGTTGAAAACCCGTGTCATTAATTTGTAAAATATCTGTAACTTTTAAATGACTGGACATATTTTCTTTAAACAGAACTAAGATTTATCTCGATCGACCAGTATTCAAACAAACAAAAAACACATTCAAATCGGTCCATTCGTTTAGTTTAGGTGCTACGATGTTCCCACACACGCACACACACAAAGTGTCAAATTTATAACACCCCTATTCTTTAACTTTATAAATATAATATTCAAAAATCCAAACCAATTAATCCAAGCTCCTCAAAGTATAGGCCCTAGAGATAAAAATAAATAGCTAGAAATTATAACGTATTATTGTATAATTCCGGCGAATGTAATCTACGTTAATACGTTAACAGGTTCTGCGAATATTCCGGTTTAGGCCTTTTTTGTGTTAGCGCTATGCTAAGTTTCGTGGTATTCCTATTAGGTACTATTATAAAAGTGAAAATTTGGATGTTTGTTAGTCAATCACGCCTTAACGGCTGAACGGATTTGAATGAAATTTGGCACATTAAAAACACCGCGAAAAAGACAGAACATGGAAATTCGTCATTTAAAAATGTATCAAATCATATCCAGGGAATGCACGCCAAAAGTGACTAAGCTACAAAAAACAGTACGCGACATGAATATGTTCATTAAAATATTCAACTAAAATTTAAAACTCGACTGTAAACACGATTTGTGTTTCATGGAAGCTTTTGCGTTTTCGCGTCGGATGATATTTAAACATAACAAAGGGTGTGTTGGTTGACACGGTGTTGCCAGATTCAATTAGCTATGCTTGTTAAAATGCAAATATATTTATAGAAATCTATTTTGCACACCGAAATGTCAGTAAAAAGCTATTGAAATACAGTTCGTTGTTAGGCAGAATTAATATTATTGACTTATTAAAAGTCGTAGAGCCATGTTGTTTTGTCTACAGCATGAATGAGGTAACTCTACCGGGTATAATACCATTGTTTTATAGAAAATCGAAGTGAAGTTGCATCTTGCTGTAACGTTTCGTACGGAGAGTAAGATTTCCTAACACTCAGTCAGTCAAGTCCAAAATCCCCATTGCTTCTTTAAAAGTCGCTAACACACCCATGATTCTTCTAGTTGTGTTGTAGGAATTAGAAACGGGAGAGGGGGAGGGTTGGCCCTCAGATATCTCACTCACCGTATGGAACGCAGCAGCAAGTAGCTACTTCAGGTCGAATTTTTATGAGACAGTGATAACAACCCGCACGAGCAGACCCATTTATACTGTGTACAAAATCAACAGCGTGGTTCTACTACTTTACGTTTTTCGGGAAATATGTATTTAAAACATAGCAACACCAGTGGAAAGACAGTTTCTGAGTACTCAGAATTCCTCGGGGCACACTGATCCCTACTTTATGTTAAGAATTTAGTACGAATACCAGCCAGATAGCTGTCTGTGGTTTTTGGTCGAGCCAATTTGTTTTCGTGTGTTTTCTCGCATATTTACGTTTGAGATAGATCAAACATTGTCCCTTTTACTACTGAACATCGGAGACATTTTACGATCGTAAACTTAAAGAATATTTCAGAGTAAATATTCTTATATTTGTAGATATTTACTTTCAATGGAATAACTTGTGTTGTCTTGTTTATTTTTTATATCACTAGGGGCGTTGCCCATGTTTTTCCACAAAACATAAAATAAAAAAAACTTAAAGTCCGACGAATATGAGACATATCTTACTTTCTTCCCCACATTATTCTGCATCGATTGGTTCGGTCTCGACCCCATACCCCCAGCGGTTTCGGAGGAGATAGCGTGACAAGCTTTTGGCAGCGGCGGCGGCAGTTACTTTTTTTTAGAATAGAGAGATATTGCTGAAATGTGAAAGGAGTGTCAATGAGTGTAGTTTCCAATTATGCGTGTCCATTTTAAATGTTTATAAGTACGGTTCGTCTAGTATTGGGTATGCATTGGGCATTCACTATCAATCTTTTTTTTAAAGTATAGTAAAGTCGGGCAAGTGAGTTACCAGCTGATGGTAACCAATCTCCACCATACTATAAATACCCATAGTACCAGCCGAATCATGAATGCGTTGTCGACATTTAAGAAATGGAATGACGTTTGGGAAGGGGGGATATTTTGGCTTTTTTATAGCATACGCCGGCAAACGAACAACTGTGTCACATGATGGTATGTAATCTCCACCGCCCATGTACGCCACACAATACCAGCAGAATTATGGGCGCGTTGCCAACCTTAAAGGAAAGGGATAATTAAGAGATTGGGAAGAGAAGAGGGATTTGGGCCTCCGGATATCTCACTCACTCTACGAAACACACCAGCAAACTGATCCTTCAGATCGGTGTTCTATAAGACAGTGGTATTAAGCCAACCCATTCATACTGTAATTTAGAATGTAGATAAAATTATCTACAGCGTTTCGCGTTGCTCTCCGCTTACATTCTACTATTCTAAATATAATGCTATCATAAATATGAAAGTTTGGATGTTTATGAATTTGGATGTTTGTTAGCCAATCATGTCTTAACACATGAACGGTTTTGGGTGAAATTTGGCACAATGGTAGACCATGACCTGGACAATGGCACAGGTTACTTTTATCCCAGAAAAGGCTGTTCAAGCGAGCGGAGCCGCGAGCAAAAGCTATTTATCATATAACAAGGGAAATCAACATAAAAATCATTCGAAAGTTATTGCACTATTCAATGCATCCATGATTCTTCTGGTATTCTAAATGTGCATGGACGGTACCTTACAAGTGACCCACTTCTAAATTCGCCGGTTCTATTTAAAAAATCTAACCTATGACTTCTACTTTCTCAGCCGACTGTTCGCCATCAAAAGGTACCTACTCAAACAAACCCTTTTTAAAATGTAAATCTTGAATAGTCACTGTAGATTCTACCTGTGAATTACTTTACACCCTTTTCACTTTATTTGTTTATGCAAAGTTGACCTTGTTATTCAAATTATCATTAATATGTAAGCAGAAATTTTCTTATGTTACACTCATAAAAAATTGTCACGTAAATTACGCCACATCAAGGCTTGTTATTAGGGGTAAATTCTTTTTACGGATGACATTTTGCGTGGTTTTGTAAAAATAAGACTTGTGTATGGCGTCAATTTGTCCCTATTTTCATGAGATGTATCATTTAATGGTGTGATATAATTCAAACTTCGAATCGAAACTTTAAATATTAATATAAATTTTAACTGGCACAAAAAACAAAGAGGTTCTCAATTCGTTTATATGTTTTTTTTGGTACGTCGTAATGGAGTCGTAAGTCGACGTTAAGCAGCGCATGCAACTACTTAATTGTTGTTAAATATTCAAAAGAAAATATTAGACCAGTACCTAAATAGTACCAACATAGTATTAAAAATAAGCTAGCCATACGAAATACTTTTTAAACAAAATGCGTTCGAAATGAATGAATGCGTCAAAAGAAAATGCAATTTAAAAGTACTGAACTCCGTCAAAAGCAAAATGCGTAAACATTTTAAAACGAACTGCTCATTTAATTTCCATCCAGGCAATATGTAAAATGGCTACGGAATTATTCCAACCGTAAAACAGTTTGAGGGAACCAAAAATGTGAATATACAAGAAACGAAACAATGTTTTTTTGCGCCTCCCTGAAAGAGGGTTAACGAGTCTGGGCATTAAGCCTTCAGCTCCTGAGCTTGCTCTTTGTCTATATTTCGCAATTAAGTATCTTAATAAGAGGTGATGCTTCAATAATGGATTTTGGGACCATAGATAAGCTTTATTTCAAACCGCATTATGATTTTATACTTCATAAATTCTAAGCTTATTTTATACTACCTATCTAATCGACCACTGCTTCGAAGCGAGAAGTTTAACTAAAACTTAAAACTGACTTTAATAATTAACACTGGAAAATTGCACACGCACTCACGCCTGTACTCCCCGAAAGGGTAGGCGGAGTATCTAGTACCCCCTCAGTTCGCCGAGCTTATTTCTGTCCCATGATGAGATCGGGGTCGAGCCTATCGCCATACCGGGCACAATTCCAGACTCCGGGGTGATACTGAGCATTTCGTAATAGAAAAACCCAATATCACTTTATCCGATCCGGGGATCGAACCCGAGACCTCAGCGTCAGCCTCAGTCGTATCGCGTACGCATTACAACGTCGCCACCGAGGCAGATAATTTATTAGAGGCTATTATTTATTAATTTTGAACAGCAATGTGTGGTAGGTCCCTACTCCCTCGTATGCGAGAGGCCGTCTGGTTTGGTACCACCACTTTGTCTATTTTTGCCGCCAAGCAACAGCGTGTAAGCACTGTTGTGTTCCGGTTTAAAGGACATTGCGTCCAGTGAAATTCCTGGGCATTACGAGACTTAACATCTTATGTCTCGGGTGAGGAGCGCAGTCCAATGCAATACAGTGTTTTGTAATTCAAAGCTCTGTGTGGTGTTGCTTCTGTTTATGGGCAGGCGTGACGCTTACCATCAGGCGACTGACCTACTCGTTGTGTCACTTAATCTAATAAAAAAAATACCTGGATAAGTATTACACGCCACGAATTACACGAGTAAGCACTTTAACTGGAATAAACAAGGAAGTAACCACCTGAAAAGTCAACACGGTTACAGCGGGATACGAACTTCGTCAAGGATTCTCAACATCGGGACGACGAGAACAAATTTGAAACAATAAAGAAAATATTTTCCTTTAGTTTCTAGTTTATTTTGTTCGGCTACATTTGGAAGAAATTATGAATTATGAACACGACTTTCACTTTCATAGGATATACTTTGCAATTTTGATAGAGCGATACGGTGGTGGTAGTTCCGTTGTACACGAGCGGCTGTCTGGGTATGTACCACGGCTTTGTCTATTTCTGCCGCCTAGCAGCAGTGTGCACTGATGTGTTTTGGTTAGGATGGAACTAAAAAATAACGGCGTCGTAAAGCGTGTTTTCTTTTTTCATCTCGCCCATGTTGTCCGTGCCTGTGTACATTCTACGGACAAAATCGCATGCAAAAGCGAGTAATTAACTTAAATTACGACACAGTTACAAAATATGGAGAAAATGTTAACCGTGCCGTAGGATATGGAGGGACCCTAATTAGGTAAATAGTACGAAATTACAGACCTTGTTAGCAAATACTGTTAATTAATATATTAAATTTTATGTTTAGCTATAAAATTTTACGTACAGTTCACCTTCCTCAAAAATACTAGCTCAATTTGTAGAAAATATTATTCGATGTATTACGAAATTATAATAATTTCAGCATAGTATAAGACCAGCAATCGGGCAAATGGGTCACCTGATTACAAGTGCTCATCACCGCCCATGATTCCCAATGGTGACAAATCGTAGATGCGTTGCCGATCTATAAAAACTCTTCCTTTAATCAAAGTTTGAACATCTGGCTATCTCACTTAACGAAAAAAAACAACAAAACTAGCAAGGTGGTAGGTCCCTCTTATGCGTGAGGCCGGCTGGGTTGTTACCACCGCTTTGTCTTTTTTTTTAGTGTAAGCACTATTGTGTTCCGGTTTGAAGGACATTGAAGCCAGTGAAATTACTGGGCATTATTAGACTTAGCTTTGTTATTTAAAATTCTATGTGGCGTTGCTCTGTTTATGAGCAGGTCGCTTACCATCAGGCGAGCGACCTGCTCGTCTCGTCATTCAAGCTAGTAAAAAAAATGCCACCCGTATCATTGTCTCACAACCGGTGGTACCACCTCAGTCAAACTTCATGCTGTATATATAACTATTACCGTGAATTTTACTTCTTCTTTTAAGGTCAGCAACGCATCCGTGATTCCTCAGTTATTGTGGATGTTCATGGGTGGTGGAGTTCACTTACTATCAAGTGACCCACTTGTTCGTTTGCCAGCCGTTGCTTTAAATTAAACTATATGATATAAAAACTATATCAAACACCACTGGAATTCATCTACACTAATATTATAAAGAGGAAAGATTTGTATTTATTTAAATAATAATAATAATAAATAAATACACCCAACAGTCACACACATAGTCCTGACCCCACACTAGGTTAACCTGTATCGTGGGTATCAGGAACTACGAGGGACTTGCGGTCCCACAACACCCAGACCCGAGACAAATATTAGTGGATCACACAAACATTTGTCTCGGTGCGGGAATCGAACCCACGGCCTCTCGCTTCGCAGCCGGCTACTCGCCCGCTGCGCCACGGAGGCTGTCGAGATTTGTATGTAACCAATAAACTAAAAAAGAACTAAACCGATTTCAAAAAATAATTTGCCGTTAGAAAGCTACATTATCACTGAGTAACATAGGCTACTTTTTATCCCGGAAAAGGCCGTTCACGTTCACGCGGGCGGAGCCGCGAGCAAAGGCTATTCTCCCATATTTACCAGCCCGAAGTTCAAGCTCCAATGGCTGTGGCTGAGCAGCGAACCATGTTCAGCTGAGATTGGCATTAAGAGGACGGTCAACATTGCGCCCACACGGTCACATATCGACTCTGCACTTGACACCACCTGCCTAATGGGCCGGCAAGGGAACTAAACCCGGCTTACACTTGCGGACGTGAATATCGGACATTTGGATTTATAGCTAAACCACAATTACTTAGTGCAACGTCTCATCCTAGACTTTAGATAGCTATATTACTCTGAAACACCACATCAGAAGGCCAATTCTCGTAATTTTAAATATTCAAAATATCATTCCGATCTAGTCTCAGCGTCAAGAAAGTTGCAAATGGCATTCTCTTAAACCAATAATCAACGTCAAATGTGAACATAGATAAAAGTTTACTGAAGCCAAAACGGTATAATGCTACTGCTAATGCTAGGTGCATTTGATGAATTGGCCTCCTAGTGGCTTAACGTTACAATTTTTTTTTATAACATTAGCCGGCAAACGAGCAAGTGGGTCACCTGATGGTAAGTGATCTCCACCGCTAATGTACACCCATAATACCAAAAGAATTATGGGTGCGTTGCCGACCCTAAGGGAAAGGGATAATTAAGGGATTGGGAAGGGGAGGGGGTTTGGGCCTCCGGATATATCACTCACCGTACGAAACGCAGCAGCAAGCTGCTACTTTACGCCGGTTTTCTGTGAGACAGTGATAACGACCCGGAAGAGCCGGCCGATTCATGCTGTAGACAAAAGTGTCTACAGCGTGACTCTACCACTCAAACTTTACTTAATGGATTGTCCAATGGGATTAGTCATTTTACGTGATATATTCCCAAAGTAATCCAACGTCATCACATATCTATACATACACACCAAGTTTTTATATGCACACACATAACCTAGACCCCATACTAGGTTAACCTGTATCTGGGTAGCAGGATAGCAAACAAATATTTGTGGATCACACAAACATTTTTATCGGTGCGAGAATCGAATCCCTGGCCTTTCGTTTTACACTCGGCTTCTAACTTGCTGCATCGCAGAGTTGACGTATTATAAAAAACTGATATAAAAAAGTAACCAATTTTGAGTCGGTGCAATGACCATTAAGGTAAGTTTTTGATTGAACGCATCAATTGTTTATTTGTAGCTTTCCTGACATTTTTTTATTTTTGTCACCTTTGCCGGAGTTATGCGTGATTGTACATACAAAAAACAGATATCCACGTGGTATTGAGAATCTCCCACGTTCTTTCGTCGATTAACAATACACATTCACGCCCATACTCCCGGAAAGGGTAAGCAGAGGTGTAACTAATACACCCACATTTCGCCGAGTTTATTCCAACCCATGATGTGATAGGGGGCGAGCCTATGGCCATATCGGGCACAATTTCAGACTCTGAGTTGATACTAAGTATTACATGATAGAAAAACCCAATACCACTTTGCCCGGCCGGAGATCGAACCCGAGACCTCAGCACATCAGTCGTACAACGTACGCATTACAACTGCATCAATTAACAAATAAAAAAAATTAAATCCTATACCTGCAAATCCTGTAATAATCACAATATTCTTCCTCTACTTCTTTGATTGCTATTTCATGAGGTTGGCACTCATACAGGAAATAAATTGTTAAAGCTGTTGGGCAGAATAATGACTTTTAAGCCATGATATCCTCCTATGACATGACCTCCTCCTACCTTTTTTCCTTGAATGATTGATTAGTTGAAGGAGTTCATACTTGTTACACACAATATTACCTATACATAACACAATACGCACTCAATGTTAAGCTTCAAAGCCGCTTTGAAACACGCTTCCGCTGTTCAGTTTACAACCACGGTCGATAACATAATGGTACATGGTAATAGAGTTAAACCAACTGCGCGTTTGCTATAGTTAATTGATTGCATTCACATTTCTAATAAGGAACTACTGGAACAGTCCAACGGTGGCGTTTACGTGGGCAAAGCACAAGCTTTGCCCACGTAAATGGGGCTACGTTTGGAAAATTAACCTATATGCGTCCTACAAAATACACTTGAAACGAATTGCAAGAGCATCCACCTCTGATTTTTCTAAGTTACGTGTGTATTAGATGCTAATTACCGCTTGTTTTAACCGTGAAGGAAACGTGAATACCTGAGATGTTCTCCATGAGTATTTTAAATGTATGTGGAGTCTGCCAACCCGCATTAAGCCAGCGTGGTAGACGAAGGTTTAACTCCTCTCGTAGAGGGGGCCCTTGCGCATCAGTACGTATTTAATACAGGACTGATAATAAAAAAACTTACTGCCTTGGTGGCGCAGTTGTAATGCGTACGCGTTACGATTAAGCTAAGGCTGTGGTCTCGGGTTCGATCCCCGGGTCGGGTAAAGTCGTATTGGGTTTTTCTATTATGAAATGCTCAGTATCAGCCCGGAGTCTGGAATTTGTGTCCGGTATGGCGATAGGCTCGCCCCCTATCACATTATGGGACGGAGATACGCTCGGCGAAATGTGGGTGTACTGGTTACACCTCTGCCTACCCCTTCGGGGATTACAGGCGTGAGTGCGTATGAGTATATAATAAAAAAAAAAAAATACACTTCAACATGGCCTTAAGTTTATATGATTTACAAGTCTTATCGAAAATTGCGTGTCCTTGTACTCGCCTAACAAAGCCAACTAATGGTGTAGAAAACCACTACTTGGTGGAATTAAATTTGTACGAAAGATCTGCGAGCTGACGATTAATCAAGCCTGGAACTATTATCCTGACCCGAATAATAGACTTCTCGAGATTTATGTGTTTTACTTAATGGACAGGTTTCATTTAATTGGTTTATGTACCTCTGATTTGTGGAAACGATCGGTAATTTACTCTTTAATTACAGACCTCATATCGGAATGGTTATAAAACACTTGTTGACAACAATATTAAATATGTTCAGCCACAATTCTGGAATCATCTGCGCTCTAATGCAGAAGACCAATGAATAATCTTTTATTTTCCCAATTCACAAAAAAAAACTATTATCTAATACTAAACCACTAGAGCTACTGCTATTCGTACGGTGAGTGAGATATCCGGAGACGCAAATCCCCTCCCCTACCCAATCTCTTAATTATCCCTTTCTTAAGATCGGCATCGCGCACATTATTGTTTCGGTATTGTGGGTATACATGGGCGGTGTGAGATCATTTACCATCAGGTGGCATGCAACATTTGCTCGTTTGTCAAGCTATATTATAAAAAAGCCTACCCCGTCTGAGATACAGGCGTGAGCTTATATAATAGTTATCCCCTATAAATCATATCATCGCGTCTCATTTACTATTAACCGCCTTTTGAAAGCTATTCCTAACCAACATCGACGAATTATCCTAAACACCGCTATAATGGGATCTCGGTTACCAAACATGTTAAATGTATTTACGTAGTCTTACTAAACCACAAACAAATTATCCTAGAGCCGGTACTTTTAATTATCACAAAAACAACCGTGTATAACATTAAGAGGTGTGTGATGGCTTCGTTTTGTAATTATAATGTGACCTAGTTTTCATCTCTTACAAAAAATAGTGGAGTGTTAAGTGTGACCCTTTTGTGTGTTTGTGTGTGTATGTGTGCGTGCGTGCTTTCATGCGTGTGTGAAGGCAGTTTATTTGAAAGCTCATCTTATTTCGATGTTGAAAGCTGTTGAAGAAAATTTGTGCAGACATTAAACACTTTATACACAACGTGTTACAGAAAGGTGTGGTGATATTAAAGGGTCCTTACATACACTTGACAGTGTGTTTATGTGCAGGATCTGAGGGCCAATTCTCGTAATTTTAATTGTTCAAAATATCATTCCGATCTAATCTCAGCGACAAGAAAGTTGCAAATGGTATTCTGCTAAACCAATATTCAAGAACTTAGAACGCAATGATATCGAAAGTAGAATACAAGTTGACTGAACCAAAACGGCATTCTGGTAACAATTTTGACACTTAACTATCTTCTTCTTCTTTTAATTGTGTTTGGCTCCACCGTAGATTAGTGATTTCGCCAGTGTCCATTGTGAGACACTTAACTATATAAAATGCATTTCGTCTACAGACAAACGTCAAAATATTGAGAACGAAATGTGACATTACAGCAGATCTGCCGTATTTTCATGCCATCTACTGGACACGGTATTTTTATAAATACCTTATATGGAGACACAGTATTTTTTTATAGTCAACATTTCGTATTATTATTGTATACTACTAGACAGGTTATTTAGAAGTAAAACTGCGTCACATAACGCGGGAGTTTGACAGTTCACAAACAGGGAGCGCAATTGGGGTTCTAGTTGAGAGTAAGCGAGATGATAATATTGAGTTACGGTCAATTGACTGCAACTTAGTAATACAACTAATTTACTATACTACAATTTATTATACTACAATTTCTATGTACCGCGCAGCTTGTCTAGTAGTATACATAAAACTCTTTGATTAAACACATTAAAAAAAATAAACCGATATCATCATCATCGCAGCCATCCATTTCTGCAGCGATCGATATATACAAATAAAATGTTAAGTTAGTTTAGGATATAAAGTTTAAAATAAATTTATATTTTATTTAATAATTTAATTATTTCCTTTTTTGTATGTCATTTTATTGCACTGTAAAATAGACTGTATTTTTTCCCATCAAGCACTGTATTTTTGACGCAAATGCCGTATTTTAATGTGGACAACACGGTATTTTAAAAAATCTGACTTGGCAACACTGAGGTGAAGTGACTGTGAGTTATAGCTTGGCAAAAAAGAGTATGACGCGGTGAAAATAAGAACTAAAACTAATTATTTGAGGCAACACTATTAGACTTGTCATTTCTGTCAAATTGTTAGTAGCTTCTGTCACTGCTTCTGTGTCATCGTTGTTTACGCTAAGTTATTTTCGACGGAATTCTGTAAATTCTTCTACGCTCGTTGCTTGTTTTATTAAGTAAAATGAATAAAACGATTCGTAGTAGTGGTAGAGCAGTGATATACCAAGTTTTTTTACGATGTTTGGCTGAATCTCAAGCGGGACAAATTATACTGGGTTGCTATATTACTATTATATTAGACTTAGGCGCCCTCATTAAATCCACACTCTTTTTTGCCAAGCTGTAACTGCAGACAAATTCAGTTAACTTTATTCTCTTTTACTGCAAGCAACTAAAAGTAGTCAAAATTGTGCGACTTTGTGTGCTCGTTATTTCAGTAAAGTATTAGAAATGAGTTTACAGCCTACGTTACTCAGTGATAATGTAGCTTTCTAACGGCCAAATTATTTTTGAAATCGGCCCAGTAGTTTTTAAGTTTATTTGTTACATACAAAAATACAAAAAAATCTTTCCTCTCTAGAATATTAGTGTAGATTAAATTATGAGAGCAATCGCACTGTCAAAATTCCCGCCAAAACTCTCGCACAATTTTTATTTAGTATAGATATGTCCTCAGCAGTGTTACAAAATAAAAAAACCGCAATTCGGTAGAATTTCAAATTTCAATAAAATAATCGCGATTGTGGTTATTTCCGGAAAGGACTGCCTGAGTGGTGCTGTTGTGCCGTTTTTCTTCAGTTAAGCCATGGAATAGATAAATTAATGAAATAAATAAAATACATGGAATTAGTCAAATCAATTAATTAAAAAATCATAACCTCCAGTTACGTAATTTTTTAATCACTGAAATTAGTCATATTGTGGGTATTTTATTGTGAGTTGGTAACATTGATTTTGTCGCTTAGGTCATTTTTAATTTCTAGAATTTAGTCTGTGGCAGCTGATACGTAAAATTCGGTAGGAGTTTTTGGCGGGAATTCTTACAGTGCGGTGGCTCTCTTGTTTTAATTATTTCCTAAACTAGTTTAAAGTTGTGTTTGTTGTATAAAAGTGGTGTGGTTTTGTGCAATAATCATTAACGATGATGAATAGTGTATGGAAACATTGAAATAAGTGGATTTGGGTGATTTTTGATCAAGGGTATTGTCGACCTTGTGCTTTCGATTCGCTTGAAGAAAGTCGTCTAAGAAGCATTGAACTGAAAGGAATTATCACCAAAACTCCAGCAAGACCTTGAAATCGGCCACACCCCTGTTTCATCGTTCTTGGAATATAAGAAAAGAATATAACTAATGACTTGGCAGCATGGTCTCTGATCTTAGCCGGTTCCTTATGGAACAAACAAAAAAAAAAAAAGTAAAATTCGGTAAAATACTTGTCATTGGCGAAATGCATAATAATGCAAAGCCATATTTTCAACAAAAGAAAGACATTGAAAGTTGATCGAATTGACAGTTTATATGCAATTTAACTGAGATGATATCGAATTTTTAAAGGAGCAGAATGCCATATTTTTAATTAATTCAAAATGTAATCTCAGTTCGGTTAAAATTCATTCGCAGTGTCAGTTAAAATAGCAGAATTGGCCCTCTGATCAAAATCAAGACATAAAAATTTCACAATTATTTTAATTATTCGTTTATTACGACCATTAAGATTGATCGCATCACTATCAATTACTTGTATTACCTCTGTGCGCATAATATCTGCTGTTTATCATTCAGTGTTGTCAAAAATCGACATGTTCATTAGATAAAAAGAAAATGCTTTGTTTATGCCCTAGCAATGCAGATATAGTACCAAGGCGTGGGGGTGAAAAAATTATATTGTACATTATACGTTACTTAAATTTGACCACAACTTTCTGTAACACGTTGTATAATGTCATAAAAATCTTTTCAGATAACTCCTGTGTCACCAAAGTGGAAGAACACAATAATCAAACGCATAGAAGAGGAGCGAGAGTTGACCATGCTCGCCATCGGGAGAGGCGCCAAGCTCCATCCAGGACAGTTCTGGAATCTCTCTGGAACGTTCCTATTCACTGTGTACGTTATGACTGCTTTAGGTACATATTTTGATATTATAATTACTTGTCACTATAACTTTACTTTTACTGAGTACCAAATTCTTTTTAGTTCAAAGAACTGACAGGAACTTAAGGATTTAATGTTTTTGTATTAGTTTGAATTATGAAACAAGCTGGTCGCTCACCTTATGGTAAACTCCATGTGCCCTTAAACAGAAAGGAAACTACACAGAACTTTAAATTACAATGCACTGCATGGGACTGGACCGCGCTCTTCGCCCCAAGACATAAATTGAGTCTCATAATGCCCAGTAATTTCACTTGCTTTTACACACTGCTGTCTGCCGGCACAAATAGACAAAGCGGTGGCACCAACCCAGACAGCCTATCGCACACGAGGGACCTACCAACTACTACCCCATACTATATACCGTCAAAATCTATTATAGTACGAGACAACTGACCCTGGCATTAAGCAGGGATAACGGAAGGCAGAAAGAGAGATTATAGCGGGATTTCTGGACTATATAACAAAAGTAAACATTTAAAGGTGTGAGTAACCCTGACTGGCACTTGGTTTTTTTTAATTGTTTTCGTCCTTTCGTCTATTTTTCTATATAGATAACCATTACCATAACCATTATTGCAGGCTTTGGCGCCCCAGTCCCGCAGACTTTATGGGGCAGGACATCAGCTTTAATTTACGCTGTTCTAGCAGTACCAACTCATATATATCTTAGTAAGGATTTTTCAACTTCTTATAAAATTAAATTGAAATACAGTAGCCAGATTAAACTTTTGGTTTTTCTTATTAGCTTGAACGACGAGACGAGCTGGTCGCTCTCCTGATGGTAAGCGCCACGCCTGCTCATAAACAGTAGCAACGCCACACATAGCTTTGAATTATAAAGCACTGTATGCACTGGACTGCGCTCGTCACTCATAATGCCCATTAACTGCTGGGACCTTAGCCAAACGGCTTACAAAAAACTGACTGGAAGTTATAAAATAATGATACTTATAAAATTCCACGGTCTTTCAAGTAGAGATTTCCTAAGAGTGCCTATCTATAAATATTCCTTTTTCGTAAAAAAAAATCCTACAAAGATATTAAGTATGTAATGGAATAATAAAATATTTTCCAGTGGTTAACATGAGCACTTGCGTAGTCGTTCACGTGGAAACATTTATAGACCGATTAAGAAGGAATATTCAAGGAAAAAATCCACTTATGGAACGAAAAACGGGTCTTGATAATAAAAAAGGTATGTTAAATCTACTAAATGTAAATCCCGCACGCTCAAAAGCTAACAGAGCTACGGTTTTTGGAGGTACTTGAGGCGAGTTTAATTTAAATAACTTTCGGAATTACGTTTACTGAGCCAGCTTTATTTATAACTGGATTTTATGCACGATCTACTTTACAATCTAGATTCGAGCATACCGCATATTACAGTTAAAGTTGTGGGCTGTGACTGTCTTCGTCTAATTCGGAACTCTATTTCGATAATAAGACCGCGTGAGGATGATCATCTTTTACAGACCTATTACTTTAGATTACGTACTGGGCATTGTGATACTTACGCCTGAATACTGAAACACTATTCTAAGCAGTTAACATACATACGCACTCACGTCTGTAATCAGGGCAGAGGTGTAGCCAGTACATCCATAGTTCGCGAAGTGTATCTTCGTCCTACAATGTGATAAGGGGCGAGCCTATCGCCATATCGGGCACAAATTCCAGACTCCGGGCTGATACTGAGCATTTCGTAATAGAAAAATCCAATACCACTTTACCCGACCCGGGGATCGAACCCGAGACCTCAGCGTTGGCCTCAATCGTAACGGGTACGCATTACAACTGCGCCACCGAAGCAGTCGAGGCAGAATAAATTTACTTTTTCAACATGAGTATAGCATATAATCACGTTTCCAAATAAACCAATAAATATCTATAGAGGTGAGCATTTCAAACGAAACCACAATTATTGACAACTAATGTATCCGTAATTCTGTATTCAAAGTGTCGCATCCGAATTTGTGCCGTGGTTAATTTGAATAGGCATTTCGTATATTTGACTCCATTATTTGAAACAACCAAGCACTTTGAACATTTTCAAGTACATTCCAGAAATTCCGCTAGAAATGTATCGATAAACGACTTCAAATAGAGGGATAGAGAGGGAAAGGAGAGCCGTGCTGGTAAGTGGTAGAGCCACGCTGTAGCCAATTCTGTCTGTACTACGAATAGTCCTGCTCGACCGAGGTAGGTAGCCGATGATAGACACCTGTGATCTGCGGTATATGTGATCTGAGGCGACCATCGGCACCGATTTCCGTATTAAATTTAATACATCTTGGGCATAGCAAAGACATTTTACAAATTATGGGGCATCGAACTAAGCTACCACGATTATATAAAAATACTATGTTATAAACTATATGTATATGCACTGTAAAGATTGTAGAGAAAGTGTCCAACAAAACATAAAAATAATGGCCCCAGCTACAGAAAATCTGAAAATCACGGATCGATAGACAATCAAAACGACCTTGTCGCTGTCGTGACGCGTCGCGGTCTCTTGTCTCGGTCACGCACCTCAAACGTATCAAAACTCGTAAACTTGTTTTATATTTATACCGAAACGGCGATATTGTATTGGCTTGAATGTAGTATCGTTGACATTTTGCAGTAATATCGGCAGTATCATGTATCGGTAAATATTTTAGGAACAGCGCTACACTGCAAGTTTGTATACTAGGCACGAGCCCTTAAACTCCCGTAAAGAGAATCGTTTCTGCCAACCACGCATTATTATATATTTTTTCTTTACATGTACTTTAAGTGTTGGGTTTTGGGCGGAGCCGCGAATAGAGGCTATTAATAATATGTATTAATAACGGATAATATAATTTAGTAGTTACTTACGACACTTAAATGTTTTGATGAGACAATTAAGTACGTATCCAGGACAAGCCAAGGGGGTATATGGCTTCATAACTACAGACAACAATAAAACAATAATGTTAATGAGTCGATATTACAAAGATATTCCCAAGAAGATTAAATGTCAAACCAAGATTGTACTACAATATGAATAAAAACTATTATCTTGTAAGTACTCTGTCTGTACTAGGCTGGAGGTGATAAACACTAATCGATATTGAAGATTAGAAATACACTACACTGGCTAGCCTAAACATAGCCTGTGCTTCATCATGAACATCGTATATGAGTTTAGCGTGTTTTACTATTGGATATACAAAAACATGGGCATCTTCCAAAATAAAATCTTAATACGCAACCCACCCAGCAACCACCAACTCACGCAACGACGCAACACTGTTAAATCTACCAGCTCATGTCTAACTTCACAAAGTGTAGACTATAGAGAGAGCCTCGAGCGAGAGATTTATTAAAATAAATCATGAATATTAGCCTCGGGAGCCGCTTAATTACAGTGTTAACTGTTTATATACGGCCGTTCGTTCCAGGGGCCGTGGGTCGCACTCAGAAGGTCCTGGGGATGTGTAAATTATTAATATTTTAATGGTTTTATATGATAAAAGGTACTGAACCGATATTTCTAGAATGAAATACCTAGAATCGAAAAATCAGAGTAACGAAAGACATGAGATTCTTTATACTAGGTTATGGCGCGGCGACCTATGCTATAATTATAATAATAATATGACTGTTTTGCACTAAAACAAAACAGGTATTATGTGTTGAAGTAAACACACAGCATCGATATGAAGAAAGCTGTCTTGTGATTCGATTAGATTAAAGAGAATGTCACCCAAATACATACCAGAATGTCAGCTCAATGTTTCTTACCGTGTCACCAGAGGGCGGTGTTCTTTCCTTTTACCGCCAATATAGTTGTCAATTCATAGTGTCTTCATCAACCAGCAAGAATCTTGTACTGATGCTGTGTGTTTACTTCAACACATAATACCTGTTTTGTTTTAGTGCAAAACAGTCATATTATGTGTCTCCATAAACACACAGCATCGATATGAAGACCTGTTTGATATCTGCTGGTGACCACTGACTACACACAAAAAACGCTATGTGAAATAAAATATATGTGTATATAAATCTTTAGATCTGTGAATGAAAAATCATTTCTATCGCTATTGCAAACTTTATTAAAACTCTAATAACAATCAACAATCAAATTAAAACATGAAATAAAATAAAATAAATCAGAGAGATCTGTTGCCTCTCCTTTTTCTATACATTTAAAACACTCTGTTATAATTACTCTAATAACTAACTTATCAATCAAATAATCTGATTAAATGAAAATCTTAATAAATCAGTCTTTGAAATCAAAAATGGCTCTTATTAATTAAATATTATGCCATAGAATCAACTTAGATTCAATTTTGAAAATGAGATCAATATAACAATTAATAAATCAGAAAATAAACTACACACCTTTAAAATTATTATATAATAAATCATCACACTGAACACTTGGCTTGTTAATCTCCCGACAATAAAATCTAGCAAAGGTCTCCACAGACTTCCAGTTACCTCGGTCCAGGATTTCATCAATAGCTCTATTATCTAGCCATCCCCTCGACGCTACTGCCGATCGAATGCTTCCTGGGGATGCATTAATATCGACCTGCTTGAAAATTGAGCGTATCCATCCTGCCATTACCGTTCTTGATGCTGGCTTAACAACTCCTGTGACTGAGATGAAAAGAGATCTGAGATCTTTACCTGTACTACGCCTGATTTCTGACAGTTTAATTAATTCTCTCACATGAGTCACTGGACATATACGCTGGTCCTCATGTTTGGTAAGAAGCCAGCCTGACTGTCTATGTGTGCCTGTGTCAGTCTTTGACCCAAACTTTGGCCAAAATGTGACAGAGTTCTCAGTTTGTGAAAATGTGTTCTCTGAGAGCTCCAAAAGTGTTAAGTCGTGCAGTCTACGGCCTGAAGCTAGTAATAAAATTAAGGCAGTTCTTCTGCTTATATCAAATAACGAATTTGAACCTGATGATGATCGTAGCCAATTAAACAATATGTTTATATCCCATATAGGTAATCTAGGTAACTGTGGTTTCGAAAAAGAAATAGCTTTTAACACTTGCTGAATAAAGAAATTTTTTGATAAATTTTCTGCAGTGGTTGCACAATAAGTTGATATGGCTGATTTGTGAAGTAAAATTGTACTATAAGCAAATTTCTTTTCTATGAAGAGATTGGCTAAAAATCTGGCTACATCTTTACCCTCTGGACTTTTACTATTTATTTTGTTAACGTTACACCAGGTTAACCACCTCTTTAAAGGTGCATTATAGGTGTTTAATGTAGAAGGACGCCAGCTTTCCCTGAATAACTGTTTCTCCTCCTGACTCCAAGTAGCTATTTGTTCAGCCCACCCCCAAGTTTCCAAGCCTGAAGGGATAATTTGTCCACTTCCGGAGGGTTCATTCCTGTTGTCCAATCGATAAGAACCTTCCGCAGGTTCATTATTGGTATTGGGCTGGTTAGTGCTCTTGCCTGGAGATCCGGATACCAAAAGCACTGGGCCCACTGAGGCGCTACTAGAATGTATGTCCCCTTTGCCTTGTTCAGATGTGCCAAGACCTTGGGAATCATGTTGGGTGGTGGAAATATCCATGCGGTCTGATAATCCCATCTTTGACTCAAGGCATCGCAAAAAATTGCAGACCCATCTTTTGAGTCTAGTGTTGCGTAGGCTGGTACTACGGCGGTCTCTTTTGTGGCAAACAAATCCACTTCTGGTACACCCCACCTTTTGAAAATTGCCTCTGTGGCTGGTGGTAGTAAATGCCACTCTGGAACAGCTCGGCCTCTTGAGAGACGATCTGCAATGCCGTTCAGTCTGCCCGGCAAGTAGAATGCTTTCATTGTTATATTTAGGTCGCTTGTCATCTTTAACAACCTGGTTGTTAGACCCAGAAGGCTTATTGATCTGGTTCCGCCTTGGTTCCGAATGTATGCCACCAAGGTTCGGTTGTCGGATTGAACCAATATGTGAGTATTTTTTAGGAGGCTGCTCTGTGATCTGATCACAGCAAATACTGCATACATCTCCTTTACATTGGAGTGCCAAGCCTTTTGGTTTGCTGCCCATTTTCCTGACAAGTACTGATTGTTCAAATGTGCACCCCAGCCCGCATCCGCTGCGTCTGTGGTCAAGAAATGAGTTATTTCTTTCTTGCATAGTGGGGTTGGACTGCAGTCGACTGCATCCAACCACCACGTCAGTTCCTGACGAACTCCGCAGGATAATACTCTTCTCTGGGCTCTGTGTGTGAACTTCTTTAGGAAGAGTTGTGCTCTGCGACAGTGTAGTCGACCTTGAGCTACTGCATGGTTTGCAAAGTTTAGCATTCCCAACAAACTCTGAAGCTCTTTTAGAGTACAGCTGTTTTGATGTAACATTTTTGTCAGAAACTTTTTTATTCTGAGAATTTTCTGTGTTGGCAATGCTAAAGTTTGGTTTTGCGAATTCCACACTAGCCCTAAGTATTCTGTCTCTTGAGTGGGTTGTACCACTGACTTTTGGTAATTGACATACCAACCCATAGCTTCCAAGGTTGCGAGCGTTTCCGCAACCTGCGCAACCAGCTTGGACTTGTCCTGAGAGGCTAAAAGAAAATCGTCCAGATACACCATGAGGCGTATACCTCGGTTTCGGAGGGTTTCCGCAACCCAGTTTGTAACAGCTGCAAATGTATGGGGGGCTGAAGACAGGCCAAATGGAAGGGCTGTTAACTGGAGAATTTCTCCATTGTACACAACTCGTAGAAACCGCCTGTGCACTTCCGAAATACTTAAATGGAAATAGGCCTGATGAAGATCTATCTTCACCAGCCAGTCCTCTGCCTGCAGAAAATCTATTATGTCTATCTGTGAAATTAGATGAAAGTGTCTTGTTGTGATGTAAGTATTTAGAGCCCTCAAATCGAATATTGGTCGCATTCCTCCATCTGATTTCTTTACTAAGAACATTTTTGAGAAAAACCCTGGGTCTAGAGTAGATGGTCTCTCTAGGATTCCCTTGTCCTTTAAATCCTGAACCATCTGGGTCATGTCTGGAGATACTTTGGTAGCTAGTGCTTTTAAAAGGTGCTTGGACGGGTATTTCAGAGGAGGTTTGGCTCTGAAGGGCAAACGGCACTTGGATATTAATTTTATTATCAATTGATTTGCTCCCAACTGTTTCCATTTGTCTATGGACAGCCGAAGGCATCCTCCTCTGAAATTTTTCTCATGCCTGTTTAGTAGTGTTGAATCCGGAGACACGCTCACTGGTGATGTGTCTGCGAAAGGGCTGACCCTTCTTAGTGTTCTTAAATTTTTGAGTTCTTTCTGGTTTTCTGGACTTAAGTTTATTGTGATGAAATTTCCTATTTGTATAATATGATGAAGAAGGTTCTGAACGTTCCAATGTTCTTTTCTCCTTCAAGTAAGAAGGAGTATTTAACCAGACATGCGATCCACCAAGAGACTGTATAATAGGCTGCAAAGCCTCTCTACTGAAAAGATGTTCTGAACTTGGTGGAACATTCTGCAAGTTAGCTCTAAGATTTGTGTTATTAATCTCTTTTAAAATCCTATCTCGCCTGGTCTCAATACATTCAGAACGTTTTCCACATATTATTTGCATAGTGACTTCTGAATTTCTGTGACTCTGAGAGTCTGGCCCAAATGTGTCTGAGATTTTTTGAAATAATGAATTTGGATCTAACTCTTTTGGTTTGGAAGCAGCCCAGTCAAGTATTGACTGTAGTCCTAATTGCAGTAATTGTCTCTGTTCCAAAACTTTATTCGACAAACCTGCTAATAACATTTCTGTTGAAGCTAAATAATCTTTACTCTTATTAAAATGACATAATTCATCATTCACCTTGAGTCCTACAAAACCTGGGGTTGCTAAGCAGTCCTGAAGGGCTTTTTTATATCTGATGCCCTTCCATGCCAATGAATCAAATTGCTGTAACTTATTTAACTCTGTTAACCGCTCTTTGTCACTAGGAGGAATAATTTTCTTACTGTCAAAGCTAGTTTCTAAACTACCCCAATTTAATGTTAATGACTCAGGCTGAGTGGGCTTCGTAAAGAATTGATCAGGGTTGTTAGTGATAGACGTATCATTACTTTGAGTGGGCATATGAATGTAAGTGGGTAACTGTGTTAAATAATTCGAAATATAAGACATTTGAGACATTAACGAATCGACACGAGGGTCGAATCCTGTCCGAACCTGTTCGTGCCTGTGTTTGCGTCGAGCCGTTCTCGCACGCTTATTTGGCAACGGTGAAGCTATGGCCTCCTCAAACTCCGAGGATGAGGAGGTGCTGCTATCATCACATTTAGATGAGCTTCGAGTCAAGACTTGTTCCCCATCCGGGGCAACAAAATCTTGACCGGTATTTCTAGTGTCCTCATTACTTAATGAATCCATACCTTACCGATAAGAAAAAACGATGCTGTGCAGTGTAAAACACACTTATTTAACTAAATTTATCACTTCAACACTCTTTTAGAAATAAATCTATTAGCAAAATTTTAAAACGATACTAATCCGTTAATCACAAAAAACGCTATGAATTGACAACTATATTGGCGGTAAAAGGAAAGAACACCGCCCTCTGGTGACACGGTAAGAAACATTGAGCTGACATTCTGGTATGTATTTGGGTGACATTCTCTTTAATCTAATCGAATCACAAGACAGCTTTCTTCATATCGATGCTGTGTGTTTATGGAGACACATAATAATAAATTATGAAAAGACAGTCTGACAGCCTCCGTGGCACAGTGGCGCAGCGGGCTCGTAGCCGGCTTCGAAGCGAGAGGGCGTGGGTTTGATTCCCGCATCGAGAGAAATGTTTGTGTAATCCACAAAAAAATGTTCTGGGTGTTCCTGATACAGGTTTACCTAGTGTGGGGTCAGGACTATGTGTGTGACTGTTGGGTGTATTTATAAATAAATGATACACATATTATTATTGATTCCGAACTATTTTGTATTTATTAGAATTAAATTATTATGATTATGTTTACTATTTTTTTTTATCCTGGCTCGGCAAAGTGACTACGCTACACCTGACCGACTAACAAACCCGACAAAGGTCAGCATGGTGTCCCTCTGGCCTCCCATTCAGTAGATAAGAGCCGTGCCCAGCTACATTGGGACGTATGTAATATTGGGCTGGTATTATTATTATTTTCGATAAATTAGCATTTCTAGCAGAAAAAAGGGGTGAATGAAAACACATTGTTTAAAATAAAAGCAAAATACAACGAAATTAATAAATAGCGGCGCGAAAAACAGGCGTGTGTAAAAATAAATATAAACCTTCTTTTGTACGCCGCGCCGCGCTGCTGTCCCGCGAAGCCGAAATATTAATAAAAATGGATAAATACAAAGAAAATTTGGCTTACGGAAGACAATTATATACAAAAGTTAATACCGTTTAATTCTTATGAATTAAGAATTATGAATATATATATATTTTACAATTGATTGATGTTTACTAGATTAACAGCCGTATTAATTAATAATTGCTAGTTTTAATAAAATTATTTACACTCACTGATATTTACAATCAAAAAATATATATAAATAATTTATTTATCATGAACAGTGCCGTTCCGAAGCTAATTTAAGGATGGGGCGAGATCAAGAAAGGTTCTCCTTGCGTGTGTAAATTTGAGGGTTGGCCTCGATTTTTCTGGGATCCCATCATTAAATACTGACTTGGTGCCAATGGGATCCCCTGGGAAGTATACCCATTTAACCCAAAGACTTTCATGTATACTACTAGACGAGCTGTGTAGTTCATAGAAATTGCGCCACTAAGTTACGGTCAATTGACCGTAACTCAATATTACCATCTCGCTTACTCACAACCAGAACCCCTCTTGCGCTCTCGGTCTGTGAGCTGTCAACCTCCCGGTCACGCATTTTTACTTCTACACAGCCCGCCTTTAAACAAAAAAAGAATTTCTCGAATCGGTCCAGGCGACTCCGAGTAATCAGGAAACATACATAAATAAAAATATTCCGACGAATTGAGAACCTTCCTCCTTTTTTTGAAGTCGGTATATAAAAAGCGGTCACAAGTTTCAAATAGTCTCTTTTTAATTTAGCTTAACAAAATCTTAAAACAATTTAAAATTATAAGAATCGTGTCTATAGTATTTGACAAGAAAATTACAGTAGGTATAGACGTTAATTATGTTACACGCCCTCTATTACAGAATAGACGATAATAATGGTAGCCATCTGGAGC
Organism: Mimas tiliae; assembly: GCA_905332985.1. NCBI lineage: Eukaryota > Metazoa > Arthropoda > Insecta > Lepidoptera > Sphingidae > Mimas > Mimas tiliae. The sequence continues at coordinate 8,221,556 of HG995259.1, forward strand.
TGAGAATCTAGCAACTTTGTTTAGAGGTCAAACGCTCTCACGCTCATTGGACCTACCAATTGCTTTAATGACGAAACGAGCAGGTCGCTCGCTTGATGGTAAGCGCTTGCACATAAACAGAAATAATTGGAATCACAAAGAACTGCATGACATTGTACTGCCTCGTCACTTTTAGACATAAGATATTAAGTCTCATAATGATCAATAATTTCCTTGGCTTCAATGTCTTACAAACCGAAACACAACAGTACATACATACTGCTGCTAGCAGCAATCAGACAAACCCAGGCGGCCTCTCGCGCTGGAGGGGCTCACACCTAGTCAATAAGATTCTAGATTCCAAGACTAAAATGTCTTAGATATTTGGGTTTTAGAACTGACATATAATTCGTGAGCTACAATGTGGGGTCTATACCCCCATCATGTGTAACGAAGCATCCGAACCAGTGAAGAGATTAAAGAGCACTTTAGCAAATTAATAATTCCTATTACAATGGCCGCGATACTACGGTGGTGGGAGATCGATAATGTCGCTAATATCCGGTTATAAATGCCATTTTATACAATATCTAACAATTTATAAGGGTACCCACTGCCAATGTACAAAAGTAATTTTCCGTATGTACCCGTTTGATGGCATTATAATAAAATTAGCGTAGACGTAAATCGTAATGCTCGACAAAATAACTGTAATGCCCCTGATGGATAAGACAGTCTATAAACAAAGGGTGGTGGAGATTACTTACCATCAGTGGGTCATCCCACTTGTTCGTTTACCAGTTTCTGCTATAAAAAACAATCACTACCGACAGGAGTAGTAAAAATGGTGAATTGAAAAAAGATTATTTACTACTGCAATTGTATTTACTACAGATTTATTTGAATTTTACATACATAGGTACGCACTCACGCCTGTAATACCCGAAGGAAGGAAGAATACCAATACACATTTCGCCGAGCTTATTTCCGGCCCATGATGAATTTCTCTGTTTGTCTGAGATTCTCTGAAAATTGTCTGAGATAGGGAGTGAGCCTATCGCCATACCGAGCATAATTCCGGGCTCCGAGCTGATACTGCGCATTTCGTAATAGAGAACCCCAATGTTACTTGTACCCGACCCTCCCGGATCGAGCCCGAGACAGCACAGTAATCGTACCGCGTACGCATTATAATTACTGCGCCACCGAGGCAGTTGTTTAAATTTTATCATATTAATGGTAACAAGCGTTTATTCAAGAGGAGTATATTAAATCCATGTTACAATAATACGAATTATATTCATTCATTGCTTTTCAGGAAGTCCTAATTGCAGCAGAAATTCAGAAGTGTTAAAAACTTCTACATTATGTAATTTTCGCAAGAAGATCATGGTGAGTTATTCAGCAAGAGGCGTGAATCTGGATGCACTACATCTTACCGAACATCCCCTAACATTACACCCCCCTTTTCCTTAGGTAAATTCTATATCCCCGTCTGGCAGTAAAATAATTTTAGCAGAGACTATATATCTGGCCATGCGTTGGACCTGGGCGCATAGTAAATAGCATTTTATAGCCCTCTGATTTTTTTACTGAACTGTATGCATATGTTCTTTCACAAGGTATGATAAATAAATTTTACGTTCTAGCGTATCATCGGCGTACTATTCGTGTGCCGCTGCGTACCTCTGGCGATGACGGCGTACTACGTGAGCGGAGCAGTTGCTTTCGGCGTACTGCGCGAGAAGGAACCTCTCGAAGTGATCATGTTCCCGCTGGAGTTTACCACTAGTGGCGGATTGGAACATGTTAGTATTACAAAATACCTTCCTTCTGGCACGGCAAAGTGACTATGCTGTACCTGGTGGTAAGACAGTTTTATCTACAGCTTGAATGGCCGGCTCGTCCGGGTTGTTACCATTGTCTCACAGTAAACTGGAAATATTAATTGTCCACCTTTATACGATGAGTGAGACTTCCGGAGGCTTAAATCTTTTCTCCACTATTATTTCTAAGGCCGGCAACGCATCCAAGATTATTCTTATAAGTACCGTGGGTGTTTATAAGCCGCGTAGATCTCATTAACATCAGTTGATCCACTTAAATAATTTCATTCTAGGTGAAAGACTTCGTGCGCCTTCTGTACGGGTTTTACGTGGAAGGTGCTATGACCTTACTGGCCTGTGTGGTGGCCACCATCAAACGGTACAATAGCACAGCAGTTAATTGTATGAGTGAAAAATACAGACTGTTCGATATCGAGAAAATCGAAGATTGAAATTGTCTAAGTGGGTATCTTATATTATTATTATTTTTGTATTAGTTTTAATTGTATGTGATAATGCTTCGGTGGCGCAGTTGTAATGCGTAGGCACGGGAGTAGGTGCTTCTTGCAATGTCTATTTATATCTATCTCTATGTTTCTCACTGAGTCTGGTCTTTACAAACATACAATACGCACTCACGCCTGTAATCTCCGAAGGGGTAGACAGAGGTGTAACCAGTAAACCCACATTTCGCCGAGCGTATCTCCGTCCCTTATGTGATAGGGGGCGAGCCTATCGCCATACCGGGCACAAATTTCCAGACTCCGGGCTGATACTCAGTATTTCGTAATAGAAAAACCCAATACCACTTTACCCGACCCGGGGATCGAACCCGAGACCTCAGCGTTGACCTCAATCGTAACGCGTACGCATTACAACTGCGCCACCGAGGCAGTCAAACATACAATTCGGATTAAAATTATGCGCTTCTGCCGAAGCCGATTTTTCTTATTTTATACGAATATTGAGAAATATTATTTTAACCTTATTTTTAACCATCAGGCGAGATAGTGGCCAAACGCAAGCTTATTGTATGCCCGACCATCCAGAGTATGGTCAGTGACTCAAGACAAAACTAAATACATATCACACGATGATTGCCGAAGCGCATAATTTTAGCCGTAGTACAGTTATAGGAATCTTGGCCCGCTTGTACGACGATCCTCAATCGAGATTTACTTACTAGCTTTTGCTCGTGGCTCCACCCGCGTGAATATCCTTTTCCGGGATAAAAGTAGCCTTTGTTCTAATCCAGGTCATGGTCTACCTGTGTTCCAAATTTCGTCCAAAACCGTTCAGCCGTTAAGGCGTGATTGACTAACAAACATCCAAATTCACAAACATCCAAACTTTCATAACTATAATAATAATTTTATAATAATAATAGGATGTTAAATTTTCATACGATTTGACGTTTCATAAACAGGTTTATTGGATTAAACTCGATTTATAATCGTCGTACATTGGTATAATAAATAAAAGTTCGATTTAATTTCATTGTTTATTTATCTACCATTTCCTACAAACTAGTCAACGGCTATATACAGCTTCAATCAATTAGTTTTTGTTTAGCTAAATATTTTATCCGCATATTGTATTTGGAACAATCATAATAATAATATGTTAGCCAACAAAAAATTGTTTTATTTGTGATATACATTATTTTGCTCACAAACTATATCACAGAATTGCTAAAACGCGTGCCTAAACGTTACGGGACAACGTATTTTTGGCATACAAAAATAATTTAACAAAAATATTGTAGCTGAGGCGAAAATATGTCACAAATGTTTGACAAATTATACTAATGTTGGAATTCTTTCTACGAGGATTTAACGTCTCGAGTCTTGGGCAATATAAATAAGAACAGCAGTAAAATAAGCAAATATCATCATAAGCAGCCCTGTATGACACTGTCCCACTGCTGGGCAATGTTGGGCACGGTCCTCCTCTACTAATGAGAAAGGTTCAACAATTTTTTATAAATATGGGACTTAGGAAGATTTAAAGCAATATAATTTTACCTAATAATATGTAAATGCAACTGATGCTGTTTTACCCAAACTTTTTATACTATTATTTCTAAAATATAGAAAATCTCAACAATTTTCTTTCACGAATACACTGGACATCATAATTTTAGATCTTTTTTATTCGTCTGAATGATGAAACGAGCAGGTCGCTCGCCTGAAAGTAAGCGCTACGCCTGCCCATAAACAGAAGCAACACCACACAGGATCTTGAATTACAAAGCACTGCATGGCACTGCACTGCGCTCATCTCCCCTAGACATAAGAGCAATGTTGCAAAGAATTACTATTCTTATTTATATTGCGTACTTTTTTATATCGAGATTATATATTTTTTATTTAGCCTTTGCTTCTAGACTCTTTTAGGTCATCGTCTTCGGTAGCACCCGGGATGGATTTCTTCTGTTTGAGCGCTTCTTTAACCGCATCCACCAAGTTGTGAGGTTCCGCTATCGATACTTTTTTGCCTGTTGGATTATATGCATGTTTAAAACTGATACAGTCATTTGTTGAGTAAGTACAAGCACTGAATGGCAGTTTTGTAGCACTGGATAACGATCATACACATCGCACCTTTAAAGACAAACCGTTACGACCTAAATGAAACGATAAAATTAAACAACAACTAGTATAAAACACGATATTGCATTTAGCCAGCAAATCTTATTTAGTTTTGTATTGGTCGAAATTAGCGCCATCTATATCTAAAAGTGGATTTTTTATGAAAGTGTAAAATTCATCGTATAGTTTAGGTAATTTTGAAAAAATGGCATTAGTAACTCAATTCTTGAAAAATTTCGTTTAGTAACGGTTTGTCTTTAAAGGTGCAACATGGTAAAAACCCCGCCATAATGTCTCGTTCAGGCGAGTCGAGTTCCGGATTCAGCCAGTGTATATCAAGTAACTTCTGGCCGGCATAATTCTGACGACCGTCGAGGGATGCAATGTCTCTTGACGGTCGACATTATATTTGGACTGCACTGTACTTAACATCAGGGTGAGGGTAATCACTTTGCTGTTACTGAATATTAAAAAAATTGTCTGTCCCTTACTGAAGATAGTATTTCCCATCTTAAAGCCCCATTAAGTTTAAGAGAGTTTCTCACATCGACGAGAATATACAAAAACCATCATTTACGAGGCCGCGTCATAGGATTTATTTTTCAAACTGTATAATGCGGCTTCATATATAAGTTTTCTGTTAAATTCTCGCCTATATCATGCGATAAAAACTATGTAAATGAGGCTTAACCTTGGTTTACACGAGAAATGTTTCTCGCACAATAGTGAGAATACAATAGAAGACTCTTGGATTTCGAGGACGCACCATACAACTTTTGCTCACTTCAATTACATTAGTAGAATCCTATACTTTAAATCAGCAATTCTCTTATATTGTAACTGTATTGTAATTGATACTTAGATAGGTTTTATTTGAAGATGTTAACAAGGAGAAGCGAGAATCATATAATGTGGCCACGCAAATGATTTTTTTTTTAATATTCGCCTATATCGTGCGATAAACATTACTCGTTTGTACAGAATTTATTCAATAGCATTGTTTTTCCATTGGGTATTTGGTATATGCAATTGTTATAGTATTTAACGAATAACAGAAAATGTCAAAATATTCCATACCCAAAATGTTGCTATTAATCAGTCAAGTAATGAATATTAATGTATGTGTGTAAAATAGACTACAACACGTTATGAGCTACTGCAACTGTGATCAACAATCCGTTTCTAGAAGCGGATTGAAACTGTATAATGTTATACTATATCGAACGTTTACATAGGAAACAATATTATATTTAGGCCCGTATTCACAAACAACACTTATGTGAACTCGTTGTTAAGTGTAGATTTCTGTGTACATGATTGGTCTGTTTTTATTTAGCGCCAAAAACTAACCAATGACGTTTAGAGAAATCGTCACTATACGTTGGCGCTCACTATGCGGTTTCATAGTACTTTTATGAGTACGGAGGAAAGACTGTAAGATGATGAGTGCAGACAGCAGTAAATATACTCAAATTATAAAAATACTTTTTTCTTTTCTATATGTCTTACTTTTAATATATGTGTGTGTATTCATAAATAAACTGCAAATATTTATCTTTCTAAACTTCTATATCAACAGTATATTTGTATGTATAGTAAAAAAAAACTACTAAAATTACTCAATCAACTGTTACAAATCAAAATGTAACTCACGATAGGCTGTTTAGGCTACATCGATTCTCCTACAAAGAAGAATATTTTAATAATTATTTTCTCTTGACACATATGTGTAGGCTATAGCATGATGGTGTGGGGGCTATCAAATAGGATTCCAAATGAAACAACATATCAAATAAAAACAATGTATTCATATAAATATTTACAATCTCATTACATTACCATCATACTATATCCAACATTCAGTAGGCTCTAACAAATATTTATAACCTAGATTTACTAAGTCCTTATTTCACAATGTTTGTGAACCCAAATGAATTGTATCAAATAGTAAGATAAAACTACAATTTGCTGATTACAAATAGGTACAATTCACCTGCGGATTTAACATAAGCGACTCGAGATATTTTTTATTTATTTTGTATACTTGGTTTGTCGTGAAATTACAGTTTTATCTGGTTATCTCTATATGTCTATCGGAACTAAGATACCCCGGCCCTGTATTCACGCCACGAGAAAATGTTGCTATTTCGTGTTCTTGTGCTATCTCTATACGTCTTATTACTCTATATGTCGTTATGGAACAAACGCGTAACTAGTCGATATCGACAAAGTTTTCTCTCTCGTGCGCGAGATATCTCGTGGACTTATGCTAAGCGGCCTGGTCAGATTTGAATTTATTCAATACATTCCCGCTACCCTTTAATCTCTATAAACAATACCTGCGACGCCATCCCTGACTAGCTTCAGACCGGACAAAAGTAATAGCGCGTATTTTAATAGTATACATAGCATTATGAAACAGTTCAAACTTACTTTCGCATTGTGAAATAAGCCGTAAAAGAAACTAACCTGACAATGCTTTGCATTTATTTTCATTTCTTTCAGACGGTAATATATTTGCAATATTATATTTCATAAATAAATATTTACACTAACAATTTAACAAGATAAAATATGAAATATTATTAAATATCCTATAGTCTTTTTAATTTCAATGCATAATAGGGTTGCCAACCAAAATTTAATTTAATTTAAAATACAATATTACATTTAATATCAATATTATTTATGTATGCGAAAATACTTTATAGCATACACGGTATTATATAGATGAACACTATTATGTAATAGTCAAAAGTGCGATAATTTACTAATATTAATAAATGCCGTTTAATAAATACTTCACAGGACAAAAACTTCTAAGCTTTGGCAACCCCAAATGTGCTATATCTGCAAAAAAATAAGTATATACCACAAAATTATGTCAATGTCACAATTTAAGTACAAATTACCAATTGCAAAACCCATTTTGAATATTATGCCAAAAATATAAAAAAAAAACTATATTCTTTATTTTCAGCCCACTGCCCACTGCTGGGCATAGAACCTTGCACCCCATTTCTCACTGACCTCCAACTACGTCAATTATATATTCAAGCCTCATACAAATCGGGATATTTTTCTTTCTCTTTCTGTATACTCCTTTGATACCCTAAGGGTCGGTCAATTTCCCTACCAAGGTTCGATTCTGTCTTATTTATATACTCATTCACTTTATATTTATCGTATGGGTCATTATACATAGAAATTATGCACATTATAACAGATAAGAAAAAACCGGTAATAAAACCAGCTTTGTTATTCCTATACGTTTGTAAAATACTGTCGATAAACGTCCAAGCTTTGCTCTTTTCCCCGGTATCCTCACTATCGCGGTTCGTATGGTGGATTTTTTCGTTTGTACTACTGTTATTTTTGGTTTTGTCTGTAAAATAAATATTGCAATTTGCACAAAACGATATGTAAAAAATCTAAATTGCCCAGGTCTTTCTATAACAGATATTTAAAATAAAAGCGCATTCAACTTAATGCTGAAATATCATTTATATTGTATTGGTAAGATATTTATTTACACAAATATTTTCTACAACAAATCGAATATATTTTTTTTCGAATACTTTATTCATTAAAGCCTACACACACAACTATTTTTAAACGAGCTGACGATGCACACTTGGACCCAGTTTTGCCAAAATGTACCAAATCACACATAATGTTCTTTTTTTTTTATTGTAAAGTTATTTTTATTACATAATGTATTTAAAATTAGACTTACGAGGAACTGTGATCTATGATCATCCTCACAATTTATTATAGATATAAATATGTGTGCTAAAAATGTAAAATGTTCTATGAATAATAAACATCGAGTATCAATGTTGTGCTACCGGTTTTGACATCAATGTTTTTCCAATATCGACCATCTCTACTGCTCAATATAACATTAATACTGTACTATCAGGATTTTGTCAGCTTGCTTAAAAAAATATGTCCATATGCCCTTACTATCCTTATATTATAAAAGCATGTTATATTCCTCTTAACATACATAGCCGGTTAGTTAGAAGCGTATCTGGTTTAAAGTAGTGTTATTTCTTACCATCTCTATCGTAGGAAACACCATGTATCTGTCCGGGAGTGTCCTCTTCAAGCTCGGCGTATGCGTACATAAGGGCCTTTTGCTTTTCAGATAGAGTTTTCGGCACCTGCAAACGAAATTTTTATATTTTTAAAGTAGACAAACATTTATGGATTTTCACTTTACGCGGTCCTGACATGTGGTTGCTTTATCTACTTTAATTAATAACGCGTGCTTACTCGTTAGTTTAGAGTACTCCTGACCTGTGTCGGAAAAAAGGTCGTCCAAATGTCAAGCCGATAATAATATTTGGATATTTTTTCTCGATATCGACACTTTTTTGCACTTCCGACATGCCCAGGCAACATTACATGGTAATTCCTTTTATCAAATTTAAGTAGCGTCTCCACGTAACGTATTTTCTGACAACTTTCGTGACATATATTTGAATACTCTTGTCAGGTTTTTTTAGTCCACCAACTTAGCCGCCAACGTAATATTACGATTGTGTTTTCGTGTAAACTTATTCTATGTGGCGTTGCTAGGCTTATCGGTATTAATTTATAAAAATCTATCACACTTTACATATAATAATAAATTGTATCCTCAGTCAAAAATGTATAACATAAACTATACTTTGCTATAATGACTTGTTAAACTCCAAAACAAACAAATGGCCTTTACAACTAGATAACTAAAGTGTATACTTATCATAACAAACAACATACCTGTATTTTTATATGTACGTAGTGATCGCCGTATCCATGCTGGCTGACTCGCTTCATACCTTTCCGTGACAAACGGATCGTACTATGCGACGATGTGCCCGGTGTTATCTAGAAGTAAATATTTAATTAGAGAATAATTACATGTAATAAAAATTATTTAGCAGTACCTAAGAATGTGTTCGTATTTTTCGTTGCTGAAGGTCGTGTCCTCGAAAGGCCTTTATTGACTGTTATAAAAATATAAATACATCCATCAGTCACACACATAATTATTAACTCACACCTGGTAGCGTAGGTATCAGAAACTACGAGGGACTTACAATCCCACAACACTGTGAGATCCGAAACAATTATTTATAGAACACACAATCATTTGACTCAGTGTGGGGATCAAACCATTATTTCTTATGTCTTCTATTTACTCTTATTTCTCACTGCTGGATACTCGCCTACAGGCGAATCGCATTCTGGGGTCAGCCAGCGTATATCCAGTAACTTCGGCCTGGCATAATTCTGCCGACCGTCAAAATATTACTTCGACTTTATATTTAGACCGCAACATACTTACTATCAAGTCCAGTGTAATCAATTTGCTTTTACCAATATAAAAAACTAGCCTTTGCTCGCGGCTCCGCCCGCGTGAATGTACTTTTCGGGGATAAAATATAGCCTATATGTTATGTTACACAGTGATAAGTAGCTTTCTAAAAGCAAAAGAATTTTTGAAATTGGTCCAGTAGTTTTTAAGTTTATTTTGTTACATACAAAAATACATATTTTCCTCTTTACAATATTAGTGATAAAGGAAATTTTATTCATAGCTTTCTTTTAAACTTACTTGTATCGTGTGATCCTCGTATAAACCCTGTATTCTGACTGTTCCGCCCAGCATAGCTTGTGACACTGAAATCTATAACAAAATCTTGTTAATAAATAAATGTCTAGATTTTATATATTTGTATCACATTAACACAACATAATCGGTGTGCCAAGTGGGAGTTTTTTCGAAACCTGTCATGTCATCTGCATAGTTCGAAAATCTCCTATCGTAAAGTAAAATTATATTAAACGTAATGTAAAGAAAATTTAACAAAATAGTTGACGCTCGAAATCAGCTGTATAGTGCGGCGCACTGTGCGATGTGCCTACTGAGTATTGAAGCGTGGTAATGCCCGTGGGTCATTGACCCCGACTTTAGTATTAATAGCTTTACATTGAGGGCTTACGTTTCCAAAATGTGAAGTGAACAGCAAAAGAATAGTGTTTTTTGTTTATGTTATGGTAGTATTTCATTACCGTCTTAGCTTCAAACGCGGTCCCCTTACATATAAGTAAGTACATTGCAATCCATAGATGCTAAGTAGCATCCGGTATGTCAGAATAAAAAGGAAAAAATCTTGTATTTGCAATAAGTGTGGCTATTAAGCCAATATTCAATTCAACTCACCGTACAGTCCGTATGAACATCGGGCCCATCACGTCGGAAATACGCCGAGGTTTCCACTTTAAATGTGACAAAGATCTCATTGCTACCGACAGACATGCGCACCGTCTGTCCGTCCTCCACGCCTGCCGGTACAGGCACCGTTACTTTCTTGCGTTGGACCTACAAAATGTTATTATTATTGTATTGTTGTCTTGGCCTACTATTTATTTTTGTTTTTTTTTATTAGCCTTAATGATGAGACAAGCCAGTTGCTCGCCTGATGGTAAGCGTCACGTCTGGCAATAAACAAGAATACCACCAAGCTTAAATATTAACACTTAATTCTTACAAAATCAAAGATCATTCAATGATTTTAACTTACCATTTGTCCTTTTCCTTCACATTCAACACAAGGGAATTTAATCAGCATTCTGGTGCCATGGCAGTGTCTACATGTGGATCTCATCACAAATGGACCTGGAATGGAAGAGCAAGGTTTAAATATTTACATTGCTACCAACCATTGCAACAAAAACTTTAACATAATGATGGTGCAATCCACAAGAAGAAAAAATATTGACACATATCAAAGGCATCATACCACAGGGATATATCCAAATATTATTCCATTATTCAAAACAAAATGAAAAAAATATCTATCATTAAAACTTTTTGTCATTTTGTTTTGTAGTTTTATACGCATGACCACTAAAATGACACCTTCTACATGATTTGTTACGACTGACCTCTGGAAAATGTCTCCATGCCTGTACCATTGCAGTATGTACACTTGATAGCCTTCGTTCCAGGCTCACTGCGAGAGCCCTGGCATTTGGGGCAGGTGTCCACCACATTCAGGTTAATATCTTTGTTAACACCACGAGCCGCTTCCGTAAACCGGAGATTTACTATTACCTGCAAAATAATAGCGTGTAAGTTTAAATACATTATACAAGGTGCAAAATATGTATTTTAAAAATTGTATTGAATATAGTGCATTTAAAGTTATGCTCTTGAATATGCATTCAATGTCCATATAAGCCCAGGCTCGCAGATTAACCAGTCAGTAACAAAAATTATGGATGCATTAAAATGCGCCATCAAGGCAATCAATCCAAAATCTATGAATAATGATAAGGCATAAATGAAGTTTAAATGTAGCTGGGCAATTAGTAGGCCAGTAGTACTATTCAGTTTCCGACAATATTCTTTTCATTGTTCAATGTGAAAGACACTCATATATTCTTTCAATTAAATTTTTTATGAAAAAAAATTACTTACTTCCTGAGCAGCCCCAAACCCAAACTGACTCTCAGCAAAGTCACTAAAAGAATCACTCTTGAATCCAGCATCACCAAATATCTTTCTGAACAACTCTTCAGGATCTATAGTGGATTTATACTGCCATTGGTGTGTGAATCCCTCATTACCACCTGGCCCACCACCCATGCCCATCTGCTCAGATGTTGCTCCATATGTGTCATATTGTTTACGTTTGTTTTCATCTGATAGGATCTGTAATTGTTTTTAATAATAATTTATACAAGTCTAATAAATATATTAATAAATGTTTTCTTTGTATTCACGGTGGGGATGTCGTAAGAGTTGCACAGACAGGTAGTCAGCTGACTTAAGTAGAACCTTTTCACCCAAAATTATTGTTTATAAATGTGTTGTAAAAATTTAAAGTTAGATAAAGTAGTTATTAAACCGAGAGCCAAAAAACTATTTCAATAAATGAATTTTTGATTTAAAGTTATAAAATAATAAATAAAACCTGCTAAAAATAAATAGTGCTCCCAATTCTGATCCAAGTTACTTGTACAATAATAATAAGACCGGAATTACCTCATAAGCTTCAGACACTTCTTGAAACTTCTTTGAAGCCTCAGGATCGGATTTATTGGCATCAGGATGATACTTTTTTGCAAGCTGGTAGTATGCCTTCTTAATATCCTTCACAGATGCGTTCTTAGACACACCCAGCACCTTATAATAATCAGCTCGAGCGTACAGACTGCTTGTTGTGTGGATATACCGATGCTTCGTGAAGTTATCTGAAGTCAATTTCATTTGAGGTTATATTTCACATAATGTCGACAAGTACACATCAGAAAGGGTCAAGGTTCAGGAATTATACAGTTATTTATATGTAAATCCTGCGAGTAATGTAAAAGAGCTTAAAACACACGAATACATTGAAAAAAGGTGATGTAATTGAAGCATGTAAAACTTACAATTTTTATGCGCTACTGTCACCGCCGCTAAAGCGGGTCCCCACAAAAATCGGTCACAGCTATTACATTTATGCACAAACCGGTATGTTGGTTTTGAAATAGTATTTGTAAAAACTGCACTAAAGGTTTTTGGATTTAAAAATCCCAGAACACTCCGGGTAGGAGCCATTTTAAAAAGGGATACCAATGTAAAAAATTATTGTTTATCGTTTTATTAGTTTTGTCTCCACTGCATAAACCTGATGACAGTTTAGTCCATAGTATATAAAGGTATAAACGAAGAGGCCTACCACGACACCGAAAATCCTCTGGTGTGGATTCTCCTTGCTTAAAATTCGTTTAAGTAGGCTTCCGGTCAGGCGGGAATTACCTAAGCTTTTTGACATCCGTAAGTGGAGTGAACCACTGGAGTAGACTATATCCCCGTGGTGGTTATTTGGAAAGTAGGGGTGAGGCTATGGTCGTTGACCTAGGCATTGCGAAGGCGTTTGATCGGATATGGGATAGAGCCCTGCTATCGAAGTTACCATCCTACGGAATTCCTAATATGCTCTTTATTGAGAGCATGCATTGCTATGCAGATGACAGCACGAGTTATGTGCGATACATCGGCCACCAGAATGTTCCCCGGAGTACCGTGGTGAAAAGATAGTCTCAACTTGTGTCTTAAGTCGAGAGCTCTCTGGGGCGGGCCTCCGAAGGGGGGGAAATGAACTTAAATTTCAATTCAACCCTACTAAGATACAAGTTTACGCTTTCACTCCCAAAAAGGACCCATTTGTCATGGTGCCACAGTTTCAAGAAGGTAATCTGTGACAAAGTTCCAGGTTTCCTAGAGTGTTCCTGGGTATTCGATATTTCCAGAATTTTGTCGACAGTCTACTGTTAAACACTCAACATTGTCATAAAATGTTACTAAATAAATTTAAATTATAATTACCTTAGGCAGCGATAGCTCAGTGGGAAGTGATACGGACTGTTGAAAGTCATAGGTTCGAAGCCAGGTATGTGAACTCTGCCAACCCGCATTATGTCAACGAGGTGGGCTAAGGCCTAACTTCTTTCATTCAGTAAAGGAGGCCCGTGCCCAGAAGTGGGGCATGTACCTTTAATACAAAGCTAGTATTTTAAACGGTCTAGGAAAATAATATTTACTGGACTATGATTTATGAACAATAATACATTAAGGCGGTTAAAAAACGAATTACTGGCAACACTATTTTCCTGGGCAACGGTAGGCAAGATGATTTATAAACAAAAATGAGCTTACAAAATGCCAATTATTTTATTGAATTTTGAAATAAAAGCTAATAGGACGGTTTAGAGTATTATATATTAGTAACTATAAATAAATTAACAACATATTCAGTGAGTGAAAATGGCTTCAATAAGTGTGCGTGATCAGAAAATCGAACAGCAAGTGAGTTTTAAGTTTTTGGTCTTAGATATCCATTTATTACAGTTTTCCTGTTTAATTTCGTTTTAATTACTGCGCTATACGTGCAACAGTGTTATATGGATGCCATAATGTATTTTTAGCGGCAGTTAATGGAGCAGAAAATGAAACAGAAGCGACAGAATTCGGGTATGGTTCAGTCCAACGACCTGAGGGTAGGGTCAGCTAAGCGTCCAATATCAGGTAGCCGTTCTCGAGAGCTTCATGGTACGTATATTTATTTTTTATTTTAAAGTACCTATTTTTTTCGGTGTTTGCTTACTCATGCATGATTTTAACCATATTTTCGTTATGCGCATTTTATTTTCCTTTCATGGCAGGCTATGACGGTCCGATGCAATTTCTTATGTCTCCAATCAATCCAGACCAAGTTATACCTCTGCAAACTAATAGAATGTCTACATATGATGGTAAGTGAAACATCAACGGTTTGTTAACATATTTCCCATGACATACTAAACTTTGCAGTTATGTATTTAGAACAAGAGGTACTTTTAAAGTTAAATTGTTATGCTACATACACGAGAGATGTCAATTAACTTGAATTCTCAATTGGCCATTTCATTTATTTACATTTTTTGTACTCACTAATGGGGTGTAAAGCATACAATTGTCTGGAATATAAAATAAATTATTTTTAAGAGATGACTAATCAACTGTTAAATCTAACTGGTATCTCTGTGGCATTTAGATGTACATTCCATTCCTTTGTTGTATTGTAAGTGTTTAGTCTATTGAGAAGTATTGGTTTCATTAATTTAATTGTTACAGTATATAATAATCCTTCAAACGTAACAAACAATAAAGTTTTTTATTAAGCTTACCTCAAGCTTTATTTGTGCCATTTATTTGAGCATGATCTGTTAGATTTTTATTTTAGTGTGTTTAACTTGAGATTAAGTTCTAAAATTTACCATATGCATATTTATCAATAATGTAAATTCATTTCTTATTGTTGCTGTACTAAATCATAATGCCAGCCTTTGTGGCTCAGTGGACGAGTGGCCGGCTGTGAAACGAGGGGTTGAAGGTTTGATTCCAGAGAGAAAGTGTTTGTGTGTATCATAAATATTTGTTTTGGTTCTGAGTGTTTTCTCCCCGGAGGGGTTGATATCGGGCAGGCGACAGGTCGTAAAAACTACATAGCCGAATAATACTGTAACATGTGTTAAAGAAAATCTTGTTGTGCCGACCCCACTGCGAGTGGGACAAGGAAAGGAGGAAGAAGGCTATACTAAATCATACCTTAATTTTTTATAGCTATTTTTGCTAAGTTATGTATCCTCAAAAAGATAAGCAGAGGTACAAGGGCACCTAGTCTACTAAGTTTATTTCTGTCCCATGACAGGCACAGATTACAATCATGATCAATACACATGTGTTTTTAAATTTGTTAATTTGGTTTATTTATGTGACTCAGTAATAGAATTTAACCTAAGCTCAACCCTGAAGAAATAGAAAAGAGCCATCAGAATTTATAAACCAATAAACCCATAAAAACATGCCTTTAGTTGTTACATCCATACTAAACGAATTTAATTGCAGGTTTCATACATAATGTTAAGCAAAACTAATTATGTCCTATAAAATTAAGAAATATAATGGACTATTCTTCCACATTGGTGGAGCTGTGAGCAAAACATAGTGTTAAATCATTTATTATACTTAGATTACATACCTTTCTTTTAAAGATATTATAATAGGTCAATGCCCTATGAAATTGCCGTTCTGTATGAAAAAAGTTAAAGTATTTTATTTGCCATCTTTTTTATTTCTATTAATCAAAGTAACCCATGCTATCGATGCATTTTTTGGATATATGTGTATTTGGATTGGTATTACAAAACTGAGTAATATCTACTAGTATTGGTAATGTTATCAATCGTCTGTGAGTCACATTATTGAATGGGGCTGCAGCCATTATTTGAAATATGCCTACTCATACGTTAAATTATGAGTAACTCAATATAGGCCAAGTACATTCAATAAAATATAAACAATTATGTATAGTATAATGAAGATTGTATTTGATTTTGTTTTTTTTTTATATAATATTCAGCAATTAACTGCATCTTCGTAGATGTATTAGTTCGCGTGTCGATATCTAATCTTCATGCAGTGCACATAAAAAAATTGACACGCTTGGTTTTCATACATTTCATATTATTAAATACTTACAGTACGCGTGTCGACATCTTGGGCAACACGCATTATATTGTTTAGGGCGCAGTGACAACATCAGTTTAAACTAGTAAACACTGGCACGCTTGGTTTATGAAGTACTTACGACGGCGTCCATTTTATCGTCCGTTCATTTAACCGTATTTTTCAGAGTTAGGTAATCAGATAGAAGTGTTGACTGTGGGCGAGGGTGACGGGAGCGGGGAGGAGGAGGAGGAGAGTGTCCCGGTGTGTAGCGTGGGACGTGACGCGAGCACAGATGATGTGTGCGCGGATGCAGCTGTGGCGCCGCTGCAGGCGCGCAATGTGACTCGTGACGTGTCACCTAGCCAGGTGAGATCACAGCCTAGAAAGACTTATATAAAACTAACTTTTGCCCGCGTGAATAGCCTTTTCCGGGATAAAAAGTAGCCTATGTCCACAAGCAGTGATAGCTCCTTAGGGAGTGGTGTGAACTATCGAGACGAAAGTCGCAGGTTCGAAACCAGCCCCAAGAGCATATACCTCTGACTTTTCTAAGTTACGTGTATATTAATTGTTAATTATCACTTGCTTTAACGGTGAAGGAAACATCGTGAGGAAATCTACATACCTGAGAAGTTCTTCATAAGAATTTCGAAGATATGTGAAGTCTGCCAATCCGCATTAGGCCAGCATGGTGGACTAAGGCCTAACCCCTCTCATTGAGTAGAGGAGGCCCGTGCCCAGCAGTGGGACGTATATAATACAGGGCTGGTATTATTTATATTATTATGTCCTAATCCAAGTCATGGTCTATATATGTGCCAAATTTCATTCAAAACTGTTCAGCCGTTAAGGCGTGATTGACTAACAAACAACCAAATTCACAAACATCCCAAACTTCCACATTTATAATAGCAGTAGGACAGTAGGATAGTAGGATGTCACTCACGTCTCGCTATGTCTGCGAGATATGTTTGGTGTAGAGACAATGACTGTGCATTTCGCTATTAATTTAAATGTATAGTATAACGGTTGGCGCTTCAAACCTAAACAGCGTGCTACAAAAAGGTGTGGGCATATTTAAAGGTTGCTACATATACCTGATTAAGGGGTGTTTATTCTAATATTGTTAAAATTTAGACATCTTAAAATTTCACGCTAAATTTAATTACTGTTTATTACATCGATACAAGAGCTATTAAATCACTATAATTTATTTGTATTACCTCTACACAATCTCTAAGCATCACTGCGCGCCTAGTAAAAGCCTTTTTAAATCGCTAGAAACGTCATAGTCACTTATGCCATAGAAATACAATCGAATTGAGCACTATGTTGCTTAAATTTGACCATACCTTTCTGTAACACGTTGTATATTTATAATACACTACTCATTCTTATGTATGTATGCAAAAATGTACCGAAATATGTATAACATACTGTTATTTATGTAGACAGCAGAAATCGAAGGTTCGGTAGAAGGCGCAGTGGAAACGTTCGTAGTAACTCCAGCGAAACATGGCACGCTATATAAATGTAGGATAGCTCGCGATCGCAAGGGAATGGACAGGGGCCTGTACCCGACATACTTCTTGCACTTGGAGAAAGATTATGGAAAAAAAGTTTTTTTACTTGCTGGTGAGTGGAATCATTTTGTAAATTATATTTACATTCATACGTAAGAACAGGCATGTATCCCCAAAAGGGTAGGCAGACAGTTCCCGTTTGAAAGACATTAAAACCAACGAAATTACTGGGCATTACGAAAATTAGCATCCTATGTCTTAGGGTGACGAGCTTAATGCAGTGCCATGCAGTATTTAGTAATTTAAAATTCTGAGGGTATTGCTTCTGTTTATGGGAAGATGTAGCGCTTACCATGGACTGCTCGGCTTCTCAAAAGATACACAAGACATCTGGTCTCTTAAATTGTTTTTTTTGTTTTTTATGTCATATGTCGGAAACGAGCAAGTGGGTTACCTGTACGCCCACAATATTAAAAGAATCATAGGCGTGTTGCCGACCTTAAAGTAAAGGGATTAGGAAAGGGAGGGGGCCTCCAGATATCTCACTCACCGTACGAAACGCAGCAGCAAGTTGCTACTTTACGTCGGTTTTCTGTGAGACGGTGGTAACGACCCGGACGAGCCGTCCCATCCATGCTGTAAAGTGTCTATAGCGTGGCTGTACCACTTGCAAAAGACACGGTAATTTTACGGTAGGCAGCAGTTTGGCTGTGCTCTGTCATTGCTGAGGTCCATGGGCGGCGGTAACCACTTACCATCAGGTGGGCCGCCCGCTCGTCTGTCTATCTGGGCAATTAAAAAAAATACACAAATCTGTTCGTAGGTCGCAAACGCAAGAAATCGGCGACTTCCAACTACTTAATATCGACGGACCCTACGGAGCTGACTCGCCAAGCCGACAGCTTCGCGGGCAAGTTGCGGTCCAACTTGCTCGGGACTGCCTTCACCGTGTACGACAATGGTAAAGCGTGGCGCAAACACGACCATGCTAAAACAAGGCACGAGCTAGCAGCTGTTGTTTATGTGAGTTTACATACATACATAGGGGTAGGCAGAGGTGTAACCAGTACACCCACATTTCGCCGAGCGTATCTCCGTCCCTTGATGTGATAGGTGGCGAGCCTATCGCCATACCGGGCACAAAATGACTCTCTCTCCGTATATCTAAAACAACACTAAAATTACTTCATACGCAAGCATTGAATTACTTGTAGTAAAATTATCAAAACAGACTTTCAATAGGTTACGGAAAATAGTACTTCTGAGAAAACATCGTTATTTCTTTTTAGGTCAATAGGCCATGCAAAGCTGTCTATAAGTTGAAAAAATATTTACATTTAGAACACTTTTAGGTCTAGATAAATATAAAACTAGGGTGGGAGCATTTGTTTGTTCTGAATACCAAACTGTTTAAACTTAGGAAAGTAAACAAAGTATACACGCATACGCACTCACGCCTGTAATCCCCGAAGGGGTAGGCAGAGGTGTAACTAGTACACCCACATTTCGCCGAGCGTATCTCCGTCCCACGATGTGATAGGGGGCGAGTCTATCGCCATACCGGGCACAAATTCCAGACTCCGGGCTGATACTGAGCATTTCGTAATAGAAAAACCCAATACCACTTTACCCGACCCAGGGATCGAACCCGAGACCTCAGCGTCGGCCTCAATCGTAACGCGTACGCATTACAACTGCGCCACCGAGGCAGTCTATCAAATGTGCAGTTATTTGCATGTGAGTTTATGTTCAGGTCCCTCTTATGTGAGAGTCCGTCTGGGTACCAACCCAGAAAGCCAAAGCGGTGGTACCAACCAGCGCTTTGTCAATTTCTACTGCCAAGCAACAGTGTGTACAAACTGTTGAGTTTCGGTTAGAAGGACATTGAAGCCAGTGAAAATTGTGGGCGTTATGAGACTTACGTCTTAAGTCTCGGAGTGAATGAACTCCAGTGGCATGCAGTGCTTTGTAATTTAAAGGTCTGTATGGTATCTGTATGTGTGTGGTCTGTATATGGGCAGGCGTGGCGCTTCCGATCAGACGAGCAACCTGCTCGTTTCGTCATCCAGGGTAGTAATAAAACTGTCTATACGGCGTGGATACTACCTCTTGAATAACCTTAAATTCTTAACTACACATATCCACAGACATCGTCAAAGCAGACTAATAAGAAATAATAGTTATACTTCTAGAGTCTGGTTTTTTAATATCTATCTGTAATGCCGTCCTGCGGTTTTGGTTCTCTTTCCCGGAATGACTGTTTTATATTGCCCAGATGACACGTCACCTAAAACAATAGCGTGCGTCATGACTTACTGCATGCATGTTTCTTGCTAAAATAATGTAAACAACAAATTGTAAACATTTTTAATCTAAATGCAACTTCAACGAGTATTTTCAATGTTTTCACGGTGCCGATGCAGTGGTCTAACTAAAATTTTATGTAAACCAAGAACCACGCTGACAACTTTAGTCACATAGTAACAATTGGCACGCTTGGTTTTATACAGCGAAGTATATGTCATAACTCTATATATTATTTGCCAAAGATGTTTTTTTGTCGGAACGCCATAACTTCCATAATTCTTCATCAAATTGAATGAGTCAAACATCATTTTAAAGCTTATGTTTGCCGCTACTGACAAAAAAAGAATGTTTTAAAATTATAGGTACTTATTGTCAAAAAAAGATGAAAAATATTTCTACTTTATTATATTACGTAACCGACCACTATCGGTGCGAAGTATTCGCACGGGTCACCTAGCCTACTTACGAGTATATTAGTCGTGACTCACAAAAAACCTCCTTTTTTTAAATTGGCTAAAAAGTAGTGATTTGTCACCTTTCTAAACCATTCTGAATAACATATGCTATACTTTCTCAGAATTGGATCATTTATATTTTCTTGGAATATCCGCCGGGTTCGATAGTTAGATAGATAGTTAACGGTCAGAGAAAATATATATTGTATATATTTTTTAATTTGTATGATACTATTTTAATTCAACAAAATCGGATCTAAGATTTTTCTGAGCATGTTTCGCAGTCACGAAATTCCTGATTAGAGCAACGACCCCTGTTTCGAAAGTCAAACTATATGGCCTTACGTAGGAGCATATATTATTTTGTCTTCAAAATTGTTATTTCCACATTGCTCAATTTTAAATAACAAATTGCAGGACACAAACGTGCTAGGCTTCAAAGGTCCCCGTAAAATGACTGTGATCCTGCCAGGAATGACTCCGGACCGACAACGAGTGACCATCGCGCCACAGGACGACATCGAAACCTTACTAGAACGCTTGAAGAGTCAGAACCTGGACGATATAGTCGTTCTACACAACAAAACACCGGTGTGGAACGAAGAAACACAATCCTACGTACTCAACTTCCACGGCAGGGTCACCCAGGCGAGTGTGAAAAATTTCCAAATTGTACACGATTCTGAACCGGATTATGTGGTCATGCAGTTCGGCAGGATATCCGAGGATGTGTTCACGATGGATTTCAGATATCCACTGTGTGCGTTGCAGGCTTTCGGTATAGCGCTGAGTTCGTTCGATAGCAAACTAGCCTGTGAATGAATCATTAACTAAAGATCTAAATAGACACCGTATGTGTATAATTACCGATATGAGTCGTGATAACAGGTGGATGGTAGTAAGGTTAGTGAAGTCCAATAGACGACGAGATCGAGTGATGAACCAATACTCCTCCTTCAGCCTCCGTGGCGCAGTGGGCGAGTAGCCGGCTGTGAAGTGAGAGGCCGTGGGTTCGATTCCCACACCGAGACAAATGTTTGTCAAATCCACAAATATTTGTTTCTGGTCTGGGTGTTGTGGGGCCGCAAGTCCGTCGTAGTTCCTGATACCCATGATACAGGTTAACCCAGTGTGGGGTCAGGAATAAGTGTTGTTGGGTGTGATCTCGTGAAGTGCTGGCGTTACGCGCTCTTTCATACCACCAATCAGCCTTATAAATGAACTACTGCATAGTGTTGAGTAGGATACGATATTTAAATGAGTTTGTAAGAGTAGCTTCTTTTTGTACCTACTGAGCCCGTACAAGGACCCACTTCAAATGAGGCGGTACATTTAAAGTATGCTGGGGTTTGTACTTCCGTAACAAGTGTGATTGAAGTAATACTTAAAAAGACGCGACCTACTATTGATTTGACTATTGAAGTGAAGCATGTGAGTTGTGACCCGCTCGTTCTCTCTCTTTCAAGCTAGTCTGAATCATGAGAATAGTAAAAGAGTAACGCGACATGTAATTTGAAGTGGTACACGTAAACATTTCGAGCCGCTCTTACTTTATTTCGTTATGTACGGGACAAATTTAATGCCTACTCAACACTACTGTTGTACGTTAAAGTTTGCGCTTACGACTCTTGCCGGTATCTGTACATTGCCTGCCGACATCCTGGAAACTTTTTGGACTCTATTACGAAGTGTGCTCGTATGCAATCGTAACACATCAGCAGAACACCCGAATGTGGCACGCTTGGGTTCTATACAGATTGATGTACGTGGTCTATTTGGATCTATTAATCATGTAATATTATTGATTGACAATTAATTTATGGATCTATTAATAAGAGGACTTATCTGATGCTAGGATAACTTAGCTACAAAAACGAATTGAATCATTATACTGTAACAGCCATCTTGGCAGAATGTCTTTTTAGGATAACAACACTGAAACGCTTTATCTATTGCCTCACTGTCCAATGTAGTGTCTATTATAAGAAAGATATAGATTTTTTCATATCTGATCAAGTATGTCCTTTTATTCCTAGAGCCATGAGTGTTTTTTGTAATAAAATGTTTTTGAAACTAAACGCACATAATTTAGTTCGGTGCTTATTGTGAATTAGGTTGTGTTCTCATGTTCACCATTAATAAATGGTCCTTATCGAAATTTCTATATATGTGTGATTAATCTATGACTTCTAGATTTTTTAGCCTTTGAAATTTGATAACTTTTCTATTGGAATAGATACAATTAACTGTCCATAATTTCAAAGTTATATCATTGTCTATGATTGTAATCCACCTTACCATAGACAATAATATTTTTTTTATAACATGCCATAGACGATCATCGTAAGGTCATTTTATATGTACAAATTACTTTTTAAGTATCAATTTTTAAGTATTAATTCGCTATACTAGTCAAAGGTTTTTATTTATAACTTAGTACAGATATTTAACGGATAATGCATTTAGATCATGTCACAATATACTTAAGTTTTTTTGTTATTAATTCGCGTTAAATTTAATTATCATGAATAAGTTTATTTCATGTCTACTAAATATGATCTTAAATCGGCAAAATGAAAAAAATAATTAAGATTAGGCAAGGATACATATCTGTCATTAAAGTTTAATGCTTTTTCCCAAGTTTCACTGGAATACCAGTGAAGTGTATCATACAACAGAATTAAAAAGAAAAATTAAAATTAATTTTGTCAGATATATTTACGTAATATGTTTGCTATTTCTATAATTGCAAATAAAATTGAAGGAATTGTTAGGGTAAGCACACATTAAGACATTTACTTGTAATGAAACAATACTGCAAATGCTCAACCAAATTCTTATGGCGTGTGAGCATTTACTTGTAACATTCCTTTCGTTTTACATTAACTGTTAGGTTTGATACTAGCTGTCTGAGAAACGGGGTGTTGCCATTTTGGTTCCCGCTTCGATTATGGGTAATTTTTATTTGATGTTCAGATATTAAGTTGTAATTTAAATGTCGACTAAAATCCTAATTTTATAATGGTTTTTTTTCCCAAATACCTTGTTAATAAATTATTATCTACAAGCATAATACACATAATATACATAATATTCAACTCGGTTTACAAAAATATTTAATAACAATCTAATAATGATAACACTATTTTTATCTTTTTGTCGTATTTATAACAAAACACATACAGTCTAATAATCATTATTCTAATTTATAATAAGAAAAAATAATTGGTCTATAACTACTACTTACTATTCTTTAAATCTATTAATATTCAATATTAAACCCCAAAAATACATATAATGGAAGAAGAAAAGATATATTATAACAGCATAATGGAAGTTTAGAAATCGCTGTAAGGATCAAATCAGCTTGATTTTGTGTAAATGTAGTGAAATATAATTTCCTTTGTCGATATGTGGTTTGTACCATCCATTAGATTTGTTATGCGATGTGGAATGTAAGTGAGGAGACGTTAATTGTAACGTCTTGTGAGAAAGGGTTTTGGTAATATGTACACAGATGAGGCACTTTTTACATCGATGCAACTCGATATTATCACGATAGACTCCAATTATTTTATAATTGATAAAATCAGTATTCTAATGGTGAAACAGTACAGGCCAAATGTTGACGGTCGAGAGACGTTGCCTCAAAGTCGCCAGGATTATACCGGCTCAATGCCAGCTGACCCCGAACCGGGCCACTACGTTTCGTTTATCACCATGTATTATACAAATATGTATTAGGTACCCATCTCATCACCAACTTTTAATCATTACCTTCGTCCTCATAGTTAGAGCAATTGTTACAATGCTTAAGTTATTAAATATGTTCTTCCTTTCTTCATTACTTTGAGAGCAATAAGAGTGATGAGGATAAAACACTTAATAGTTGAACGTTTATGGATTTACACATTGAGCGTATCTGGCGCACGTTTTAACGCTCACGCCGATCTCCTTAAAGTCCGGTACACGAATCCAAGTTTCTTCTGATATTGTAGGTGTTCATGGACGGTGGATCACTTTCTATCAGGTGACCCACAGGCTCGTTTGCTGGCTTCTAGTGTAAAAAAACACCGGTGTCACAGAGGCGTCGCTTGCCACCCTTCGTACGCAAAAAAAATGTACGTACGGTTGATACGCCCAATTTGTAAACGCAGTAAAGCAATCTTCTATGGTGAATATGCTGCATGCTTGATAACGTTCCTAATTTTAACCTATTATCGTTTTATCGATAACTCGCATAATATCGATAGCAATGAAATATTATATCGATACATACTTGAGCATTTTTATTGCGTGTATTTGAAAGCGGTTGTGTCGATGCAAAAAGAGTCCAGTGCAATATTACCGTATAGTCTTGACGAAATATGTAACTAGATTAAATAAATGTGTGCCTATAATAGGTTTACGTGTCTAGATAGATAAAAAGAAATGTGTAAACTAATGTGGAATTGTAAATTAAATAAATAACAGATTGATAAATTGTTGAAGTCGTGAATATAACGAGCTTCTTGTAGATATGTGTATTGTTGTGCCGACGTTGATGTTGTATTCCTCACCTTGGATTTTTTAAACATTTTTTTTATTAGGCCGGGAATAGACGTCCGCTTTTTTCTCCATTACTCTGATCAAAAGGCACTCGTGCCATATTATATTTGTTTGAATATTTAGCGTAGATCCGATCTGATAGTTGAATAGAACATCAGTCGTAAATAGTGTCCGATTGTCTGGAGGTGCGCTCTGTATATCAGAGTTCAATCAAGAGTTTGTTTTAGTAAAATTTGCTAACGCAACGACGTAAAATATTTGTATGACAAAATTTAGTTTCTCACGTATCCGCTGGACGTATCATAAGTCGGCGCTAGCGATTTTACTGCGACAAACTAATGGTTGAGGCACAGATCAGTAAAACCGGACGTGTATGGAGTAAATCAGATCCTATAGTCTGATCGGACAGTCGGAAGCAAAATCGGACATATATTCCCAGTCGTAACGGTAATTGTTATCGCTATGTCAATAAAGTACACACGTTTATTCATTCTTCATTGTATATATCACGTTGTAAAATATGAATTTCTGTGTATTGTGCCTTTGGTAATGATAGGTTTAATGTCGTGCCTTTTATTTTCACGTCTACTGTGTATTGTACCTGACGCTTTCGTAGATGCAAAGGTCCTTTTCTAGAGAAATTGCTTTTACACCTTGAAACTTAGAATAGCTAGGAAAGTGTAGCTCTATTCTGTTGTCCCGACTAAAATAAAATCAAATTAAGTAGTTTTTGGCTTAGTCCAGTTTTAGTTTTAATCAACCTTTTTACGCAACGAACTCATTTAAAGTTATATCCACTTTAGAATAATTTTATTCCTGTCGAACTTAAATTAATGTATACTTTACTCCTATCAAATGGCCGTGTATGCCATTCTATAGGTGTAAAATATTTTTATTTAAGTTTAGTTGGTGACAACATTGTAGACATAAATGTTTACAAGCAACAATGTGTTAGACATAAATTAGATATCGGTGTTTCATATTTAACTGTCTAATGATAAGTATAATTTTGTAAAATATTATTTTTAAATTTATATGTAAAATTTAAGTTATTTTGGTTAGTTTTGTGCACTCAGCTTAACATTAGCATAATCTTGATGACTTATAACCGATATAACACGCTTTATATCTACACCAATATTATAAAGAGGTAATGTTTGTAAGTTTGTGGGGGTAATCTCTTAAACAACTGATCTGGTTAAAAAAAGTGAGTGTGCTATAAGCTATTTTGCATTGTGTGAAAAAGTGAGTTTTCTGTAAGAAAAAGATTCACGCGGGCGTATTTGCGAGCATAAGCTAGTTAACAGAATAAACTTATGCAGGTATGAGTATGAGTGACTGTCTAGAAGTCGATGCTTATCGACGGTATATGACACAGATCACAAATAATTAAATTTAAAATAAGATAGAAACACCCGACGTCAATTAGAAAAACATTTGTAACTTTTAAATGACGTATCAGATCTTCTTCAAACATAGCTAAGAACCATCTCGATTAAACCAGTTTTCAAACAACAAAAATACGCATTCGAATCGGTTAATTCGTTTAGGCACTAGGATGACACGCACACCCACACACACGCACGCATACACACACGCGCACACACACCACACACTTATGCACAAGCAAATACACACGTATGTGTGCACACAAATAGACAGACCGAGGGGGTCAAATTTATAACACCACTATTTTCGTCGGAGATTAACAAAATGTCGTATGTTAAACTGCATCGCGTGCCATAACTTAGCGCAACTTTTAGCGCTAACACACAGTATATAATATTAGCAGACCGCGATGACGACGCCAGTCTGCGTAGTAGATGTTGGCACGCTTGGTTTCCCTACGGATTGTAGTAATTACGTCATACACTATCGGTTGTCTGTGGAATCTGTGGTATATGCCGTTTCAGGACGGTAACGGAGATTATGCAAAATTATTTTAATGGCCTGTTTCACAATACTGTCCGGTTTTATAACATGGGCCCTTCATTATGATAATTTAATTGTTTATGTATCAAGAATACTTATTTTATTCTTATTTATCATATTGAAACTGCCATAATTTTACAAAAAGCCAAATGTAGTAGTTTCTAATAATTTTATGAAAACTCCATCGAAACATAATATATCAAGTGCCATGATTGACCGCGCAACTGCTCTCCACCTCTTGTTAATTCAGGGAAATCTCTCGATCGCATCATGGCCCATAGGTCGATCGATCTATGATGAAAATATCGCAGATGCACTTACTTCGTTTCCAGAGACGAAATATGAAATTATGCGCATGCGTAAAAGTCTGCACTCGATAATACCGCAGTAAGACGTCCGCCGAACATACGAAATGTATTCAAGTCCAATAAAGTATTGTAAAGACAGTGCAGAATAGTCTTATTGCGGTAACGTCGATAGCGAACTACATCAGAAGGCCAATTCTCGTAATTTTAAATGTTCAAAATATCATTCCGATCTAGTCTCAGCGTCAAGAAAGTAGCAAATGGCATTCTCTTAAACCAATAATCAACGTCAAATGCACGTAACATTAACAGTAGCATTATACCGTTTTGGCTTCAGTCAACTTTTATTCTTTATTCAATCTTATTACGATCTATGTTCACATTTGACGTTGATTATTGGTTTAAGATAATGCCATTTGCAACTTTCTTGACGCTGAGACTAGATAGGAATGATATTTTGAACATTTAAAATTACGAGAATTTGCCTTCTGAGTACGAGTGCTCATGATTTCGACACGTAAACCACGCGGTATCTATTATAATTATGTCTGTGGTTCCACTCCTGCGCATGCTGTATCAGGTGACTAGCAATTACGCGCGCATTATGACATTGTTTTGAATTATAATAACTTTTGAAATTTCATTGACCTTCAAACAATTTATATACTGACACTATATGTAAATAACGAATAATTAACTAATACCTATCTCACGAATAATAAATACTTCAGTGTTTTTGAATATTTTCCTTCTCGAATTTATTAATCATGTATAGAGGCTACATAAGTACTTGCCCAGTGAATTTAATTATATTTATTTTGCATTCCAGATGTTTGTGATATAAAAATCATGTTATTACGTAAATAAAAAGGATTGACACAGTAACAAATATTGTTTTTTCTGTTTATCTGAAGAACCCTCGACTTTCGTCAATCGTATGCCCGCAGTGAAATTACTTGCTGGGGTTATGTGATATTTTTTTCAAAAGTCTCGAAACTAAAGGGTGACAGGTGTAGAGGATGGGTTATGTTACTAACTTTGGATCGGTCATAATGAATGAATTCTTTTATTAGAAGGCATATTGTAAACTTACAATTTTGAATAATGTAATGGATGTGTGATCTGAATAAATTATTATTATAAATAAAGTGATTAATAATAAATGCAGACCTTAAATGACTGTGATAAGTTTCAGTGACAGGCATGTTAAACATGTGGAGACCATTCACCAGTCGCACCACTTATATTTTATTATGATACTGTCGTACTGTCACCGTTGTGTAGAAGGCACAAGATGGTCGGTCCCTCATATGTGAGAGGCCAGCTGGGTTGGTACCACCGCTTTGTCGATTTCTGCCGCCAAGCGACAGTGTGTAAGCACTGTTGTGTTCCGGTTTGAAGGACATTGAAGCCAGTGAAATTACTGGACATTTTGAGACTTAACCCATGACTTGTGGTTGTTGAGCATTATTTATTATCTTTGTATACACACATATATACAGATTCTACATTGGCCAGGGCCTGATGGGCCCCATATGCAAAAACCACCAGGTTTTGGTGCTTTTGTGATTTAAAGTATTTAATTATAGGTACCGACCTGTAATCAAATACTTTAAATCACAAAAACAATTCAATCATTCACTATATGACCATTAATTTCAACTCAGACTTAGAATTGAAAAAGATTTTTCTACTTTCTAATAGGGTCCCAAACTGTGTGACAACAGGGGGCTCCTGCATGACCTAAGACTGCTCTGCAAATATATATATACAAAAATTATAACAATGCTGCCCTGGATATTTTACTTAAACATTATAATGCTATGAAAAATGATAATAGAAACAAACACTGCTAAGTATATATTTTTTCCAAGTAATAAAAGATAAACACTTCCTAACCTATACTACTTTATGTCAGTTGCCACTTACACTAATGCATTGTTGTCGACGATATTTTTATTCACACCTGGAAGAAAATAGTGTAGAGATTTTAGTTCTTCCCTCCTTATATTTTGTAGGGTCACGGATAATCCGGTATTAGACGTGATAGAAATGACAACTCCAACATGAGGTTTTTAAATTTTTATTGTCAGCTTACATACAAATTATTCCGTCTTGGCAGCCGCTGCTTTAGCTTTCTTCGCCTTGATGGGCCTCTGAGAGCGAAGGATAGCAGATGCACGACGAAGAGACGCCTTGCACAGGTCAGTGCGGTAGCTGTTGGCTTTGAGCAACCTTTTAAGCTTATACAGGGATCTCCTGGCTCCAGCCTTGAATGGGCGGCGTACCAAGTTCTTAACGGGTTTGTTTGTCGCTTTCGCCTTCTTGTACACAACTGTGAAACCTTTCCTGTCTGGATTCTCGACCACACCGACGGATTTCTTGTGGATCAAGCCGTTGTATTTGTACGAGTTGAGGTTAGTTACATTGTTCGGCTCCTTGCTGAATGGCTTTTTGATGTTGCGCTTCTTCACGAGGAAGGCGTTGTTGTTACGGATAATCATCCAGTTGAGATGCGACGACATTTTCGCAGTTTTATTCTTAAAACTACACCAAATACAACGTGCTCGCTACGTGTCCGTAGACAAAAAGAAAGCAAAGTGTAGTCTATGGTTTTGAAACTGTCAAAATACAGTGTTGCTATTTACACATCGTAAATTCTCATACATTTTTTTTGATATATCGCTTTTATCGATTTTAAATGAAAATAATAAACAAAAATATGAAGATTGAATCCATGAACAAGTTTGTTTTAAGGTTCATTATGAGAAGAACTCTACAATTACAGTTTTTTTTTATGTAGGCTTGTAAGCGCTTTCCGCCAATCTAAATTCCGATCGAATGTTGATTTCTATTACAAATCAAAAGAAGTTTGTAGTCAACTTAGTGGCATTATCTTTGGCTATTGCAAACGCTTGCAAGCTCTTGCAAGCTATCAACTTGCTTTTAATACATCAACTACATGTTTAAAACAAAATTTAAAATATACTATGGATTCCGTAAGCAGAATTATTAAAAGCAAACTAGTGCCCTAGATTTGCGACACGACATGACGAAGATTTTTTAATTAGCTTGATGACAATACAAGTCGGTTGCTCGTCTGATGGTAAGCGTCACGCCTGCGCACCTGCCCATAAACAGAAGCAAAACCACACAGAACATTGATGATTGAGTTGCTCGAAGCACTGTATGGCATTGGACTGCCCTACTCAACCCGAGATTAAGATATTAAGTCACATAATGCCTAGTCATTGCACTGGTTTCAATTTCCTGCAAACAGAAACACAATAATTAATAAATAAATAAATACATCCAACAGTCACACACATAGTTCTGACCCCACACTAGGTAAACCTGTATCGTGGGTATCAAGAACTACAAGGGACTTGCGGTCCCACAACACCCAGACCCGAGGCAAATATTTGTGGATCAGACAAACATTTGTTAAGGTGCAGGAATCGAACCCACGGCCTTCGCAACCAGTTACTCGCCCGCTGCGCCACGGAGGCTGTCTAATTGTGACCAAACACTACTAATTGGTAGCGGAAATAGACAAACCGGTGGCACCAATCCAGGTGGCTGGCCTCTCGCATACGAGGGATCTAGTAGAATAATAGCTCGACGTGAAAACACAGACTTTGTGAAATTGGTGATTAAGTTTTAAGGAAATTATCTAGTATTATAAATAAACGTAATAGTCAATAGATAAAATGTTTCATTATTTATTTGTCCTTAACATCTGTGCTATTTAATTACATATACCTACATTGCAGTTGACACACATGATTTCTCGTCGTGGGAAACAAATCGATGCGCACATAACAAAATTTGATGTTCGAGGCTGAGTTCGTAATGCAAAAGTCATAGCATACAGAAGGTAGATTTCCAAACAATGCATTCTTATAATCGTAAGCTGAAATTCACTCAGTGTGATGTGTTCACTTGAAAAAGAAATATCAGCTAAAATGTACGTTCCTAAAAATTTGTTTCACACATTGATTTATAAGTGAGGATCATTAAAATAATATTTGCTGAAACCGTAATAAGCGTCATCGTAGTTTGGGGCTATATATGGCTCCAATTAAATGGCTTAGATTTCGTGCATGTTTTTATGTTTATTTTATTTATTTATTTAAACTTCATATAAATAATATTTATAAAGGCGGACTTAATGCCAAAGGCGTTTTCTACCAGTCTACCTGTGGGTGATGCAGAGACGAGACAATGTTATATGTAGTTATTTTAAGATCTTTTAGCAAATAATCGGAATCTTTTGTGCAAGCCCACAAGTAAATCACTCTAAAGTCTTTAAGCAATCCAGAAAACCACGATTAATAATCAAAAGAAAACATCGAGGGACACCAGCATTCACAGGCTTGGAATCCGAGCATGAGCCGTCCACTACGACCTTAATGTTCCGCTCTGTAAGAAAACTGGAGATCTAGTTACAGAGTTTCTTGGGAAGCCCAAAAGAAGACAGCTTCGAAAGAAGCGCTTTGTGCCAAACACAATCGAAGGCCTTCGCTATACCCAAACCAACTGCTAAGGCCTTCCCGTTGCTCTCAACTGCCTTTGACCATCGATGGGTTAGGTAGACAAGAAGATCACCAGCTGATCGACCTCGTATGATGTGACCTAAAAATCAAGTATATTACCATATGTTTCGGGTAATTACCTTTTATAGGGCAACCCCGTTTGAAAGGCTGTCAAACGGTCAAAGACACTCTTGACTCTTTGCAGAGTTGACTGAGTATCTAATAGACTCCTACCTAAGGTGTCGCAGAAAGAGACAAGGATACAATTTCGAGGGTTACCGCGTCAAAAACAAATTACCCCACAATTTGTTTTGTTACGTGACGTCATGTACTACAATTTCTTGAGAAATAATAGGTTCTTGCTTTTGTGAGTAAATAATACAACATGGTTATTTTCAATTACCTTTTATTATTTAAATATTATTTTTATTAGCTTTAGATGAGACGCGCAAGTCACTCACCTGCCGATAAGAACCTCGAATTATGAAGTACTCCATGCACTGAACTACGCTCGTCACCCAGATACATAAGGTGTTGTGTCATAATGCCAAGTAAATTCACTGGCGCAGGCGTCAATGTCCTTCAACAATAACATAACAACATAACAGTAGTAACACACTGCTGCTTGGCGGCAAAAATAGACAAACCGGTGATACCCACCCAGACGGCCTCTGGCATACGATGGTCTGTATGTAGTTTGTGAGAAATCTCCCTTAGTAATTTATTTGTCTATAAAATGTACACCATTACAGTTTGAAGCAGGTCAATGTGCATAATAGTTTTGAAATGTTAAACTCAAAACATATGGACCAAACTTGTACGCTGTAGACACTTGTCTACGGCATGTATGGGCCAGCTCGTCCGGGTCATTATCACTGTCACACACATCACAGAAAACCGGCGTAAAGTAGCAGCTTGCTGCTGCGTTTCGTACGGTGAGTGAGATACCCGGAGGCCCAAACCCCCTCCCCTTCCCAATCCCTTATATATCCCTTTCCTTTAAGGTCGGCAACGCACCCATGATTCTTTTGATATTGTAGGCGTACATGGGCGGTGGAGATCACTTACCATCAGGTGACCCACTTGCTCGTTTGCCGGCCTATACCATAAAAAACATAGATAATAACTTATTTAAATCAAAAGTTTATATTATTGTTCTGTAATGTAAATTAGAATTTTTTACTTTCATTTTCGACTGCCTTGGTGGCGCAGTTGTAATGCGTACGCGGTACGACTGCTGTGCTGAGGTCTTGGGCTCAATCCCCGGGTCGGGCAAAGTTCCCGGGATGGGATTTTCTATCATGCTATGCTTAGTATCAGCCCGGAGTCTGGAATTGTGCCCGGTATGGCGATAAAGTTTGTCTCCTATCACATCATGGGACGAATATAAACTAGGCGAAATGTGGGTATACTAGTTAGGTACACCTCTGCCTACCCGTTTGGGGAAAACAGGCGTGAGTGCGTATTTAATTTAACTGTATTTTCTGAATATTTGAATTCTGTGGTTACTTATTATTGTGACAAGAATTACCATTGTTATATTAAAAAGTCTTTACTCTAATTTAAATACCATTATATATCGGTTTGTGATCCTAATAAATAAAATAATATTTAAAATATAATTAATTTAGGTACTTTTTCGATTGATTATTGCTATAAATGCTTAAACAAACTATTTACCAGAATAGGTACAGCATTACAAAGCAGTACAGTCAGTTTCTTCTTTTTGAATAATACATTTTTCTCTAAATGTTGCTAAAAATTATTGTTGATGGTTTTGGTGTCCAATATGTCTTATGTTGATACAATCCAATTCTACAGTAAAACATTATCTTCAGGAAAACTGAAACGAGTCATTTTATTACACATCATTAATACATTTCTTAAATTGAATTTTATTATTAATGCATACTGCAAAATTTCTATTTCCCATAATATGGGGTAATAATTTATTGAAATTTCGGCAACATCAAACGGAGTAATTTTGTTTGGTTATAAATTTTATTAAATGATATTTACTTTGATTAATGCTTTACTACGAAGAATTTTACTTCAAGAGTACTCTAAAAACAATAATATATTTTTTTACAGCTTTATTACTGATAAAGCGTGGTATACTTACGAATGAAAAGATAAGTCTGGCATTTTCCATCCACTATCACTTTTACACCCTAAAATGCTACACCGCACCATGGTTACTTCGAAAATTATATAAATAGTAAGTCGACGTTGTTATCAACAACAAATAATCGCATGTATTTTAATTTTTACATTAATTATTAATTTTTTAATTTATTTTACCAGGAAGTCAATAGACAACTATACGTCAACTGTCAAACTTTGTTTATGCAAGTAGTTTGATATACTTCAAATACTAAACATTCGTCATGAAACAAGAAATATGATCGTTCTGTTTCATTCTTTTATACGATATCACTATAAGTAGCTCTTTTTCTTGTGCGAATGCGACAAAAGCTATGAATTACTCTAGGTATTCTCCCTCTACGCTTTGCAGTGCCACAAAAATGCAATACATATTCTTAAATATTTGTGGTACATACTCAGATTTTAGAATCACACATAAATATTTTAACAAAATAAATTAAAACTACAGAAAACAAAAATTAAGAATTAAAAGTTCCTTTATGCGTATTTTTCTTATATAGCAACCCTTTTATTATCGTTGGATTTTACCGTTGTTTCTTTTCGTCCTTTTTTGGCACTTTGCCTATGGTCTAATGTCAAATTCCAAACTAAACTTGTCTGGTACAATTTCGTGTCGGTTCTTAAATCTTTTTTCATAATTATATTTACAGTTTTACGTCGTATTAAATGTAGTTCGTTCTTAAAATTTGTATGTGATTTGTAAAAGTGCCAAATTGATGTCTCGATATTATTGGTATTATGAATCAGGTTGATCAAAATATAAACAAAGATATGATCGATTCTGAGCTAATCGACGTGGAATCTTTGGATTTTTCTGATGACCAGACCTGGTAAGTAGTGTTGTTTGTTTTTCTGCATATGAAACGTGGTTTGACATACGCCCGTAGTTCACAAGCAGGTACGGGGTCATCGTATGATGTCCGGTTGAAATGTCAGTTCTTCAATTCGAACGAGAGGCATTTAGCCCAATTAATAAATAAGTAGTAATATATCCAGTGTAACCCGCACGTTAGTAACGTATGTACGTAGCAGGCAGTGCAGTGGGTGTCAGAAGATCGATGATTCATCTCAAGTGTATTGTTTTAGATAGGCAAACAATGTGTTAAAAATAAATATTACATTGCAATATGACTTCTAACATTTATACGTTACAAATAGACTAGGTACTGTTTATTTTACAAATTAATGTATAAAAAACAATATTTTTATAATATCAACTAAGTTTCACATCATACCATAATTATAAACAATGATTGTAAAGCCTGTTATTCATTTCCTGAACAATCAATGCCACAGCCTGTTCCTGTGTAAATACAAATATCTTAATGTTATATTGTGTGCAAACAACTTGAATACATGCAAATATTTGGTCCATATTATCTATATTTATAAGAGATGTACAAATTGTAGGAATACAATATTATACATACATAAGTACACCCCTGCATTCACTGGGGGTTAGGCATAGATTATCAAGTACCACAAACTAGAGACATAAGTCTCAAATACATTGTCAGTAATTAAAAATCTAATAAGGTGACATATAAAAGATATAAGGCATATCAATAATAATAAAACTCTGTGCCATACCATAATAAGGTATAAAATTATAAATTAGAATATACACAATACATAAAAAAGTTTGAATATCCTATGCTTTTAAAAATCTTTCTCAATTTATTAACATATTTAATGTAATAAGTATATCTGGAAATGTTCCAAATGGGATTGGAGATTATAATCAAGTTGATAAGATATGAATTAAGTTTACACACCTATTTATGTGTCATAAATTGCACTTTCAATTGTTTTATTAATGTTATTGATAAGCTAAATTATGTTACAAATAAAAAACACAACTATGTATCTTAACTACATACTTTAACAAATGAATTTAGCAGTGATGGTGTATGGATTTGCCTGAAAACCATTCCCAGGGCACAAACTTCTGACTTTTTAATAAATAATTACACCCAAAAGTCACACACATAGTTGTAACCCCACACTAGGTAAACACTACAGATGAACTGTATAGTAACTATCAGGAACTACAAGGGATGTTTGTTCCCACAACTCTCAGTTTTAAAGTTATGTGGTTATCATTTGCTTTTATGGTGAAAGAAAACATTGTGAAAAAACCAAAATTCTGCAAAATTCTCCATAAGAATTTCAAATATGTGAATCTTGCATTAGCAGAGTGTGGTAGACTAAGGCTTAACCAAAATAAGCATTTTTTTGTAAATATCTTCACACAAAGACAGTACCAAATTACCTGATCAATCTGACATCTGGCAAAAGCAGACTTCAAACTTGAATTGTGATCTGTGTGCTGTTATTTGTTAAGGAGATTCCCATTTTATCTCATATTCTACCATCAGATGTTATTTAAATTAATATAGGACTATCATCATAGTAAACTCTTTAGCATACAATAATAATCATCAAAATCTATCCACTTTTGGTGGAGTAATGCATGCAATTTGAGAGCCTCCTGCTTTTTGAAGTTGGTTAAAAAATAAATGAAGACCAGTATTAGTGTAGCTTTAGTAAGCTTGTTAGGCTATAGAAAAACATTTTGTCATAGATGTCAAGTTCATGAAATATAATTTGCATCTATTAACTTATGACTTTTCGTAATCGAATTGATGCATTATATTATGTTGTGCCTCATGTAACATTACTCTGACTTTAATTACGATTATTAAATTTCCCTTAGGACCTATTTCACTACTTATATAAATAATTTACTATTTATATAAATGGTCAATAAGGAAACAATCAGTTTGTTTTTAAAATTCAAACAATAACAAATTGTAACCACAATATTTTTTCGTCCATACAGGCTGTGTGTGGTGCCGCACGACTCTGGCCAAAGTGTGGACATTGTGGATTGGAGCCTGTCCTGCGACTGGCCCAGCAACGAGGACAATGACTA
Source organism: Mimas tiliae (assembly GCA_905332985.1). Taxonomy (NCBI): domain Eukaryota; kingdom Metazoa; phylum Arthropoda; class Insecta; order Lepidoptera; family Sphingidae; genus Mimas; species Mimas tiliae. The sequence continues at coordinate 8,258,692 of HG995259.1, forward strand.
CCTCGCATCAGAGAAACAGTTGTATACAGTGCTTGACACCATACTTAAAAGTAAGTAATTTATATCTTCTTCTATCTTCTATATTATAAATGTGATAATTTGGATGTTTGTGAGTTTGTGAATTTGATTGACTATCACGCCGTAATGGCCGAATGGTTTTGGATGCAATTTTACACACAGATAGACCATGACCTGGACTAGGACGTAAGCATATTTTTATCCCGGTAAAGGCCGCTCATGCGGGTGGAGCCGCGAACAAAAGCTAGTAATTTAGAATTGTTTCCGAGCTTAAATGTTGAAAGTATTTGTATTGGCCTTTTATTAGTTTATCCTTTACTCGGTGGCGCAGTTGTAATGCTTACGTGGTACACTGATTTCCTGAGGTCTGGTTCGATCCCCGGGTCGGGTAAAGCGATGTTCGGTTTTTCTATCATGAAATGCTTAGTATTAACCGGGAGTCTGGAATTGTGCCCGATATAGCGATAGGCTCGCCCCCTATCATGGGGCGGAAATGTGTGTATACTAGTTAAACCTCTGCCTACCCCTTTGGTGAATACAAGCGTGAATGCGTATGAATTTATTAGTTCAAAAGTATACTACAACTCTAATACACAGTTCAATAGCAATTGATCGCGGCTGTGCTTGAATGCCTTTTTCGGGATTAAAACTAGCCTATGTCCTAATCCAGGTCATGGTCTACCTGTGCGGCAAATTTCATCCAAATCCGTTCTACCATTAATGAATGATGATTAATAAACATCCAAATTCTCAAACTCATAAACATCCAAAATTTTGGCATTTATTATTTTAGAAGGCCTATAAATAGTCATAGGAGTGTGAAAAAATCGCACAATTATGTGATAATGTGCAACTTTTGTATATTAAAAATCGAGGAACTGCTCAGTGCGGTTGTATCGATTGGTCGGAGTGTATGTAGCTTTATTCGGTTATACGAGTTGAATAGGGACCTGAAAACATCTTGGAATAAAAAATATCCCATGCACATCCTCGGAGTTCAAGTTATCCCGACACCAAATTTTATCAAAATACGTTCAGCAGTTTATTTGTGAAAACGTTGCAGAAATTTTGGCACAAATTTTGTTGTAAAGATTTGGACGGGTGGATATGTCAACGCGGTCGTACAAGTAAAACAAATAAGCCAATCTTTCGTGATTTAAAATTCACTTAGAATTATCCAAACACAGTTTAATTGACCTTCTTCATGATTCAATGATTCCTGTCTGTGATCATGTTATTAAAGACAGGATGCGAGCATAAACATTAGTCAGTCTGCCGTCAGTATTCGTCAGTCAAACGTTACCTGATATATTGACTGACATTCGACACGGTTCATATCTCACGGTAATTTGAATTCAGTATCAGATTTGTATTGTTGTTTAAATATACAGCTTCTGTAGCGCCGTGGGCGAGGAGCCGGCTGTGAAGCGAGAGATTGTGGGTTTCGATTCCCACACCGAGACAAAATCTCTCTCAAAATCGGTTTGGGGTGTTTTCTCCCCAGAGGGGTTGATATCAGACAGGCGGCTGGTCGGAAAAACTACAACAGTGTTACTGACTACCCCGGTCAAGCCGATCCATTCATGCTGTTGAAAAAATAATAATTAACTACCGCGCTGCGTGGCGATACTACTTATAAAAATTTCAGCATCTCAGTTTTACTAAATCATCTAAATCTATATGTACTGAACTAATTGCTGAGTTTTGTATAAATATTATGTTTACTCGCATGCATACACTAATATCAGTTCAAGATGACTAAGAGCTACTTTAAAATATCCACTGGCTTCAGATATCGACTATCGGTATTTAAACTATTACTGATAAATAAACATAAATAAAATAGGCGTGACGGTATGATAAGTTAAACAGAATATATAAATAGGATCATGATTCTTTTTTAATAAACATGTTGAACATAAATCGACAGGTAGGCTCAACTTTGCAGATAATAAAATATACTATAATCTTGAAATAAAACTAGTTTATACGGATTTTATCGCGGTTTAATTTTTATTTTAGTCCCGACGTTTCGAAAGCTTTTCAGCCTTCGTGGTCACGGGAGATACTAAAATAAAAATTAAACCGCGATAAAATCCGTATAAACTAGTTTTATTTCAATGTGTAATATTCGCGTAAACCTAAGAAATCACTACTATAATCTTATTTTACAACGAACCAATGAACTCGATTATCAGTATAATAGTTTACGAACATTGAATAGAAATTTAGAAAAGTTTAAACCGCATGTTCAGTACGTGATGATGGATATGTTTAGCTATAAAATGGTATGTTTCGTTTTAGTGCATGGGCTTTGAATTTACTTCCATATTCTTTAATCTTCTTCTTCTTCGTCGGTCCCTCAGTGCTGAGGATCGCGACCACATCTGTGCCTCCAAACTAAGCGGTCATAAGATGTCTGGACCGCTTGGTATATGCTGCCACCAACAGCCCTTTTCACGGCATTTGACCATCTAAATGGCGCTTTTCCCCTGGGGCGTTTCCCCTATCTTCTATCCTTCTTTAATCTAATAATATGTAATTTTATATTTATCAAACATTGAGGGAGTCGCAAAATTATAATTGGGGGGAATTATGGATTGGTTTTAAAAGCAATCAGGAAAAATAATACAATAAACATATACTCCGGCTTGTTTACTTATTATTTGTATCCATTCCCGGGGTGTCTCTTGTTCCGAACATCATCTGGCTTGCCGTGCGAGCATTTCTTTATGTCCGCTGGCATATTTGCAATGGTCAATACTGACACAAGGACCTTTAGTTTATAGTTTTAAACCTCCTTTCTCCATCCGCCCAATATTGGATCATAGCCCAGATCTTCTTAGTTTATTTAATCAAGTTAGTCTGTCTTGGCTTTTTGGCTCTAAGAACTACTATGCCTACTTATTCATATTTTTCAGTCAGGTCGACGACTTGACGGGCGGACTCTCGTTTCTCATCTGTTCCCATATAGTTAATGCAATCTTTATCTTGTTTATTCCCCTATATTGTATATTTTTTCTTATTCTTCCACTATAAAGTTAGTTACTATTTGCGTATTTAGCATTAATGCGTATTAGCAATACATCCAAACAACAAAATTATTGTAAAAAGGCTAGATTTTGGAATTAAACCTGCCTATATTTGAATCACAAGTTAGGTAAAACTTCCTGACGAATTGAATAGTTTGTCAATTTAATTTCTTCATCGCAAATGTTACCAGTATACGATATTATTAATCAGTTATAAGTTTATATAAATAAATTAAGTGAGTGGTGACGCAAGATAGTTATTTGCCATATTTCCTACAGTTATATTTATATATTTACAAGAAAGTCCTTTGATGTGTTTATCGAGAGCGCCAACGTGGTGCGAGACGTATGTGTGTGTTTAAAGCTTATAAATCTTAACTGAGGTATACAGGTATGGAATAAGGTATGCCAGAATAGGGGTTTGTCCATAGGTCTCACACTGGCCCCACACATTAAGCGAAAATAAAATATATTTATCAGTCTAGTGAACTCTTAGTGTCCAATTGCTCCGATTGTTAACTGTGAGACCCTCATTCAGATTTCCAGGTTTGGATATTTTGTTATGTGAGTTATATAAATTGAGTGATTTCTACTAATATTCTACTATATAATATATAGCCGATATAGTAATAAGGTCGTAAGGTAAACGGTATCCGTTGCACCGCTATTTACGCTATTTACGCACTTTTTATGGTTTTATCAAACTATTAAGAAAGTTATAAAATTGTAATAAGGGGTCCGAGAGTCTTCACATAATCCGGCTCTGGTGACATTTTGACTCAAGATTCACTACGACCCGTTTATGGAGTCGTTTATCTCAATCAGTGTTTCATTTTTATAGCATTTTTACCATCACAATTCATTTATGCCTAACTGGTTATTTCCGATGAGTTTAAGAAAAAAAATCGACTCAATAACAACGAAAATGTTAAAAATAATAAATTTTGAGTCGGTGCTAATGGTAGACCATTACGTTGCAATAGCACCGACTCAAAATTATTTATTTTTATTATTAGATTCATGTTTTTATTGAATCAGTTTTATGTTTATTAAAAAGTTTTATTTCGCTATTTTTAGTGTAAGAATCATCAAAATAGGTGCATTAATTAACACGTAAAGGTGTTTTTCTCTTTCATCCATTTAAATGAGTCCCATTAAACCATTTCTAACACAAAAAGAATTGTCCAAATCGGTCCTCATTTGGCGGAGTTATGAGTGAACATACATAAAAAAAACATACATCTATACAGACGAATTGAGTACCTCTTTGCTTTTACTTACTTACTTACTCCTCTGGAGCTACGACCCGAAGTGGGTCTTAGCCTCCGAAACAAGAGAATGCCATGCCGGTCTCGCGCCGCGTCCCGCCAATTAGCGACTTGGAGTTCGCGCAAGTCTGACTCTACGGCGTCCTTTCAGCGGTATCTAGGCCGGCCGACGGGCGGGGGCCAGTCGGGGTTCCAAGATACGCCTTCTTGACACCACAGTCTTCTCCCATCCTCTCCAGGTGGCCCAATCTGCAAGTTTCCTTTTACCCTCTTAAGTACCGTCTGCTCTTTGGGTCGGGCCCAGAATCTTGCGCAATCTTTGCTTTTAAATCACAATAATTGAATGTCAACAAAGCTATCATACAATCACCGTGTGCCCATTTGCACGAGAGGATATTATTGATAGTATCACTTGAAGGATATCTATCTGATTATTTTATTATTGCGTTTCGATTGAAATGGACAAGCACTTATCAATTTATGTGGCTAGATTGCCTTTATGCATTTGTTTTGTAAAGTGTAGAATACATAGTTCTGTGTTCATAGTTAGTTACATCTACTCGTAGATGACGCAGCGGAAAAATAAAGTCTTATAACCCGCATTAGGCAAGCGTTAGTAGGTCGAAAGTTCGAGCCCCTACTTAGTAGAGGAGGACTAGTAGTCGAACGGTTCAATACAAAGCTGATATTTATAAATAATAAATAAATAAATAACACCCAACAGTCCCACACATAAGACCTCACAGTAAGATACGAGTCTTGTGTCGTGGGTATCAGATACCACGGTCTCACAACACCCAGACAAGAAACAAATATTTGTTTCGGTGCAGGGATCGAACCCGCGGCCCCACATTTCACAGTCGGCTACTGGCCCACTGCGCCACGAAGGCTGTCTGTATTATAAATATGTTTCTATAAACTATGTTCCAAGGAGATTATAACCGACAGTGTGTGTAGTTATGAATTGCTGCGGTAACAGGTTAAAAAGTATACAAGTGAGTTTTCTCTGAAACCGCGATGTCTGAGCAAAAAAGTAATTCCGAGTTAATTGATAAATCGCTTACAGTAGGAAGCAATCACGGTAGTCGTACGTGTTCCCATAACAGATGCATCCTCATTCGCTATAGGTACGTAATATGCTTCCTTGATTTAAGTTTCTTTTTACTATACATGTTCTTAAGCCGGATCAGAATCTTACACGTGATTGGTCTATTTTGTGGAGCCAAAGAAAAAGAGACAAATCACGTGTACAGAAATCGACACTTAGCAAAGAGCTCAGTTCAGTGTTGTTCTATAATACGGGCCTTAATGTTGTAATTGGACGACGCGTGCTACCGCGAGCCGAGCTACTAACGGATGGGGCACACGATAATATAAGCGTATAACCAAAAGTACCAAGTCAATACCAAAAAAAACTGTGTGAAATGAAATGAAATAGTTTTATTCATCATTTATTAAAATAGCGCTTATGACAAATCAGTACAAAATAAAGAAACATAAGTAATAGTAATAGTAGTAGTATAAAAATCATATCAGCTAATATATGTAGACAATTTTGTCTACAGCATGAATGGGCCGCATCGTCCGGGTCGTTACCACTGTCTCACAGAAAACCGGCGTAAAGTAGCAGCTTGCTGCTGCGTTTCGTACGGTGAGTGAGATATCCGGAGGCCCAAATCCCCCTCCCCTTCCCAATCCCTTTCCTTTAAGGTCGGCAACGCGTCCATAATAATTCTTTTCTATTGTGGGCGTACATGGGCGGTGGAGATCGCTTACCATCAGGTGACCCATTTGCTCGTTTGCCGGCCTATACTATAAAAAAAAATATATACATAACATACATAGCATCGTCAAAATACACTGGGCAACTATACATTTTACAATATTTTTACATTAAGTGTGGCTTCGTTCATACGAGTAGGCTGTGCCCTATTCCTGGGTCCGGTCGGTTTGCGCTAGCACGCGTCGCGTCGTTTACCTGGATCATTAGAATAACTTGAGACTTTCTTGAAATCAGATAATGAATCGCCACGACGCGACGTACGAACCGAAAACAATCATGGTATGCAACTGTCTGGATTTAATTTTACAATGCAATTTTTTACAATTCTTTTTTTATTTGCCGTATCAGGTTGTATGCAATAACAATCAGGAATGATGATACAGAATTCGCAGCACTTAAAACTCTATTAATAAACGTTTATGAATATGGGGGTAATGTATTATTAATTATATTAATATGATTAAACCGAATGCTTATCGCAGACTGAGGCGGGCCGAAGGTCAATCCGTTATTCTATTTTATTTAACCAATTAATCAATTTTGTTTTAATCAATACGCCCAAAAGATAGATTCAAAGATATATTCACTTATATCGTGATTTTTGAAAACAAATTACAATAAAATAATGATTATATTGAACTAGCTGTCCCGCGCGGTTTCTCCCGCAACTACAGCAGCTCCATCTACCGGGTCCAATTGTGAATCAAAACGATCCAGGGCGCCACCCAAACGCATACAAAAAAATCATTCAAATCTGTCGGCGGAGTTCAGTCACATACACACGTACAGTAGAATTATATATATAAAGATATAGAAAGTGACTAGATAGTGTCATGTATGCATGATAAGTTCCTAGGTATTAAAGTCTTGTTCCTGCCCGCTAATCAACAGTGTGTAAACACAGCTGTGGTCCGGTTTGAAGGAGCCAGTATCTACTGGAATTTTTATCCATTAAACATGGCTTGGGGTGACGAGCGTAGTGCAGCTTGTTTCTGTTTATGGGCAGGCGTGACGCTTACCACCAAGCGAGCGACTTGCTCATCTCGTCATTCAGATAAATAAAAAAAATAACTTAAAATCCGGAAGATGACATGTGCATGATGTTCTGTGTAAAGAAAACATCCTGACAAGGAAAATTGCAAGTAATATTGCATACTATACGTTTCAAACATGCAATTTGTATGTCTCTTGTCTGTATCAATATAGATCACGGCTAACGCGTGGGTAAATGCTGTTTAACTTAAACGTGTTTTTAAGATACAATATACGCAGAATAACTTGGCTGGCCTGAAGTTTAGTTAACGGCGTCGTGGTTATTGTTTTCAGTTGTTAAGTAGTAGAGCCACGCTGTAGATATTTTTGTCTACAGCATGAATAGGCTGGCTCAACAGCGCTTTGAAGAAAACTGACGAAGTAGCAGCTGGCTGTTAGGTTTCGTACGGTGAATGAAATATCCGAAGGCCCAAATCGCCTTCCCTTTTCCAATCCCTTAATCATCCTTTTTTACTTAAGGTCGGCAACGCGTCCATGCTACTTCTGGTATTGTGGAAGTTCATGGGTGGTGATCAATTACCATCAGATGACCCACTTATTCGCTCACTGACCTACTTGTTCGTTTGACGATCTATGCTATATATTTTTTTATCTGACCTACTGAATACTGATATTCATTTTATGCTGCTTTATGTGTGTACGTGTGTCTGAATGCGTTTGCATTTATTTTATTTACAAGGTATAATCGCTTTTATCTGATAAATTTGTAACTACTACGTAACCGCAATATGATACAATTACAATAAACTCTAAAAATATTTTACACATTACATCAATAATATTTATTGCTTTGTATTACCAATGCACATACTAGCATATTTTTTTTTCTTTTGTATAAGTTGTCTAGTTTAAGAGAAACATTTTACGTTTTTTTTAATAGAGTAGGCCGGCAAACTAGCAAGTAGTTCACCTGATGGTAAGTGATCTCCACCGCCCATGTACGCCCACACTACCAAAAGCTTTATGGGCGCGTTGCCAACCTTAAAGGAAAGGGATAATTAAGGGAATGGTAAGGGGAGGGGATGTGGGCCTCCGGATATCTCACTCACCGTACAAAACGCAGAAAAAAGCTATTTTACGTCGGTTTTCTGTGAGACAGTGTTAACGACCCGGACGAGCCGGCCCATTCATGTTGTAGACAAAGGTGTCTACAGCATGGCTCTACCACTCAACATGTAATGTAAACAAATAAAATGTAATGTAAAAACAACGAGTACCAAATAAAAGTCATAAATTTCAGCGCACACCGAGCAAAGAAGCCTCGCAACGCGAATACCATTGTCGGGCGATTCAAGATTTAGGGTCAATTTATACTAGCGCAGAGTGGAAGCGCATCGAAGCGTCTATCCAAAACTGAACATAACAAATTCAACCTTAACTCCACGGCGTAACGCACACATTACTTCTGAGATTTTAAAAAGACGCGCGCATTCTTCGGAATTCGCTGATTGGTGCGCGCGCATTCGCGGACAGATGCTGCGATGTGCTTCGACTCTGCGCTAGTATAAATTGACCCTTAGAGAGAGCCTCCTGACAAGTGCTGTAAAATGCCGCCATAAATGCCATAACTTATGCTAAAATATATGCACAAAGGCCAGTTATTTCAGGCGTCAATGGTTTCATAGCTTGTTTGTCCCCAGTCAAAACAACTCTAATACTTTGGTAATAAGCATTAGTAGAGTCTGTTGCACATTTCATAAGGCAAGGCCCTGTCGTCAGGCAAACGATATTACCATTTCTGATATAATGCAATGCGATAAGAGCTAGTTCATTGTGTGCTGGTGTTTATAGTACGGTTTTAAACTTTCTCGTACGTAGGAGTATATGATAAATAATCAAGGCCTCTATGCTTTAAAACGATACGAAGTGACGGAGTTCTAACACGTAGACCTAATTTAACATAAAATAACCATAACAATAATAATATTTCCGATATAAATTACTTTACGGAATTTCTATCTTGAATGCTGGCTGCAATTAATACTGGCGCTGTATTTGATTAGCGGAGAATAAGGGATTCAACATTTATACTGGCAATGACTCCTGCCTGCTTAGTATGAGCCCACGAGATATCTCGCGTGCGAGAGGTTAGTTTCTCGTTTACACCGTAAAGTTCATTTTCACGACATAAAGAGAGTGATAGAAATATAAATATAGCGTGAGAAAACGAGACAACATTTTCTCTAGGCGTGAATAAATAAATAAATAACACCCAACAGTCACACACATAGCCCTAACCCCACAGTAAGATACAAGTCTTGTGTCGTGGGTATTAGAAACCGGGCTAGCATGTTAGCTGCGATAGATATGCAGATAAATCGAACGTGAAAACGGGAGATTCCAATTTTCTCGAGGCCTTATGTAAAGCGCGCAGATTCAGTATTTTACTCATCAACTTCAATCAAAATTATAACATCTCATTCATGGCATATTCGTTTTAAACTAATTCACAAAAGCGTAAACAAAATAGAAGCGTCTCGGGCCGTCATAATAACTGTCAGTGGCCGTATTGTGTTCACAGTTCGTACCTACTCGATTAGCATGCAAAACTTGTATAATAAAAATTTCACTTTCTATTCGACGAACATATTGTATTACATTAAATAATACATTTTATTAAATATAAAGTTGATGGTGTGCACTTACAATAATTATAATTTTCGCTTATGTTTTGTTATTATTACATACATTAACTTTAAGTACAGTAAGTCCGTATAATGGCTATCATAAATAATATGATCGTCAAACATATAAATTCACTAGATACAGACAAAACTATGTTAATGACGAGACTAGCAGGTCGCTCGCCTGATGGTAAGCGTCACGCCTGCCCATAAACGGCAACACAACATAAAAAACAACACAAATCAGAACTTACATATGAAGGGACTCGTCACCCCGAGACACGAGATGTTAAGTCTCATGATGTAATTTCACTGGCTTTAATTTCCTTCAAATGGAAACAAAAAGTGCTTAAACACTGCATTGGCAGCAGAAATAGACAAAGCCACCAACCCAGACGGCCTCTCACATACGAGGGTCAACCACCTAGTACTAGCACTAGTATTGATTTATTTTGCGCGTTTTCGATTCGAAAAATCACACATGATTTGTTCGATATTGGAAATTTGTGCTCGGCGATATGGCCTTAGGCTCGCCTCCATCATCGTAGTAAGAAAGCAAGCTCGACGTACCGTGAGTGTAGCACTGTAGCACCTCTGCCTACTCCTGCAGGGATACAGGCGTGAGCTTATGTTATGTAAATTCGCAAAATTAAAAATATCTTGTCACAGCTTCATCATAACTTGATAAAAAAGTTAACGTACACACATAATAATAATATTAAAGTGTACAAAAACACCGGGAGGTTCTCATTGCACAGTCATTTGTGATAGGTGTGTAATTTTCGTTCGATTTAATGACAGCTCGACTCTCAACTTTCACGTCTGTTATTATTTCAGGTTCTAAAAAAATTACATCCAAATATAGCGTAGGCATTTAGGAATATAGGCTTTCACCACCACCGTGAGCAAACATTTGAACATGTATTTCTCGCTATCTTTCTGTGTAAGGTTAAAATGATCGTTTTCCAAGTTGACTTATTGGTTTTACACCTATGGTAACATCATTTCTTCTTGGAACTGCCTTGGTAAGATAATGTCATTTTCAATACTATTGTCAAAGGAGTCGGAATGTCTTGCTTATGGCCGCCATAGTGGACATTTTTTATCCCCCAAGTAAAAAATTTAAAGATGTATGTGATAGTTGGGTTGTCAATAACATGGGTGTCGCTTGCTTCCCTGTGGTAGTCATCCTTAGATCTCAGGAAACAGCAATTTCTTGTTAAGAAAATTAGTGGTGATTCTGCCAAATCAATTGCCGATCTCTCACTTTCAAAGTCAACGAGAGATGGACGTCCTTTTTTTGTGTGCAGTGTGTTCCAGAGGATTGAATGTGGAAAGGTTTTTAGGTAATAGAAATTTAGTTTATATCTTTTTGGATTCAAGCGTGTTTACGGGTGTAATATAGCGCTTATTCACATACGTGTGAAACAAGATATCCATACGTTAAGGCGCGAACGTTACGCATGCGGTCGCAGTCCGCAGACGAACACAGTGTGTCGGAGAAAGTGCCCTCCGACCTAATTTCATAGCTGACGCCATGTGTGGAAGCTGTTTTATTTACTCGTTTTCTTCAGCTGGGAGATGTATTACAGACATATCTATGAAATGTAAAGAGTCTTTAATTTTTTTTGCTAAGTTTATACAGAAAGATATAAGAGTCAAGTTGGTATTATTCGAAATTACAAAAAAATATTCGCTTCGTATCATCTAATCTGAGAGTATTTTTTCGGTAAGTTTTCAAGTTCAATTAGAGAAAACCTTTTTTATCCTGACACGGTACTGGAACTGACGGTGAGTACAGTGCAGTGAAAATATAATATCGATCGTCGAGAGACATTGCGTCCCTTGACGGTCGGCAGAAACGACAAAAGTCCCCGGAACGAGCTGTTCACCACGTGTACTATCCAGTCCGGTACCTACTAAAGTATATTTTGATATCCGGATACCCAAACCCCCTCCCCTTCCCAATCCCTTAATTGTCCTTTTCAATTAAGGTCGGCAACGCGCCCTATAATTCTTTTGGTATTGTAGGCCTACATGGGCGGTGGAGATCACTTACCATCAGGTGACCCACCTGCTCGTTTGCCGGCCTATGATATAAAAAAAGAAAAAAAACAACTAAATGACAAACGACAGATAATTAACGATGAACATAATAATATAATACTAGCATTAACTAATTAAGCATATCCTCTCAAAATACATAGTTACCTATGCGCCAGTGTCACTTCCTAATGCCAATACAGTGGGGCAGCCATCCGGTCCACTCCATAACACTAGTCCACGCAAACGCGGGCCCGTTAATGATTTCGCAATCTACCCACGTATCGCTGTCGTAACATAATAACAACTGTCACTAGGGTTTCCTGGCATTATCGATATATTATTGTATGCTGATTTTGATTGATTATTCGTGTACTAAACACCTAAGGACTGTCAGGTTTTACCGGGCATACGGACGATTTCTAATTACGACAGCCTACGTGGCGCAGTGGGCCCGATTCCCGCACCGAGACAAAATGTTTGCGTGATCCATAGAGTGGTTGACGTCAGGCAGGCAGCCGGTCGTAAAAACTACAAGTATCAAACACATGCACATGTATCAACACTTGGAATACGTACAATCACGTTACAATGTTCTACACATTACAATTATTCTAAACTGCATTTTGCTCGCAGCTCCGTCCGCATGTGTTTTTCAATTGTCTTTTCCGTCATATTTTCGAGACAAAAAGTATCAATATGGCATTTATCATCATTTCTTCCCAGACGGATTGACGTCAGGCAGCCGGACGGTTGTAAAAACTACCAAGCCATATCTTTCTATTACATGTGTTAAAATGTGTGTGTGTGTGGTAAAATGCATGTATTGATGGGGGTTAATTAAATACAATGAAACGATATAGAAATCAAGGTCACCGGTTTAATCCAATTTGACCTTACAGAAAAGCTTGCGCACAAAATTGGATCAAAATAGTTTAAAGCCTGATATTATAAATAGATTTGGATTTGACCTTTGCAGAGGATTAAAAATGAATCACGTAGGTGAACGATGTCGATAGAAACACATTAGACACTGTCTGCAGGAAAGTCTTGAATGAATCATTTTTTCACACAAACTGACAAATTAAACATTTGACTCATATTTTATTATAGTTAGACATAACATTTTGCGTATCGTCTTTTTTTTATTAAAGGAAATTATTCGCATTTCAATGCTGACAATGCGTTGCGAACTAAATTTCAGTGCTTTTATTTAGTTACCGGAAAAATTCCCGATTCGTCACATTGTGAAATGTGCCGTGCGGTCACGTATCACGGTCGCCATTGGCTTGCACCCGAACTGTTAGATAATCACGGACTTTGCGTTGCCATTTTAATGGGTTTGTTGAACTTTTTTTTTATTTTATTTTGCTATGATGTTTTCTTTTGAGTACCTAGGTTAAAGGGTAGGTACACAATAAATTCTGAACTAGGTTCATACCATATTTTATAAATTTCGGTCTACAATAAACACGGAGAAAGTTTAATTTTTGGATTGAATGCATTGACTGATCTTTCGAAGTAACGGAATATGCAATCGTGTCTTATAAAAAATACACCAGATTTGCACTTCGAATTTCCACTTCTTAATATAACGGAATATGGATTTTAATCTTAAAAATGATTTTTGTGCAACCTGCTATCATTGGTCTCTCCGGGAAAAAGTATAAAATCGACAGTCAATATTACAATTCAATTTATTTAATCGCAGATGAAGTCCTCGCGGTGCCTGACAAACACAAATTCGACTCTCGTACATACGTCAAGCCAAAGAAACGAGTGCAAAGACCAAGCATACAGAACATCGTGGAGGTCGTCTCAAACCCGCCGTCGATGTCGCCACACACCTCCCTCACAACATCAGCCAACAAATACATGACATACAATAAGTACAGTATGCCGCTGGGACCCGTCAGTCCAATGATCAGACTGAAGACCTTCAATGTGGACACCAGCACTGAGAATAGTCATGTGATCAAAGAGTACGCGATCAAGAGGCGGAGTTTGGTACAGGATGATGATCCACAGGTTAGTTTTTTTTTAGTTCTAATGTACTTTATATTTAAATTCGTCACACACCTTCCCATTAGTTCCCTATACGCCGAGGAAGTCAGTAGCGACTGATGATAAAGTAAATCGGAACGTCCATTTAAGTATATTATTATATGCTACAATGTTATGTTCTGAACAGTCTATCACGAAACTTGTCAGCAGCAAAACTCTGGCTCATATCTCATAGTTGGAAGAAACTATTACAAGCTTTTTTATACTACTGTATGACAATACGAGCACATCGCTCGCCTGATGGTACGCGGCACGCTTGGCCATTTAACTTGTTAACACGAGATCGAGGTTTTGTTTTTAAAATGCATTATTGGATTAAGCACATGCCTTAAGAATAAGGTATCTCACATGTTTTATATTTAATTATAATGCAGAGAACACATTAATATACAAATAGCATAGCATGCGACACTTGCAAATTACAATATAGATTAACAAAACAACGCTGCTTGTTTAACGTTGCAGTAGAAACACTTGTGGGGCATCTACTAAGCCGACAATAAAGTCTTCAATTTAGTCACGGTATAAAACACTGTGAACGTAACGTATAGGAAATTAATGTGTTGTAACCGGAGTCTCCTTGGGGAAATTTCCAGAGCGCAGAATATTAAATAAGCTCTGGCAGAACTGCCGTGGACTGTACCAAGTATCTATATATAGTGAACTTATGGACGCATCTCCGTTGGGGATATAATGATATTGTTTGCAACCACTAAAACAAAACAGCATAGAAGTAGATAATTATGGATCAGTAGGCTAATTGATTTCGATGGCTTATTGCGCGTTTTCGATAGCTGTCATATGTCATTCGTATACGAGAAATATGTATGAAGCTAATGCATTTCCAATAGAGTCCGTCAGGGTCGTTGTAAGTCATACCCATACATATTTTTGTAATACAGAATGACGTGACAGCTATCGAAAAACTCTGTATTAGACCCATATTATGTATATCATTTGCTGTTCCGTGTTGACTTGATAGAAAACGAAAAGAATTATTAAAACAAATGTTTAGAAGGGCTTTCTAATTTATAACGGGGAATAGTTAGAAAGTAATTGGTACTCTGACTCCACACAGTAGAACACAATTCATATCTGTCTATATCCTACAATATTCAATCCGATCTAAATGTTATTGTACCTCACTTTGTTAAAACTACAGACAAATCTTCGTGGCGTTATCCCGGCTTGTTGCCAGGGTCTGTCTTCTTACTAAGACGCCTCCACTTCTTCCTACCTTGAACATCCTCCGTGGTGAAACCATTGGCTATCATATCTCCCTCTAATACTTCAAGCCAGTGTTGGCCTTATTTGGGCCGGCGCCGTGATCGTACTGGTACGATCTGGCACAGATATTTACGACCGACATACTCCCATGGTTTTCTCAAAACATGACCAAACTGCCTTAAGCGAGAGATTATCTGCCAGATACAAATAAAGCTATAAAAACTTTTATTTCGATTTACTAACTTAATTTATACGTGAACGCGCCGCGCTCACTTCCAAATCAGTTTCGTTGTTCAAACACAACCTTCAAATTGTTGATATTTATAAATGTTTTAATCTCTAACAAAAAAGAAATGTGTTACATGTTTGACCGCTTTTTCTGTTGGGAAATATCAGACCACCAGACCCATCCCAGGTGTATATATCTGTGGTATCGTAAGATCTAAACGAAGGGTTCGATTTGAATAAAATCTGTTCAGCCGTTTAAAAGTTACGCATGTTTTTCTGATTGACGTTGGGTCGGTAATGTTATTATTTTGATGGCTTGAGGTGGTAAAATATCATCCATCAGTACCTACTGATATATACAATACATACTTACGCCTGTTTCCCATAGTAATTATATATGTTTTTTAAAGACTATTCCATGACAAATTCTCGATGACGTGATCGCATCGTGTGCACTTCCTCCATAGCACACCCAAGAGTCATACATCCGGAACTTAATGCTATATTGTGGTCATAAAGAACTGGGAAATATCTAACAACGGCCAGATTCTAACGAAGTAGTTGTAAATTCCAAATATTTATTTCGTTGTTTTGGATTTCTTTGCCCCTTTTGCTAACTTTCGAACTAATTTATATCTAAAATATAACTGATCTGGCTATTCTATATCTACTTCTATGAATGTTCCTAACTTCGGCGCTTCGTTGCGGATTTATAGCATAGAGGCCCAGTTTAACGCCGAATTGATTAATATAGCAGAACTAGCAGATACTAATGGTAATATAAATATTTTCCTGTTTTGGACTAATGTTAGGCCAAACTAACCTAAAATGGCGTACCTAGGTGGAATTCGGATCTCCAAACTCTCAACGTCGCTTCGTCGCGTCGCTGTTGCTGTCCCAAACTCGTCCAACCAACTAAATAAATAAGAACTACTATGATCTCATAAGGGGTCCGATCGATGTCTCCCGAGCTAACGCGACGGCCGTGACATGTAATCTAAGCCGGCGGAAGATATTGCCTTTTCTAGACCTCATCAACGTCGCTCCACATGTCGCTGGCTGGAAATTACAAATTCTATCATGGCAGTTCGCTTTTTAATTAAAGAGATAAGTGACGCGTCAGTTTTCTGTAAGATTATTATGTAGAGCAAAGTGGTAGAGATTTGTCCACAGCACGAATGGGCCGGCTCGACCGGATTATTACCACTATCTCACTGAAAACCGACGTGAAGTAGCAGCTTGCTGTTGATATCCGGACGCTCAAATTCCCAATCCCTTAATCATCTCTTTCCTTCCCAGATCGGCACCGCGTCCTTGAATTTTTAGGTATGAATGTTTATGGTCGGTGGAGATCACCATCGGGTGACACACATGCTCGTTTGCCGGCCTCAGCTATATAAAAAATGTGGCAGTAAAAATAATTGGGCTGTTTATTTTAACCAGTTCTTTATTTGATCAAAAGTGCATCAAGTCTCCAAAACCTCCTGGAGAGGACTTTTCCATTTGTGAATTTAGTCTCCGGAATTAAAAAAACACAACTGTATGTGAATTGAAGAGAAACCAGTCTTGTACCGTTATTTTGATGAACATCGACAGATGCTGTCAATTCTACTATTGACGCGGTAATTAGGTACATAAGAAGTCTGACTGGCTTGTGAAATTTATTATTAATCTTAATTTGGCAAATAAACAAGTAGGTGATTACTGCTGCCCATGAACACAAGTAAAGGAATTGTAGGCGTTGTTGACCCCTGAAAAAAATAATGGGGATTGGAAAAGGGTAGGGGGTATTTAGAGTTTTTTTTTTGGAACAGCGGTTTGGATCAATCAAAAATAAGCTACCGATATATTAATATCGTTATCAAGGAAACAGTATTATACAGGACTACTGTATTTCCATATCTGGTTTATATTGCACACAGAAATGTGGTTACTTGAATGCAAGCCCTGTTGCGTTTAAGTTACATATTCACTGGTAAAAATTTGAATGAAAACTTGTGATGCTCTTGGTGTAATGTTTTTTTTATATCATAGGTCGGTAAACGAGCAAGTGAGTCACCTGATGGTCAGTGATCTCCACCGCCGATGAACACCCAAATATTATAAGAATTATGGGCGTGTTGCCGACCTTAAAAGAATGGGATAATTAAGGGTTTGGGGAGGGGAGGGGTATTTGGGCCATTTGATATCTCACAAACCGTACGAAACGCAGCAGCAAGCCACTATACGTCGGCTTCCTGTGAGACAGTGGTATCGACCCGGTCGAGCCGACCCATTTGTGATGTAGATAAAATTGTCGACAGCGTGTAATTACCACTCAAAATGAAAAGATGCTTGTCCCGTCATCCAACGGATTAATGTGGCCAAGAAATCTAAATAAATCATCCAGGGGATCCTAGTGGACGGAAATATATTGTTCCAGTATTGTCCAATTACATAATATCAGAGTCCTAATATCAGAATCATAATAGTCTGCTATCTCACAGTACTGTACCGTGGGTATCAATACTTTTGGTCCGATCTTATAACACGAAGTAAAAATATTTATGGATATTTTTCTTGATGCATGATTTAAACATCGCGTCCTTCATCTGCCCGGTACGTTACAGAGGTCATCAAGTTTATCTAAATATACAAAGACATTATGATGCCTTCCGCTTTAAAGAAATGATATAGTATAGAATCTATAAATGCATCGCCGGACGTCATCAGGCACCTCACGGCAAAATTAGACAAATGGCGCTCTCGATGTATTTAGCTTCATAATATTAGACTTTGTGAGCAGTGTCGCGAGGTAGCAAAGTTTTTCTTAAACTATAAAGCTTTCAAGCCTTTTTCGACACCGAGCAGGAAAGCTCGGCTAGTCTCTGGGAATGCAAAGCTGTCTTTGATCCGAATCGAAATTAATCAAACATAATTCTGAAATCCCGTCACTCCCCGTTTCCCCTCTTGTCTTATTATTTTATTTCTCACAAGGTCGGCAACGCATCCAAAATTCGTTTTGTTAATAATTGTTTTTAGGAAGCGATAGATACGTCCCATTGTTTGCCTGTCGTAATATAAATAGGTAAACAACATTTATTTAAGTTATACGTTTTCATGCTTTTTAGCACGTATAATGTGGTAATTTTGCGGGCCGGTAAATACGAGTTGTAAGAAAGATTTTTTTGTTAGATTTTATTGTAGTCTGCACTTGCAATACTCGATGTCGATATTTCTTTCTTAATTTTCTATGAAAATGGTGACCACAGATAATACATCAATTTGCAAATGTCTACATTTGTGGCGTAGTATTTTAACGCTCAGTTAAATAACAAATGCCAATATCATTGTAGGTGTAACGCGTTACCTAAATGTATAAAAAATCGTAGTTGGTGCCATTCACCACTTTAAAATTATCATATACTTGGCGTAACATTTTTACGTAACGTGATTAGGCGTCAAACGTAAGCTTGCACATTTATCGTCTACGTGTCCCACTTGATTCGGCCTTGACTCTGAACTTGCATAATGAGATCATGACCGGGTTGGTGGAATTAATAATACGCGTTTAAAATTCCATACGAGCATCGATGCGCACAAGCGGAGTAAGGTGGGTTAGGCAGCGCCGACTATGTTCATGGTTCAAATAGTTTGACATTTAAAAGATCTATGAACAGCCTATGTACACGAGATGTTATCGCATTCGAGCTTCGCTTTATTCTAATTATGAACAGGGTTGCCTCTTGCGTCAAATTTGTCTGGATCATTCAATATTCGACGACCCCGTAAAAATAAAGGTTCTAGTTTCTCATAAATCTGTGTAGATTTTGAACGCCAGAACACAGTGTTCCTCAACATGGTGTTATTTAATTGTGGTGGTAAAAACACTTGGTTGGCTTGGATATAACAAGTGTCGAACTTATTTGTATGGTTTCTTATAAGGCTAATCAATTAAAATAAGTAGAGTGTAGTTTTGTAGAGTGGTAGGCAGTTTTGTCTACAGCATGAATGGCTCGACCGGATTGTTACCACTGTCTCACAGACAACCAACATGGAAAAGTAGCTTGCTGATGCGTTTCGTACGGTGAGTGAGATATCCGGAGGCCCAAATTCCCATCCCAATGTCTTCATCATCTCTTTCGTTAAAGGTCGGCAACGAGTCCATGATTCTTCAGGTATTGTGGATGTTCATGATCAATTAACATCAGGTGCCACACTTGCTCGTTTGCCGGCGTCTGCTATAAAACAGTAAGATTACAACCTGACGATAGCTGAGATTGTCATTTTTATGGGTTTTCGGAGAAAGTGTGCCGTAGAAGTTATATTTATCGGACCGCTAATTATAACTTCGTTGAAATTCGATTGGGGTTACCTTTTATATGTGCAGAAGGACTTGTTGAGGGTTTTCAACTGTATCTGCGGATCACAACGTGTCTAATATTTACAAATTAACTAAGAATGCATACTGATGAATATGATTGCATAATTTCAAGGTGACATGCACTGCAAGTAGACCAAAGAACTGGCCTTGACTATGTTGTATTGCATTATCTTATTAAAAAAACGTCCAATACTAATTTTGTCACCTTCTAAATAAGTATGACTACGGCCCTGAGAGTTTGAGTCATACCGGGTACATATATTATTCTTGTTGACACACGTTATTTTCACAAGATATTCCTGTTTTTATTCCGACCTGCGCTGACCCTCTATATCTCTTTTAAAATATGGGAAGCTCACTGTTTGCGCTGTTGAATTTCACCTCATTTTTGTTCAGCTGCTGGTGAAATTTCACTTGAGTATTGAAGAATTTAATTTATATTTTTAAATATTTGACACTACATTTTGACCTGTGCTTAATTCCAGTGCTGTTCAGGTAGACTAAAAAAGTTATGATGTCATGTAGCTCAGAATATCACAAGTAGCGAGAAATAATGACAAGGCCCTGTTATTATTATATTAATAATTAATATTAGCACCTGATGAGTATTGTCAACTCTACAGTTTGAACTGTAGCTTTGCACGTCATCACAGTTTTTTTTTGTTTAAATCCTCTATATCTACATCACCTATAATTTTAAGACAATTTATTATTATTTTTTTAATTTAAAGTGTTTCTACAGTGTTTTACGGGATTATACAGTTTTGCCGTATTATAGAGATAGAGATGGCAGCACTGATTCTGGTGCTAATGAATGAAAATAATGAGCTTCGTTAAAACTATTCTTTTGTGATGCGATTGGGAGGCAAATTCAATGCGCATTATGCCCCTGAATCAAACAAGTTTCCGAATAAAGACTTATGAATATATTTTATGTAGTTAAAACGAGAAAAAGCATTTTAATAATTTCATTTACCCTAAGAATATATTTATATAATGACAGTGTTTGACTCTGACAAAAAACACGAAAACATCAGCGTGACAAATTAAATTTTTTTATAGACGCCCTTTTAACTTCACACGTCTAAAGAGAAAGTTGTGTTTAAACTGGCGATAAGAATACCTTTTCTGTTGAAGATTGAACTAACCTAAGTAGATCATCGTCTTCTGTCGACACACTGGCAGTCGAGCTTGGTATTTAAAAAACCCAGCGAACGTGTAGCATTTAATACTTCATATTGTCTTGTTTTTAATATCAATATTACCTAATCTGAAAGGTTACAGTTTTAAGTGGAGCGTGACTAGAATAGAGCGCGTTTTAAATCAAATATAAGGAATATTACTGCAGCTAAATTTTTATACATACATAAGAAAAATATTGGTGCATCTATTATTAATAATACCCAAACGCAAAAACACGTGAGTGAATAACAAACAGCAAAAACTGTCGTGCTAAATTATGAGATAAAGAGAAATGATGTTAACATAATTTGTACCTATCTCAGTAATAATAAGTTAAGGCGTTTTACTTCCAAACTCCAGAAAGGATAAATGCGGTGAAAAGTCAATAATGAGACAGATCAGACTTTTTGTTCAAAACACATTTTGTTTGAACTATAATGGGTGATAGAAACGTTTATCAAGCAACAATGAATCAAAGTTTATGATAATGAGTGCACGTGCACAGCTGCACTCTCTGAACAGGTTGGCCAGCGACAGCGGTGGCTACTGTTACAAAACACTACGTGCCTCGATCTTAATTACAATTCGATTGCTGATATTGTTTGATTTATCAACGACTAGTTTGATTACTACAATACTGTTACTAACGATGATGAAGTTGTTTCTGTTTATTATGGAAGTAATAGATAGGATAGGATGTTATTTTACACTATAAATTGCAACAGATTAGAGTTTGAGGATACGATTGGCTATCTAGTAAGTGGTATATGTTTGATGCGTACTACTGGGCTCGCCTCCCTTTACGGCGGGATGCTTGGTAATTAATTTCCCCTAGACGATAACTTGAATTATTTGTGGGGCATTTGGTTACAGATTATTTTTAGGTTAATGTAGGTAAAAGGTACAGGTGGATGGATGACCTGATGATAAATGATCACTACCATATATGTGCAGAATGCCAGAAAGTTGAGAGCCCATTGCCTATTTTTAAGGAAAGGAATAGAGATTGATAACGGGCTTATTATGGAGTTTCTAGCAATCTTACTGCCGTACGAATCAGTAATGTCGCTCCATCTGGTCCGTTTTCTGTGAGATAGTGGTACCACCAAGGTTGAGCCGGTCCATTCAATAATGTCCACAGCGTGACTCTATACAATATCTTTATAAAGCTACTCACAAATATATTTCGGCTGATAGAGATTGGTGGATATTGCAGACGGCAGCCACGTGAGTCCTCACCTTATTCATATAACGGTCACAACAACCTACATTTGCAACCAGTAACAAACAAGTGTTAAACCTTGTTAACGAACCAAAAATACAGTCCACATAATTTAAAATCAGACGATTGTGTGGTTTTTAACCACCAGAGATGAACAGTGGAAGAAGGCTATAACCTCGCCGAATTTCATTCCTCGGTGTTTTCAATTACTTCCTGAAAATGTTGTTATGCACCCACATTAAATAGCTTTAAAAATAAACTTGATCTCCAAATCACAAGACACACACGCATCAGCTCAATAGCTGCTAGTGTGGTTTAAACATATAATAATAATCAAACTGCGTGTCTCTGACGAGCCTGGTTTACAAGAATTGCATTGAAGGGTGTAAGAACATACTGAGTATGATTTGTTATTTTTTTGCCCCTAAAATTGATTTATTTCTTACAACAACGATCAATCAATTATATAATCCGAAGGAAAGTATTTGTTAATACAATAACATAGCGTGCGTGTTATATCGTGACACAGCACTAGCGGCAAAGTGCATTACCTACTATAAGACCCAGTTTCGTTTGAGAAATTATATTACATAACATCGCTAAAGTTAGATTAATTGGACGGCATGTTTTATTATAGACAGGAAATTGTAACTACTCTACCTGCCAGCTACCGTTGATTGAGTTTTAATTTGAAATATAACATCGTATGTGCAAGGAAGTTAGATAGTTAGCCCTTAAATTGGCCAAATTAAGAGAGCCGAAATTCAACGCATCTGATTTTTCTTGTCAATTTGAAGATACTCGTATATTGAAACTGTTTATCACATTGGAAAATGCAGGAAATTATATGTGGATTCAAAAAATATTCACCGAAATGTAAAATCCTTTTAATATACTACTTTTAATATTTTAGGCTCAGTTTTGGATTTTCTATATCAGCGATACTTAATTAAAGAGCTAAACTCGTATTAATGCAGCTGACTCTACTCGTAACATTTCAAATTTCAAATTTATTTCTTTTGCTTTCAAACTTGGCTTTCCCGTTTCCTTGTTGTACCATACCTTCTCTATAAAACTATTATATTGTAATATGTATATCATATTTACCATCTTATTTTTTGTCGATTTCATTAGACTCTATCTTTCTTACTTACTAATTATAACACTCCTTGATTTGTGCCTTCTTCTGTCGAGCTAATCTTTTGTATTCTTCGCCAGCACAGTATACCAGTTTATTATTATAATTCTAACATTCTGTACGTTTGTTACCGCCGCGCCGCGCTGTAACAAATAACCCGCAACAAGTTACATCAGCGCGGTGCAAATTGATCATGAATATTTGACGTTATGTTTGTTGTCATTATCGTATTGTTGTTATTACGTTACAATCGATGAAACAGATTGACATTCTTATTTTTATTATATTTTTCCCGTAAAAAGTATAATACTACGATTTCTATAGGGTAGATGCGTAAACTTGAATTAGAACATTGAAGCCAGTGAAATTATTGGACGAAGTCTCAAGGTGACGAGCGCAGTCCAATGCCATGCAGTGCTTTGTAATTCAAAGTTCTGGGTGGTGTTGCTTTTGTTTATGGGAAGGCGTGGCGCTTACCATCAGGCGAGCGATCTGCTCGTTTCGTCACTCAAGCTATTTAAAAAAAAAACAAAAATATATACGCAATGGAAAATTATACAAAAAAGTTACCCTATTACAAAAACAGTATAAAAACTTATTGAAAAATTAAACCACAATTAATATTTCAAATATTGATTAAAACGCGTGTGAAATAAAATGACAGAGTAGTCAGAGTAGTGAAACCGCCTCGCTATCTCTCTCGTTATCATCTCCCTAGGTTGACGTCATCGTATATGGCGTGCATATTTTTATTGACATTCAACAGACATGCCTCCACCAGATTTAAATAACCTTAAAATGAAATATTTTTGAGGAGATTAATAAAATTCTATTATGAAATATGGGCAATGTAAACTATTGATTAAAATAAAAAACAAATACATGCATCAGACCTATTGTGCCCTTCAGCATTCTTCGTGTATTTGGAAAATACGAACATGTGATGATGATGAGCTAGAGCAGACCTATTGCAACATTATATTATGTATGTTATTCCGTAGAGTGGCTGATCTGATGATCGCCAAATATTATTTGCATATTCGTACTAATTCTTAGAAAACGAAGATTGCCGAAGCGCATGAGTTTAATCGTATTACTGTATATTGCTATGACTTATAGCAATGTGTGGGAATTTAAAATGAAGCCCACAATGGTCTCATAATATCTTTTTTATTTCTTCAGCTGGAAGACGTAGACGTTACGTTAGCATCGGACACGTCAGGGCGGCCGTCGCTGGAGCCTGTGCCGTCGAAACCGATCAACATCGATCTATCACAGCCGGCCCACAACTTGCACAACACATTCACCAAGTGGGTAACTGTATACCACCAGCTGTATACTTACAATTAAGGCATTATATCACTATGGTATTTAATAGGTAGGTTTTATAAATGCAACAATTCAGGATTTAAATAACAGCGACAGTGACAGCCACCGTGGTGAAGCGGGCGATTTACAGGCTGTGCAAAGAGAGCTTACGGGTTCGATTCTCGCATCGAGCCATAAGTTTGTGTGATCCACAATTCACAGATTTGGGTCTTATATTTGTTTTAGTAGAGGGATTGGTATAACTTTGGAGTGTACGTGGGCCACCAATATCTTAGGCCCAAAAATAGCTCTGATGAACGAACGAGGCAATGGCGAAACTTTGCTTCTGTTGCGGGTTGTAGGGGTCAGACGGCGGGACGCCCCATATAATACCAAATACCGTCAAACCTATGGTACGAGAAGGCGGACCCTGGCACGGGTCGGAACAGCGCCAGACAGAAAGAAGAAGGCTGGTTACTTTTTTTTATTAAATAATTCGCCAAACTTTCTCAAATGTACCTCAAATAACGATTGATCATGTTTAGACAGAGAAAGATGCGCGAATCAACAATTATCGAGGATGACTAGGCAATGTAGAGTATGGACATGTTAGCGAAAGTGCTACGTTGTGTCGAAAATATGCGTATTAAGAAATATGGTTCCGTCAGATGAACTTAAATAAGAGGTTCGAATTACTATTGTTATTAAAATTGCCTTTAATAATTATGCTATCATAATTAATCACCTCTGACTAACTGCAGCATATTAATATATAGGGCATATTCTATAGGCTGTAAAGCGAGAGGCCGCGGGTTCGATTCCTGCACCGAGACAAAAAAGTGTTGTGCGATACGCAAATATTTGTTTCGGGTTTAGGTGTTTTCACTATTACGTTTTGGCTCATCTTAGTCATTATGTAGAGCCCTGTTGAATAATATATAAATAAAATAATACACCCAACATCAAACACATAGTCCTGACCTTATCCTAGGTTAACTTGTATCGTGGGTATCAGGAACTACAAGGGACTTACGGTCCCAAAACTCCCAAACCCGAAACAAATATTTGTGAATCACAAACAGTTGTTATCTCGATGCGTGAACCGAACCCGCGGCCTTTCGTTTTACAGGCGTCAAGTCACCCGCTGCGCCACCGTAGCTGTCAAGTGACTATAGGAGTATTTACGGCACTTTCATATTATAATAACATTTTGTAATATAAAATATAAAATAATTTTTTTTTTATATTTCTTTAAAGGTTCATGTTCTTTATTAAATCCATCATTAGTGACGTTCGAAAGTGCACGTATGTAAAGATATCCTACATTTTCACACAAAAGCAAGTAGAGAGGTGGCAACTTTTACTTTCAAAGTAATAACAAGCATATTATAAAAACATTTTGATTTTAGTTTTGTTCAATTTGAAATGTTTATTGACGATGACGCGACATAATTGTTGCATAGTTTCTTACAAAATATTTTCTTTAAATGGACTCAGTGTTTGTGAATTGCGTATCTAATATTTATATAGTGTTCGCGTTTAATAATAATAGAAGAATTGGTTTGGAACGCCAATATTTCCGTAATGGTCAAAAACATATCTTGAATAAGGTAACTTTTTAAAATTCTATATCAAGATACGATTAAGCACCGTCCCTGTACCAAACGCACTTATATCAGCTATATTGAGATAAAATTGACCTTGTATACTGTCTCACTGTTAGGCACGGGTTCGTTTAGTAAAGAGGGATTAGGCCTTTAGTTCATCACGCTGCACTAATGAAAGTTTGCCAACTTCACATACCGTTGAAGTTCTTGAATACTTAAAATTGTCATGTATGAAGGTTTCCTCACCGTGCTTTTGTTAGGAATATTTTTTTAAATACTAATTCACAAGCAAGTTGTAATTGTACATGTTATTCTGTTTACTAATGTTACTACTAATTATTAATATCGAATGGTTAGTGGCCAACTTAGTGTTAAAGTTTGCAGGGCCTCCGACTTGGCTAAACGACTACTGTCAGTTGATAATCAGTATAATATTTCTTAAAATACTAATCCTCAAGTAAGTTGTAATTGTAGTCTATATCGAATGGTCAGTGGCCAACCTAGTGTCGAAAGTTTTTAAGCCGCCCAAAGGCTAAACTACTGCTGTCATGTCAGTTGATAAGACGGACTGCCAGGACCGACTTTTTACGTGCCCCCGAAGCATGGACACGCTCAGTTGAAATACCACTAAGCGGTCACCCATCCATAGACTGACCATGCCAAGGGTTGCTTAACTCGATAATCGTTTACCGATCAGTGAGTACATGTAATAAAGAACTTATTTAAAATACAGTAAATACATAGTAGTTCATGTTTTTTAAATTTATTTTTTTGTTAAATTTATTATTTACAAAATTTCAGTAATGACACACGATACACTACGTGGTTTTAATGCAAAGATTTCCCGAATTTCGATCTGCTAACATTAAATCAATCTAATACTTTTAGATATAAAGACACGACTATATTGTCACGTATTACAATGTTCACGTGCTATTTCGCAAAAATAGTTCACTGCCCGCTACGGCCCCTTGATTAGGTCTAATTTTGTAATTTGGGTCTACAGTAGATGTGGCTACGTATTCGACATTGGCACTCAAGTTCTAGATATTCTCCGCTGTGATTAAACGGTTTTTTATTTTAAAATAGATTGAGAAGAAAATATTCCACTGGAAAATTGTTTTTTTAAAGTCTATACTTTTACGTAATGTTTATGTATTATGAATTTCCAGAGTTCGTATAAGTTTCCGTTCCATAAAATAAATAACAAAAAATATTAGCTCGGTATTCTAATGTCCTGTTGCTGGGCACGGGTCTCTTCTACAAATGAGAGAGATTAGGCCTTAGTCCACCACGTTGGATTAATGCGGGTTTCACACACCATTAAAGTTCTTGTGGTGAATGCTTAGGTTTCCTCAAGATGTTTCCTACACCGTTATAGCAAGTGATAATAAACATTGAATACGCAGGCAACTTAAAAAGTCAGAGGTGCATCCTCTTTGGGTTGGTTTCGGACCTGCAACTTTCGCCATCGTCAGTCCGTACCACTGTCCGCTGATCTATCGCTGCTTTATTTACTTTTACCTTTCTATAGTCTTCATTTGTGTATCACAGTTGGTTCAAGTAGTTAATAATAATTGTTTGTCCCTTCCAGAGGTCTAACAAACATACTAAACGAGCGCGGCAGTCTCAACATGTACCAGAGTGGCGAGTCACTCATGCGCATGTCCCCACCAAGCCTGGTTTCCTCACTAGTCATGGAAAATTCAGGGAACTTCAATATGGAGTCTATGGATAGCAGGCGGTCCATACCCTCACACCGGGACTCCGTTGAGCCTTACCATCATAACCGACCGCCGATGACGGGTGAGATATCGTTTTTGGTCTATAATTACTGAAGCATTGAAGGCCCAGTTTTTGGCTGTATATTTTGAAAGATTTTAGTAAGTTGTGGTATTATTGAATATGAATTCTGCATTTACAGGCTTACCAGTACCAGGGCGTGAAAGCATGGATCCCATGATGACCAGCATGACGCTCAGTATCCTAGACGAAAAGGACATGAGCACGAGCTTCCTATCACAAACCACCTATCCAGACAACGACAGCCTCATGGACTCCCTCCCGCCGAGCCTCGTCAGCTCAGTCAACTCTTCATACATCGTATCCAACACTTCCAAACCCAAGGCGGATCACACCGACTCCAACATATTCAGTTCAGCCACCTTCACACACTTGGATCAGTCCGAGAAACTCCTGTCCGCCCGACCCAGGTGCCAATTGTACAACAGTTTCACAAAACGAGACGCTGCCATACGAAACTCCGAAAGCTACACGAAATCTCGCGAGGAGGCTTGCCAGATAGAAAACAGTAAAGTGTTAAACGAGAACAGTGACAAGAAAGATTCGCCGAAGATTGTTAAACCGAGTCCCGAGATGGGCGAAACGATCACCTTACACTACACAAATAATAAGTTCAAAAGAGACAATGACGCGGAAAAGGAAAATTTCGAGAGAGATGACGCTTTCTACAAGGAAATGGGCATGCAGAAGCCCGAAGATCTTGGTAGGAATAGTTTGAACGTCACGCTGGGGAAGCAAGAGTTGAACGAGATCATACAGGCGCGGCAGAAATTGTCGATGGCGAGGAAAGCGTTGCCGAGTGAACCGGAGCGATCTCTGCCGAACCAAGCGGATACGTCGCCGATAAAGACGATACATTTACCGAACCAAACGATAACAGTACCACGGCAAAGTATGGAGAACGCTTCGGAGTTACTGTCGCGCCGGAGAGCCCTGAATAACGGGTTTGACAGACAGGAAGAGCCACCGAGAGAAGTTAGAGATGTTCCCAGAGAGACACCGAAACGAAACGCAACGTTCAAGAAGGTGTCGCCGAAAACCAGTGCTATGGACACGACAGTGGTGTATGTAAAAGCGGATGAAAATCAGATTATCGATATAAACTCGGCGACACTGAACCTCATCGACACTAGTGAACGGACATTACAGCAAGAGGTACGGGTACGTGGCGTCTTGTGTTGTGCTAACCGCTTGTCCTTTGTGCTCCTATTCGTATATTATGTTTAAGATATATCAATGGTTTGGTGATATCGATAAAATATTAATATCGTTTAGTATTTTTGTCTTGTATAGTACTAATAAACATAAGTTCACGCTTGTATCTCTTAAGGGTTAGGCAGAGGTTGCTACTAGTGCAATCACATAGTATTGGGTACCAATATCTATCGCTTTACATGTTAACTGTTAACTTGTTCCGTCAACTATAATATTTATATCGATACTAATTGAAATTTTATTAATGATAAAATAATGCTCTGAAATATTTGCTATATTACTTAATATCATCATGTTCTATACAAAATCAACTAGTAAGTGTTTCACAGGAGTGGGGCCTTCAAGAGCGTGCGATGGTGGGGTCGACAGAGAGCACAGACACGGGCACATTCAGTTCATCGAGTCCGCCCGACTGTCCCCCTGAGCCTGTACCTTCAAGGGACCCACGGGATCCACGTGAGTACTCCCACTCGTGGGGTATCTGTCAACCTATGGGTGTTGTAACAGCAGGGTTGTGTTGATGTATTTATGTTGTTGTTTTAAAACTTCGTCGATATGTGGGTACGCTTGTACTGTCTCTAATTAATTTTCTTTGTAAATGAATAGTGATTTAGTATATTGTTCTTTGACTGTCTTCTTTATTTCTTTGTATTTTTTTACAAGTGCATGAAATAGCTAATTCAATCAATACAAATGATGTGTAAAATCGATAATTTTAATCAACGATATTTCTAATATTACCTTGCCAATCACCAGTTTCACATGCGACATACATGAAACATTACTATATCACAGCTTTTTGTTTGTCCACAACGGGTAAATGTACGGGTGCTTCCACCGATTGCAGGCCATCAGATAGCATCGACACCATTAACGTCCATGAGGAAGGGTGCAAAGAACGATCTGTTAAACTTGCACAGCACAATATCACCCATATACGATATGATAGACGATAAGTCATACACCCTTGCCAAGGCATTAAGTGGTAACACTACGGCGATGGAGAGAACATTCGATATGCACAACACAACTATTGTAAATACCGCTACGATGGTAAAAAAGACGGCGGCGAAAAGAGATATCTTGGCGGGGAAAGCAAGTCCGGATAGAAGAACGCCCACTTCGCCACAGAAATCACCACCTAGCAGATTATCTCCCACAAATATAGGTAACGATTGTTTGGTTTTATCGATGGTTACGACGTCAAATTTTATCGATACAATTATTATGATATCGATAAATGGTCGAGAATGTGTTTTTGGCTATAATAGACATTATCATGGGACTGGTAAAGATTTTGAATCATGTCTAGGTAATAAGATTTTACTAAAACCATCGATTTGTATTCTCATATCAAGTCACAGCCCTAACTAATCATACTCGTTAAAATTCAACTTGTTTTCGTCATGCGTATCATAATATCAGAATTAACATAAACCATATAAATACATTTTACACGATTTTCAAGTGTTGATATTAAAATATATTTGGCATATTTTTGTACATAATATACAATCCGAATATTACTAACAATGGCACACAAACTACAAACTCATTAAAAAACTATTTGTTAATGAAAATAACTTATAAACCGTCTTTGTGATTAACATTTTTAATTGTACAGCTGCATATTTGTGTTAATCATCTTATCATGGTATTTTAAACCATAGTCAGTCATAATACGGCGTAACCTATAGCTTCTTTCTGTAACTTGTATGGGATTTTTCAATAATGGAGGAAATTAATTTTAATGTATAATATATACCGTGTGTGCAACTTAAGTTATTTTATGGTTCGCCATCTCCATGTTTTTTATCCTTAGAAAACGCTCATCGTTATAATATAAAAATATTGAAAGGTCTGTCTCCTTTAAAAAGTGGAAACTATTTGTGAAAAAGGCTACATTTTCGACACCCGAAAATCCCATAAAAAGCACCTAAAGAATGCGGATCAAAAATTCTTTTGAGGGGGCTTTTGTCGATATGTATGTATTTTAATTTTGTCTGAATTTAATTCCAAGTGGTTTACTCTATTAATGAAAGACCCTATTAGAATGTTTATACGCAAATTTATTTTAATATAGTCGGCACGCGTTCACATCATGAGCACGTTTTACTTTGTTACTCTTGTATTTTAGTATCTTACGGTTCGATGGTACCGCCAGCGGCCATACCAAGGAAGACAAACTTGCCGACCTCCAAACTAAGGCAATATAGTTCGCATAGAGAACTGAGCAGGATACCAGGTGAGCGCTTCTTTGGTTTAATTTTGTCGTAGAAAGTTTTACCGATATCTCGATAATTTTGTGTTATAATTACTGTAGTTCGGTAGTATTTATATGTATTACAGGGTGGCTTTTGTTAATAACATGGTTTTAAAAATGGATTTGTGTACGGACATGGAGCGTGGAAAGATTATAATCTATAACATAACATAATGTTACGCCTGTATCCCCGAAGGGGTAGGCAGAAATTCAACTAGTACATCCACGGTTCGCTGAGCTTAGTTTCTTCCCACAATGTGGTAGGGGGCGTGCCCATTGTCATACCGGGCATAAATTTCAATCCCTGCAATTCATGTGTGATTTTTCAATCAAAAATCTCAAATTGTGATTGCCCGATCTGGGATTTAAACCCAAGACCTCACGGTTTCTCAGACTGTGTAAGCTGCCACTAGACCAGTGAGGCGGTGTGAGAATTGGTTATCGATAATTTTGAGTAATTCAATAATGTAAAAAATTACGTTGCTACACCGACAAAATTATGTATAGCCATAAGAGAATTGCAAGATTAACCATTTTGCTAAAAAATATATATATCAGTATAGCAACATATAACAACATAGTTTAAATGGTCGATATTTTAATTAGTGACGTACGACCTCAAATTGCCTTGAAAACTAACTTATTATAGTAGCTACTATTTTTAAACTTCATATACAATTGACTATTCATATTTCATAGTTACTCTCTTAAAGCAATTGCATCTTGTGTAGGAGGAAGCGAGAGAACACTATTTCACTACATACATGACGAAACTTGTCTGCGGGAGTAACTACTACGATCTACGAGATATAGCATCAATTGATCGATAAATACGTTTTACGTACAGGTAACTCGAGCATGAATCCTCGCGGTGCGAGCGGTCGTACGATGGTGCGTCGCGGAGTGTACGCGTCCAACCCTGCGCTCAGCCCCACTGCGTCCGCAGCACCCGTACCCGCCATAGACCCTTATAGTGTCACCGCACACCTACAGGTTCGACTCTAAAATCACTTCTGTTCCATACCAAACACCTACTTCGTTAGGATTCGTTTTATCTTTTTATTTCACCTTACCAAGATAAAATACGCCATGAAAAATTACTGTCATACTATTATTGCAACATTTTTCCAGGCGATTGTTAGTCTTTGTTAATTTCTTTTTCAAGTAATCTATTGTCACTCGGATATCACAGAAATAGCCGCGTAATATTAAAAATTAAATAACCCTACTTTAGAAACCAGAAGAAAGGCCCACATCGAGGCCGGCAATGCCAGCCCCACCAGCTTTAGTGCGGCAAGGCACCGAGACCTTACGCAGAGAGAGGCCACAGAGTCAACTGGTGGCACCCAAAGATGTGAGTACACACACCGTCATAATTTTTAAGGCTTATATTTATAGCAATATTAGCGAAAAGTCGTTTGTGTATGTAGTGCAGGTAGATATAAATAAATGTTGGTTGCATCTTCTGTCGGTTGATGTTATTGTAATAACCACACTAAGTATTTTATTATTATGACAATTTTAACAACAAATTTAATAACTTACGACAACATACACAATTGACATGTTTCACGACTTTGCCTTAAAACTATATTAATTGGTATTAAATGTATTCTGCTATATCGATTATTGGGCAAGGAATTCGAACTTTAGAAATCGAATAAGAATATAATCATATTTTGTATCATTAATTGTGCTTGCCTAAATTTTATATTTTTCCAGAATCCATAAAATAAAACTGTGGTGTTGGTTTATTTCTACATGTGCCTAATCATGTCGATAATTATTTTTCATTTTATTTTAATATTTGTTTGTCTAACTTCATAATCATTGTGTTATAATCGTGTCGCTGTCTCATATAATCATTTCTTAAAAGAAAATTAGAACCAATTGTATATTTTTTTTAAATCATCGATATCAATAAAAATAGCTGGAACAATGATATCGATGAAATACGTATGTGCTAGCGACGCGACACTCGACTAATATAATACATGTTAACGTTGTGTGTGTGCGTGTGTGCGGGGGCGCAGCTGCGCGGTGCGGGGGGACACAGTGGCGTGCCGGTGTCCATGCGCAACCATCATATACCCGTGAGTTTTGATAACATTTCCCCCATCAACTTTAAGCATAGTTTATAAAAATATTATGTATCGATATAGTCACGACTTACATCAAATTTTAATTTCAAATTGTATATCGACGAGTAGCAGCTTCGAGTGGAGACGTTGCTTCATCATGAGGCATGCTGCGCCATAAGCTAAATTTCATCGCTTCCAGACGACCCATATTCATACATCGTCTGTTTTTTTATCACACTCATTGGAGCTTCAGTCCAAGGCAAAACTTGCCTCAAATTTCTCATCTTAAGACTGAACAAATAATGCATAGCTGAAGACGTTTAGAAGTGTGACTGTACGAACTCTAGTCTCGTAAATGCTGTGGTTCTTGCATGTTGTGTGTTCTTAGTAACGCTTTGTGTGTTGATATTTACATTCATTTCATGTTTATTATTTAACAGCAAAATCAGATGTTCTATATGTTTGGTCCTCATTTTAAACATTATCATTTAGATCACTGTCATATCATCAAATCACAATAATCTCTATTTACTACTTGCAATAACAACTAAAGTTTATTGATGAAATTGGAGTGAGGGTTGCATTGTTCGGTCCAATAACACAATTTTTTGTGATGTACAATTTATTTTGCAATGTATTTTGCAAATATTTTGAATCAAATACAAATTATGTTTTGTTTATTCACTCTCCAAACTCTATTTTATATGTAAAATTATTGCAGTAATAGTGTGAGTGTAGGTTTATTAGAAATGTATTTTTTCAATACAATTTCATAATTCATCCATACTAGTTTCAGATGAGTACCTTTAAGTAACAGTAAGGTGGTATGTAGTTTATAATTGATGCATTTTATGTAAACATGTAATATTATAGTTGTCGTAAAAACAAGAATATAAGAAAACCATTAAACTTAACATTTATCTAATATTTCTTATAATTGTTAAATGAAAGAAATATCTTCAATACCACCCAAATATTACTTTTTATATCGACATTAATTCGATAAAACTTTCGCGTCACTTCGCAGCCACCTACAAGCAGGCCGTACTCGATAGCGAGCGCGTCACAGCTTCGGGTGTCGAGGCCCATCACGGTACCACCTGTACAAAAACCAGCACCCGGTACGTAATACGTATTAGCAGCAGTATTTTTAGATAAGTTTAAACTCATAAAGTGAGCTTATCATTGTCTTAATTTAATATTACTTGTTAATTGGTTAACACGCGAAGATATGAAGGTGGTGTAATATTGAAATGAATTGAATGTTTAAAATCTGTAGTCGATTGGAGGCAGTCATTGTTGTTTTGTATACGTGTACGTATTATACGTTTGTAGCGATTTTTCATCATTTTTATAATAAAATTCTTCATTGTATCATTTATCGAAAATGTAAGCTCCGAGTCTGAATAAATCGATGTAATTAATATATACGAATATAATGTAAAATAATTATCAAACTTTGTATCGTTATGATCATTACTAAAACCTACAATTTCCTCTTCCCGAAATTTTACATACGTCTCATTATCTTGAAGCCAAAATTTTTGAATGATTTACTTCTATCACGTGTGAATTGCACACATATTTTTATAAAATTATTTTTTATATGTGTGGTTTATAGTTCCGATGGCGGTAGTGGATCAGCCACGTTTAGCGTCGAGTGCAAGTGTGGAGTCGCGCGTGTCTGCGTTGCCGCGCCCCTCCCGCCTGCCCGCGCCGCGACGCGCGCTACGGTAAACCCACATACCATCACACGTCCCAATTGGGACAACTTTCTGTTAGTTCTGTCTCACTTACTTCTTGTACTGTGTCATGTGTGTCGTAATCACTGGTGGCGGTTGTCGAATACAATGATTAACATTTAGGCTTTTTTATACAGCAGAATTAGTTGAGCAGATCTTTTACTTGATTGTAAATATATTGCCTGTCTATAAACAGTTTTCTTTCACCTGCCCTTATCCCACTTGCAGTGGGGCCGGTGCATGCTTTTTAACACATGTTACAGAAAGATTTGGCTTTTAGTTACGACCGGCCGACTGCTTGACATCAACCCTTCTGAGGGTCTGTCTATAAGCAGTAATACTCAAAAAAATATTACAAGATACTGCACACTGCACACCCCGGGACATAAGATGTTGTCTCATAGTGCCTAGTAATTTCACTGGCTTTAATGAAATTAGAACACAACAATGCTTGCACACTACTGCTTGACGGTTAAAATAGACAAAGCTATGATACCTACCCAGGTGGACTCTTATATGAAGTACCTACCACCTAATGAGTTGCGAGAATATCGTTCTACAGGAGCGTATGTCGCAAATATGTCTTTATTTTATATGACTTTCGA
Source organism: Mimas tiliae (assembly GCA_905332985.1). Taxonomy (NCBI): domain Eukaryota; kingdom Metazoa; phylum Arthropoda; class Insecta; order Lepidoptera; family Sphingidae; genus Mimas; species Mimas tiliae. The sequence continues at coordinate 8,294,561 of HG995259.1, forward strand.
TGGTCAAAAAGTAGCGAAAGAGCTATATATATATGTATATATATATACTCAATAAAATGGCATTTCATCATAATTAGAGCCGTTATACAGGGTATAAGAGAAACCCTCCCATCAACTGAGGCCCGTATTAAAACCCCTAAACAAAAACAAAACAATCACGTGTACAGAAATCGACACTTAGCAAAGAGCTCACTTGTGTATTGTTCTATAATACGCACTTAAGACAATATGCTGCATTAATCGAGGGCGCGTTCGAAAATTGACTGACATTACTAATGGATTTTCGTCCTAAAATACTTCCCAGTACAGCTGAAGATAGTGAAATGTATTGCCGTTATATTGGTAATTAATACTACAGAATTTTATAAGTAAAGACAACACTGTCAGTAAAACCCGAAATTCATTTTCTAATATATACAGTACCGTCAGTCATTTTGTTATGAAAAGAGGTGAAATCTAGCAAGAGGATCACCTTATGGTAAGTGATCACCGCTGTCCATGGACACCATCAATACCAGAAGAATTGTCAGTGTGTTGCTGCTCTTGGAAGGAAAAATATACAGGCTCTTTTTTTAAGATTCCTAAGTCGCATAAATCTGGAAAGGATGTCATATGGGAAAGAATCATCAATTTTCGAACGCGGGCCAAAACTACATATTTATAAACTCACACACACATAACAAAATGTGCACAAATGGGCCGATCTATCTACATCAGAAGATGTGCATTGCCGACCTTTACATTCGTCCGATTTATATATTTTTGTTTCAGACCACCATCCGTTTACACAGTGGCACCAGCGGCAGATGTCGAGCATTACTGACAAATAGCCTGCTGTGCCAACATACTGGGCCGCAGGACATAACATTGTACAGTGATATAACATGACTGAACTGGTAACGCGTGTCTAACAAACTTGTACGCCAAAACTATTAATATAGCTATGTTACTGAAATGAGTCTGTATGTACTAGTACATCCGGCACGAATCGTGAGCGCCGATGGAGAGTGGGGCACAGTTGAGTCCAATAGATGACGAGCATCGACTGATGAACCAATCGCGTGAAGTGTCTACGCCTCGCGCTTCATCATTTCACCAATCAAAACTACTGCGTAGGAAATCGTCGGTCACGATTCATGCCGGTACCAATTATCTAAATCTGTACCTCAATCTGTATAGAAACCAAGCGTGCCAATATTTACTATATACTGACGTTGTCTCAGCGGTGCGCACTAGTTATATAGTGCGCGTAGCCGTATATGTTGTCTGAGATAGCACACTAAGTTGTAGGACATACGGCGTCTATTTGTATCTTTGGTCTGTTAATTGGTCAACTCATCGACTGAAATAATATTTCATATTATGACAAGTTAGAATGCAAATTTATAATCTAGTTAGGACTGCGCGATATTATGAATAACTAAAAATCCGTCGACCTTCGGTTATTCAAATACTTTCATAGAAAAATCTGTTCATATATGGAATAGCTGTCGTGTAATTCATATACAAAATTGTAAGTTTGAGAGTTCAGATGTAATATGGCGAAGCTGCCACTACTACACACGTAAATGACTCTATTCTTTCGACTTATAACAACTTTACCTTCTAATCACCCTTAGTTCAATGTGTATATGTGACGGGTCTCATCTAACACTACGGCTGCGATTCGGCAAATTATGTGTATGTCGCAATAATGTGACCGCATGTGAGAGCTATCCCAAATGTAGTTTTCCGAACGCCAGACATTTGCCTAATACCAATACGTGTGGCAGTAGCATAAATATTGTCACAATAAGTTCAGTATAAGATACATGTCACAGACCACGGTTAACATAATAGGTCACGTAAGTACTATAATCTGTAAGGGAACGTGTACGTAACGTGTTTTTACTATGTAGACTAATGTTTTCACTGTGGTGCGCAAAGATTATAATATAGTTCGCGTTACCACATTGCGCGAAAAGTTTGTACACGATTTAGTAACATACAACATCTATTATATTATCTGTGATTATAACGATGTAAGGATCTAGTCGGTACATACTGAAATTTATCCAGTGCAAAAATGTATAAGAATCGATTGGGAAGTCTTTGTATAGTCGCCCAAATAACTCGAGTATTGGATGTTTTAATTAAAGCTATACAATACAATAATCAATATCGATATAAGTTGCCTAAAACGAAATTATGCTCTTTTGGGTTGCACTCAGTCGTGTATCGTGATGGTATTAAAATGTAACCTTCTAAGACACCTAGTGATTATTTAACCTCACGCCAGTGATTAAACTACAAATTAGACTAATTATATTTAAATTCCATACATACATTTCGGCATTTTTCTAAATATTAACATTTAACTATAGCTTTTTATATAATCTTAACATTAATTACAAGAATATAAATATTATTACGATTAAAATGCCTGTTATTTATATTCGCATTTCTTTTTTTCTACTCTCTAAATAGGCATGATGTAATTAAAGTTGGTGCAAACCACAAAGAAAGGACGTAAAACGGGGCGAGAAAATGCGGTGCACTTTTAAAGTATTTTTATACAAAATACAATATACCTAGTAAGTTTGAAAATCACAGGACGTGGACGAATTAGCGTCCTCCATTTCTCTCGATAGTTTGTGATTTACTTTGCTATTTGTGACCTATACTGTATTTTGTATGAAATTCTTTTGGACGCCGCGTCCTCGACCGGTTTTACGTCATATATCTTATCTATTAGGCTTGTGCGTAAGTCAAACAACAATTAATTGTAATCGTTATTCTGGCGCGGGCTTAGATAACTTTTTGAAATGACCAATTCGATGATATGTAACATTACTGTGGGTACAATTGGCGCCTTTTTGTCGCATTTTGTACTTAGTGACAATAATTCGTGAATATTATGCACGGAACTGATTTGATTGGAAATTAAAAACTCTATTAATAACATGGTAATCGGATGGTTTAAGTAATATTAACTAATGTTAACCACAGATTCAATATGTAAATAGATCATGTAACTACTACAATCCATAAACTGTCATTGTCTTGCCGTGCGGATTAACCATTATAGTGCGCGTTAGTACGTTGCATAAGATGTCGGCACGCGAAATATCCTATACGGCGTCTAGTTTATATCTTTGATCTGTGATGTTAACAATAAATAAATTTCCATTACCATGCTATTGATCGAACAGTATACATGAGTCCATAATCATTATCACATTAACCAAACTTCATTGACATCTATGTATGAATCTTTAGGAATCTAGACAATTTGATAAATACATAACATTTTTTTTATATTTTCGACATTCAAAGTTTTTTCTAGGAAAATTTTGCTAATGTCTTATGATGGGGGTTATGAAATCCACTTTTCAGACCGTGAAAAGTCCATCAATTTCGTCCTCCGATTAATTTTTACTATTTATTGATAAAACTAAGCTCTCTCGCGTTTCTCATTGATGTTGAATATCAAAAATTTGAAAAAAATACATCAAGCCGGATCATAATTATTTGGTACAAATGCATACAAATTAAGATATTATTCCTATATTGTTTACAAATTTAGTAATAGTGTGAAAATAAACTTGGTCTTAGTAATTTATTTCAGTGTAAGACATTTTGCATTTTGTTTAGATATTGTAATCGTTTAGGGACGTGTAATTTAATTGTATGTGTTTAGACATAAATTTTTATATTTAAAATAATTGTAATGTAACATAACATGTACGTAAAGTATACGCACAGCACGCGAACACGTTTGTAATAAATGTTTACAAGTTACGACAAATGTTTTAAAATAATGCAAGCATCGGCCACGATCACTCGGCGAATCGATGGTGTATGCACAAAATCTTTATGTACATTTATAAATAATTTATATCGTGTACATTATGTTAATTTCTGTCTTGTAATCACGTTATTTCACTATGCTTCCGATTTCACTTTCATAGTATACCTTTTTAACATATCGAAAAACTATGTATATTTATCCACGCAACTTAACTTTCCAGCAGCATTCGTAGCTTCTCATATAAATTTGCATGAATTTTATCCTTTCTACATCGATGTTTTCCGGCCAAAATACAGTATTACGAGTGGATTGTTAAATACGGCAACTCCCGTTTGCAATATACGCAATAAATTATGATTGTATATTTTGTAAACTCGTTATATGTGTACAGGGAGTGTTACGTCTGTATGTTTTGGTTGTTTGAGCTGTATAATATGCGCAATATAATTTGGCTGGTATGAAGTTAGTCGGTAGGTATCGTTGCTAGTCGTTAGGTTTGGTTCGGTACCACCGCCTTGTCTATTTCTGCCGCCAAACAGTAGTGTGTAAGCACGGTTGTGTTTCGGTTTGAAGGACATTATAACCAGTGAAAGTACTGAGCATTATGAGACTTAACATCATATGTAGCGGGCTGATAGCGCAGTCTAGTGTCATGTAATTGAAAGTTCTATGTGGTGTTGTTTCTGTTTATGGGCAAGCGTGATGGATGAGTGATCTGCCGGTTTCGTCAATCAGGGGCTAAGAAAAAACGGCTGTGTCATATATAAAAATCAGTCTCTGTAAACAATAATCATGGTGTCGCTCATTAATAACTACCTTCAGGCAGGTCAAATTATTTTGTACGTATTGTACTGACCGAACGTGTGGGCCGAATGTTTTGCCGAGGCTGTGTTGCGTAAAGCAAGTTATTCACGCCGCGCTGCTTCGCCCGCGGTCGTCTGCGGAGTGCTCTACGTTTATTTGGACACGTTGTGCCTTATTTAGGTAGTGTAAGGGATTTTGTTTTCATTTTCTAATAAAACTTATGTATTTACTGCTGTCTATTTTATTTGCAACCTTTTCTGTAAAATTGGTAAGTATACGTTATTTATTATTATAAGATTGACACGATGTCGTTAATTGTAAAACCGTGGTTTTAAATACCGATGACGCTCGTGTATCAGCTTCCAAACGAAGCTTTTAATCGTCATACATGCTCTACTGCTGGACTGAGTCGTCAGTCGAATATTGCCAGTCAACATAGGTAAAAAATCAGTGGCCTAATGGAAATTTATGACAAACCAGCAAGTGGATCACCTGATGGTGAGTGATATCTACTGCTCATGAATACCAAAAGAAACATGGATGCGTTGTCGACCTTATAGTAAAGATGGTGATAAAAAATAGCGAACATTACCCATCATAAAATAGAGGATAATAATATTTTGAAAATTGAATGGAACTAAAATTAAAACGCGAAAACTCGCTACCTCTCGCATCGCACACATCTTCACCGTACGTAATGTTGATTACGAATATTGACGTTACTAGAGTTATATTCTCTTTGGACGTTACAATATCGCTGTGCATCCTATTTTTTTTTGTCGTTTTACAATATCTACTTCCAGACTAATGATTTATAACATAGTCTTATTTTTATAACTTTTTAGATAATAGATTTTAGTTCACATAACTTAATTGTTATACATACATATGCACTCACGCCTGTAATCCCCGAAGGGGAAGCAGAGGTGTAACCAGTACACCTACATTTCGCCGAGCGTATCTCCGTCCCTTACGTGATAGGGGGCGAGCCTATCGCCATACCGGGCACAAATTTCAGACTCCGGGCTGATTCTGAGCATTTCGCAATAGAAAAATCCAATAGTTACCACTTTACCCGACCCGGGCATCGAACCCGAGAACTCAGCGTTGGCCTCAATCGTAACGCGTACGCATTACAACTGCGCCACTGAGGCATTAATGATTAAAATATTTAAAAATTCGAGACAATTTATGACTCGTGGATTTTTTAACCGACGCAAAAACGGAGGAAGTTTCGCAATTCGTTTGTTTAAGTAATATATTTTTTATGTATGTTCATGCATAAGTATGCATGCAAGTAGTTAACTCGGTCTAATGTGCCCAAAGACTTTAATGTATACTACAGTCTTTGAATATGGCTAACAAAATCGACAAAAATACTAAAATAAAAATAAATAATTTTGAGTTGGTGTAATTAACAATAGCACCCACTCAAAATTAATTAGTTATATTTTTAACGATTGTCACGCAGCCGGTCGGTCGTGGCCGGTCGTAACAACAACCAAAGAGAATCTAAGAACGTGTTAACAACTACAGTCTACAAGCAAAATCTCTCTATAACATTTGTTACAGTCCACAGAGTACTTTTTTTATGAATTAAGACATGTTACGCCGAACTCACTGCGAGTGGATTATGAGCAGGTGGAAGAAAGGGTAAGTTAAAAAGTTTTTCATAAATACATACAGCAAAGGCAAGAATCGATAAAAATAAAAAATACATAAAAACTGTATTGAACACATATTGAACATAATATTCATTTTAACGTAGATTTTTAGGTTCATGTGTTCGTAGGGTTCTGAGCGAGTCAGGTGTGTGTGTGTGTGTGGAATAATACACTTTCTTGATACAACATATATATTAATCATCACAAAGTTTATTACACTGTAACTTATACATTAACCGAGTCGACGTAGGCATAGTCCGTAAAACGCGCGGGGAGTTTTATGCTGCGTGGCGGTCGCACGCGACGGGTTCCGGTGGCCGACTGGCCGTCGTTCGCGACCGGCACTCGCGGCGGAGTCGGTTGGCAACGCGCGCCCCGCGTCCACGGAGCGCCTTGATTGGCTGCGTGGGATCGCGTGATATGAGGCGATGTGGCGCGGGCGCCGCCGAGAACGGCGCGGTGCGTTCGGATATTCGCCCGTGTTATATCCTCCCCCTCCGAGTCACTATGACGCCCCGTTGGTGGCTCGGTAAAAACAGAATGACGCGGGCGACCACGAAGGCGCCGAGGCTGAACTGGGTCTGAGACCTGACCTGCCTGACTATGGTACGGCTTCAGATCGGAAGCGTGGAACTTTCCTAAAGTTTTTGAATGTAAGTCAGCAATTTCATAAGTGGTAGGACTAACAATTTTGCTAATACGATAGGGTCCATCACGTTTCGGCATGAATTTACGGGTCCTACCCTTGGCAGCATTACTGAGTAAATGAGTAGAGACGAAAACTAAGTCACCTACTTGGTAGTGCACCGTCTGTCGGGTCTTGTCAGCATGTTGCTTTCTATCATCCTGTTGATGTTCAGCATACGGAGCGGGTGCTCCCCCTGGTTCAAAGATGTCTCCGTTACACTGTAGAAGAGAAGCTAACCTTTCACGTTCGTGGGGGTTGAGCATGGTTCCTTTGTCGTCTCTCAGGAACTCAGCAGCGGAACAAGACGCAATGTTACTGGGGTACTCATACTCTAAGGGATATACTTTTCCAGAACCATGGAAGCGCCATGTGGAAGTAGCAAAGTTAATCTCCAATCCAGCTGCTGTTAAAAAATCTATGCCAAGTAATGTGTCATTGTCTATGGCATCCGGAAAAACAAAAAAATCTACGTGAACACTCCTACCTTTAATATTAACTTCGAGTGTCGTTGACAGCATCTGGCGTGTTGGTGCTGAACCATCGGCGAGTTTAACACGCATACAATTCTGCTTGAAAGGTTGATTATGCTGTTTTAGTAACGCGTAGAGTGCGGATCCGGCGATCGTTCCTTTGGCCGCGGTATCGATTAATCCCCTTCCTTGGATTCCTAAAATCTCAATACCTAATATAGGTCGACGCGGTGTATCCTCCTGGTGAGAATTTATTGATGAAAAGGTAACGAATCCCTCATTTCCGGATATTGGGGACAACCTACTGGAAAAATTGGTTTCCGGACTTTGTCCTGGTAAACTCATGGTCACCCCATCAGGTAAGCCGATTTCCGAAATTTGTCCCGAAAAATTCATGGACACCCTACTTCGTGATGGACACTGACGAGGTTGATTTTGAAAACTCTCGTTACGTTGTCTATTTATTTTAAAAGGTACACAATAATTCTGTAAATTCTTATTTACGACGCACTGATTATCGCTAGGTACCCTAAGCGGCACTGACTCAAATTCACTAGCTACATGTGTGCGGTTATAAGGCTCCCCCTCAATCATAGGATGGGATGCCGTAGGCATATCGTTTGGATATGCAAAATTACAACTTTTCTGCTTTAATGTACTATTACGAAAAACATTCCTGTTATGTTTAGAAACATTGTTTTTGGGGTGTAAACTTTCACTATTTTTATGTGATATATGACTGTGTTCTGTAGCGGGATGCGCTGTATTTAATTTTATACAATTTGGGCACATAAGATTCCCACTACAATCATTATAAGAACACAAGCCAGGTACAGCCCCAGTACAAGCCTTAGGAGGAACAAAATTACTTACGTGTGCAGACACCTTACCAGCAACTATTGCTCGTGGGGTCATTGACCTTTTCGATATAGGAATTAAATCAAATGAGCTAAAATTCGAGTTACACTTCGAACAATTCGAACGCATCACTCCGCTCTCGCCGCATCCGTAACACGATATTACACTATTCACTTTACTAGCACTAGGCTTATCATTATCAGTTTGTTTTAGTCTACGGCACTGTTCACGAGTATGTCCGTAATTTTTGCAGTATACACAAAACGTAGATTTCCTAGCAGGAGTGGCGTCGGAGTCGCTGCTTGGCCCATGGTGACGCGAAGAAGTCTCCGTTGCTGAAGACCGTCGGCAAAAGGTAGCTCGCTGCGTTGACGGCTGCGCTGTCGTCGTTTTCGTCGGCGACTTCAATCGAGCGCGGGTGCCAGCGGCGGCGCCCTTCGAAGAGTCTGCGCGCGAGTTTTGCGATTCTGATGTGGCTTCCTCGATACTTCGAACCTTTTGAAGGAAGTCATTGAAATTGGAAAATTCCTCTCTGCGTAGTCGTTTACGTATTTTGTAACTGAGAAGTCCATATATCATGTCTAACTGGACTTTTCCACTAAGATCCCCGCTCGGAAGATGTGCTAGCTGGGCGCGCGCTTTGGCCACGAATAGTTCCGTCTTCTCTTGCTGACCTTGTGGGTTGGAGAAGAGTTCCACGTATATACGATGTGGAGGGCGGCTATCTCCGAAAGCGCTGCGCAGGTAATGAAGTGCGCTGTCCCAAGTGGTGACAGTTGCTTTGACTCCTTGCCACCATGTAGCGGCTTCGTGCGTAAGTAGCATCGATAGTCCGCGTAACGCATTGGCGTCACTGACGTTCGCGCAGTCTTTGAATGCTTCTACAGCATCAATGAAACCGTCCAAGGATTCCGTTGTCGCTCCGCTGAAACGAGCCTTGCACGTGGCGAAGTTGCCAGGCGCAGGTTGAGCAGGCGATGACGTGGGTGTGGCCGGCGCGGTTGAAACACGCGCGGGCGAACAAGATGACTGTCGTGCCTCGAAAACTCTTGTCAGAAGTCGCTCGAAATTTTCGGCTTGTGCTTGCTGCAATGATGTTATGAGCGAGGCCATGTCGCTCGCTGTGATGCACGTCGAGCCTTCCGCTGTGGGCACGTGGCGTCCCGCTGACGTAGGCGTAGTCATGACTTGTTCTGGATCCATGTCGAAGAATTCGGTTTGCCGGCGTTTACTGCGCGTCGCGGTACGTGGCATTCTGGAGTTTACCGATCACAACACACACAATTTAAACACACACTTAACTGGCCCGCTCGTTGGGCAGCCAGTTTTAACGTAGATTTTTAGGTTCATGTGTTCGTAGCGTTCTGAGCGAGTCAGGTGTGTGTGTGTGTGTGGAATAATACACTTTCTTGATACAACATATATATTAATCATCACAAAGTTTATTACACTGTAACTTATACATTAACCGAGTCGACGTAGGCATAGTCCGTAAAACGCGCGGGGAGTTTTATGCTGCGTGGCGGTCGCACGCGACGGGTTCCGGTGGCCGACTGGCCGTCGTTCGCGACCGGCACTCGCGGCGGAGTCGGTTGGCAACGCGCGCCCCGCGTCCACGGAGCGCCTTGATTGGCTGCGTGGGATCGCGTGATATGAGGCGATGTGGCGCGGGCGCTGCCGAGAACGGCGCGGTGCGTTCGGATATTCGCCCGTGTTATATCATATCATAAATTAAATGATAATGCCATAAAATAATATTTCTATCAGGCTAGTTTGGGCTTTCGTAAGTATTTTTTTCAATACCTACTTTTCATTGAAATAAAACTAGTTTATACGGATTTTATCGCGGTGTAATATTCGCGTAAACCTAAGAAACCTACTTTTCATTTAATTACATCGCAATAAATACTTCAAATCTAATTTAAGTTTGCTTTCAAACTAAAAATTAAACAGTACCGTGTATGACCAAGTACATAACAATTATTAACTTTGAGGATCTAAACAATGATTCAAAATGTAAGTTCGTCGTATTTCGCCCCGCTCCATCTTAGAAGAAAACAATTGCAGTTAAGTTTAAAAGTGTTTTTATTATATTGGATGTTAATTAAGGATCATTTTAGTAAAATAATAAAAAATAAAAATGCAGCATTTTTTGTATTTTAGCAAAATTAGCGAAAGAAGGAACAATTTCCTGTGTTGCCATATAAAATATCTATAAAATATCTCGCCGAAGACTAGCGTAGCCACCCTGCTGTCATAGTGACGTAAGGTTGTGAGTGTGTGTGTGAACGAAATCGCATGTTACGCTATGTGAGTGTGCGACGTCGTGAGTGCTGTCTGCGAGTAATTTTTGCTTTTTACCTTTTTATTTTTATAATTAACCGATATAGACACAGTGATTAGTAATGTAATAACCTTAAGTGATAAGAATTGTGATATGTCAAAGCGATGGCAAATAATATACGCAGTGTTTTCCTATACTATGTGAACCAGTGCAATAACTCGTCACTTCGGTTGTTTGTCAATGACGTCTGCGTTTAGCGCAGCAAAAAGTGGAATTTTAGTTTGATTGTGACAAGTAGTGCAAACATAAAATATACAAATTGTGTTATTAGATGTGTGTTCGTAAAATGGATGAGTGTGTTCTCCACCTGAAGCTTCTTTCATCAACTGGGGCCAACAGTGGTGGCTCATGAAGAAAGGGTTAGTTTACCTGTTTATGTTTACTTTGTATGTCGCACACATCCTCGATCATAATGTGTAATATCTATTTATATCCTAATTACGGGTGGATTGCGAAAGTTATGGCTATCGTTAGTGTACGGTACAGGTTAGGAGCCAGCCATATATGTTTTTCCTACTCTAGCGCGGTCAAAACTTATTAAACCGCGATAAGGAGATGAATTTATATTAATTTAATTGATTGTCATCATTACGGATATAGCGAATGTTTGTGTGAAGGCAGGGATGTGTTATTTTTTTCTTTTGTTACTTTCTCTTATCCGTGAAGTGAAGGGAGCGAGCGGGATGGCAGCACGCGGTACGCGTTGCGTGAGAAAAGGACGGGGCGCTATAGATCGACATGTACAATACATGTTTTAGACATACACAAAAACTTTTGCTTTAAATATAGGAAACTTGTGGTAACATTATGTGTGAGTTTCAAATGTCATTTTATCTATCTGCAGATAAAACATGTTACTCAATGATTGATGCAACATTTTGTAATGCTGTTATTTCTCTGGGGTTGACCTGGCATCTTATTTTTTTTATTAAATTGCTAATATGTGTAGATGGATACTGTTATGTTGATCCACTATGTATAACATGGCCATACAAAAGTATATGAATAAAACAATCTATATTTTCTGTTACATGATATAAGACTAATTTTATATTTATTACCTGTATTACAAGAATACACTTTAGTATGTACTAAAGAGACATTATAGATTTTTGACTCATCTGTGTACATATTGCTATGTGTGTGATGTGTTTGTATATTATACAATGACTGTGTGTGCCTGTAGGACAATGAAAGATACACCCCTTCCATATAAATACAAACAACATAAATAATGCTCTCTCACACATACTGAAACATGCAAAGGTGTAGCAAAATATTGTATAAAGTTATAACTGCATACAGTTATGAAAAAAATTGGAAATATTCAGAACACTAAATAACCATGCACTGGTCCAGAATAGAGGACAATGATCCATCTATAAATTAAACTATATTTTTTCTGAAAATTTAAATAACATATGAATATTTAAAATAAATATCTAAACAACCATGTAGGTAATTAATTACTTACATGCTTTACAATTATTACTTTTTGATTTATAATCTGAAGTAAAAGGTAAATTATTTGTGTATTAACTATTAGCCTAATGAATCTAAATTACTTATAAATTTTTGTGTGGGTTTTACCATCTCTTAGATAATTTCTTATGAAATGTTAATTTCACTCATGTGAAGGGAGAGCATAGTACTAGTTATATGATTTGTATAGTTCTTGAAATTTTACCTGCAATTAGCTTCTTGTTACATACAGTTAGTTTTATGTTACCTGAACTAAAACATAAATAAAGACTTCACTTTTTTTTACTTGATACATTGAAACAAATTCTCTATCCCACTGCTGGGCACATGCCTACACTGAAGTGCAGCAAAAATACTTTCTTTATTCCATCTAATGTGCAAGCATTAGATGAAATAAAGTCTATGCTTTTACTTGGAATTGTGAATTCAGTATTTGTCAATGGTCTGTAGTTATCAACTTAGAAAAAAGAAATCATAAATTATATATATTTCCATTTTATTATATATGTTCCTCAAAATATCATGTATGAAACTGTTTACAAAGTTAAAAATATACATACATAAGCAGTTACGCCTGTAATCTCCGAAAGGCTAAGCAGAGGTGTAACCAGTACACCCACATTTCACGGAGCTTATTTCCGCCCCATGATGTAATAGGAGGCGTGCCTATCGCCATACCAGGAACTATTCCAGACTCCAGACTGATACTGAGCATTTCGTAATAGAAAAACCCAATATCACTTTTCCTGACCCGGAGACCAAACTCGAGACCTCAGCACAGCAGTTGTACCACACACAAATTACATCTACACCACCAAGTTCACCAGTCATATGTTTAAAAAACATTTGATTACAAAAAAAATACTTTTAACATTGTAGCTATGTAATCCATTCTCACTCACAAGAGAACATATTATTCAGAGATGACAATGTAAGTATCTATTGTTTAATTTTGTTGCATAATTATACCATGTCTATTTTAAACGTTTGATATTTATCCAACACCAAACTAAAGATATTTAAAAGTTTGTTATGTAAAAACATTTGTTTTCCTGTTTTCAGATACTAATGTTATCAAGGTTTAAAATTACAAAGATAAATATAATGTTTATATCATGATAATTTAGCTAATATTTGTGGCAATTTTATTAGTTGTCACCATCTAAACTACAAAACTAAAATTGTAGTAAAAAAGTTGATAACACAATAATTTTTTGTTTTACATAACTAAAATTACCTAGTTAGGTTACAGAAATGGGTAAAATGAATAGTTTTAACAAGTCATTATCATTAAATGCATACATATACATACACACTCACGCCTGAAAAATGAAATAAATTCAATCATATAAATTTATATTCATTCACTCATAGTTCCATTAATGTTTAATAAACGGTGAATTTAGTAAGTCATTGAGTGAGAACTCCCCAGGGTTGTTTACGTCAGGCAAACTGCCAGTCGTAAAAACTACAAGCCTAATCTCTCTGTAACATAGTTAAAAGGTATGATGTGCCAACCCCACTTGAAGAAGAATTTGGAGTGAGAACAGAAAAGCAATCAGTGGCAAAAAAAAAATATTGCCCTAGATAGACAGATGAGCGGGCGGCCCACCTGATGGTAAGTGGTTACCGCCGCCCATGGACCTCAGCAATGCCAGAGCACAGCCAGGCTGCTGCCTACCGTTGATCTCAGTTGATGTATCTCAACTAATCCTTATTTTATTAGCAACAAGAAGTTAAGTAATATTATCAGCATGCAGCATAAAGTGTTGCATGAGTGCATTTTAACAATGTGCATATTTATATTTGTAATACAAACTTCTGAGTGGTGTTACTTCTGGTTATGAGCCAATGAACCTGCTAATCTCATCATTTAAGAAAATAAAGCATCAATAAGCTTTGCATTCTAAATTACTTCATTCATTGAGTTTTAAAAATAAATGTTTGAGTATACTATTTAACTAAGTAGGTTAAAAAGTTACAAAGTTATTGTTTTTTAAAAAGCTGGTGAGGGCTGTCTTTCACTCTCCAGCATCTCACTCATTTGTTATAATTCGAAATTGGTGTCACTTTTGTCATCACTGACCCAACAAGATTAGTGTTCTGTATTTATTAATCTACAATCCTGTAATTTTAGTTTCTTACCACCCATTTGACAAGATTACACTATAATTTTGTTGAGTTCATGATAAGTTAGTTTACTTTCAGTCTAAGCATGTTTTGTCACCTCTGAGAAAGTGCTATTTACTAAATAAAAACCTATACAGAAATCACACTGACATGTATACTGTCTAAAAATATGTCTACTAGGTACATTCAAAAATAGCTATCTTATAAATTTCCTGGTTTAATTTCACTCTAATATTGTGAAATTGCCTCCAGAAATATTGTTACAACCATTATCTGTCCCAAAATAAACAATTTGACACTATTGTCTGTTTATATTCCCCTGAGTCATTAATTCATATTGTTATGTATTGTATCCTTTTAACCAACAGAAAAAACGAAAAAAAACTTCTCTTTCTGCCTGGCATGGCAGGCATTGTGGCGTTCTATTCGGTCTATCTCGGCTTGATGCCAAGGTGGACCATGCCATCATGATTTGACTGTAGATTTGGTATTATGTGGGGCGACCGCCGTCTGACCCCCACAACCCGAAACAATAACAAAGTTTGGCCAATGCTTCGTCCGTTAATCAGAAGAGTACCACATGAAGGTTAATTTGTCTTTAGGTCTAATGATATTTGTAGCCCACTTATACTACAATTGAAATGAAAACTACAAACTTAAAAATAAAATTAACCAATTTTTCTAATCAGTCCTATCTATCATTGGTCATTAAAATGCCATAGAGTAACTTAAAATTGTTTAATTAAATTTAAACCTTTTTTTAAGATTGGGTTTCTTATTTGTAAATAGTTTTGACAACCATAGATTTGCTTGCAGTGTCCTGACCTTTTAATTTCACAATTTACAGCACAGTATTGTACTGTGGTACTTGATTTTACAACAATTTCTTCATACATTTTGCATTGTCATTTGGATTTAAATGTGTGATGAAATATTTGTATAAAGTTTAGCGCAACAGCCTTTGCAATGTTTAAATAAATATCTTAGTTTTAATACTCTGTAGATTTATCAGTTGATATTGTATTATTCTAATTGAAATAACATTATACCATGAATTGTAGAATTATTCCATCGTAGAAAATACCAATTCTTTTCATTCTTGCAAATTCAATAATGGAAACAAACAAAACATAGGTAAAATTACCAGCACGAGTCATGTGCAGAAACTTCACCTGCGCCGGTAGTTCATATATGTCTGAATGGTGGTGGAATGGAAGAAAGTGTATCGCCGACGCTTCACACGAATGGTTCGTCAATCGATGTCATTGTTGGACACAACTGCGCCCTCTGCTTTCTATCTGTGGTCACGACTTATGCCGAAAATAATCTTACTTCGGCAATCAAAAGGCTTATTAATTTGTGTAGGTTGTTTTATAAAAAATAGTAATACAAAAACGTTTCAATATTTATTTTTATAAATCAATTCAAGATAAGTAAAAAACCAAAAGTGACCAATTTTGAGTCAGTGTCCCGAAACGATTGAAAGCTAAATTAATTAAATTGCTATAGCACTGACTCCAATACCTTGTATGTTTTTTGTTTTTGGCTTTTTAGTTTTTTGAGACGGTATCACTTTACAAAGAATACCATTTCCCCAACATGCTTAATCGGTTCAGTGAACACTGGCTGCATTACATCTTCATAAGGCCAGTTTAGTTTTCAATACCAGCTATTTACCATTTTAAATTGACCCCAAAGAAAAAATCCATGCACACAATTCACAAATAACAATCAGTACTTGTCAGTATTGGTTCAATGATAATATAATATTGTGCAGTGTTTATTGATAACAGTTTTAATTTAGTCAACAGTTGTATGTAGGTTGCCACATCAACCACATTACATTATCGCTTCTCCTGTAGATGGGTGACCTACAAAACTTATACTTGTATCACGGACTTGTGTTTTAAACATATTACGTCAAGTTATGAATATGGATGGATTTTAAAGCTTTCTTTATGGTTTAATTAGCTTTTGATCGCGGCTCCGCTCGCAACAATCTTTTATAAAATGTAGCCTATAACTGTTTCCAGATGAATACAGATGTATTCATCAAAATCGATTCAGCGATTTAGGCGTGAAAGCGTACTAAACACAACTCACTTTCGCATTTATAATATTAGTCAGGATTTTGTGTACGTTATGAGTTTGATCAATGAAATGCACTACCGATGAGGTTGTGTAGTAAATTAAGTCTGACACAAAATAAATAAATCTATCGGCGAGGAAGTCACGATCGCATAGAAATTTTACAACTTTACAAAGTCCGTATTTACAGGATTGTTTTAACCGATACGGAACGGATCAGTATTTTAATAACGTTGCTTGTGTGAACTCGCTTATACAACTACATACGCCATCTCCGAATAAAAACGGATACGATAAAACGGACTGCTGTGTGAACGTGTACTAATTGCCCATCACTAGGCTCATAATATATTGTTTCGCAATTGGTATCCTTTACCCCTCCCTGTATAAATTGTGTTTACGTGAACGTCTTCCGATATACCACAGTAGTAGACATAGTGTTACAAACACACTGGGCTCCTCCACCCCTACACCCAAACCTGTCGTCTACCACACGTATGGACACGGGTAAACACTCAGTTATGGATACTTGGCCAGTCGGGAGAGAACTGCGCTCCCCGTAGTGGCGACCGTATTTTTAAGGTGCCATCTGATGTAGATGTCATCCCTATTCTTATCTACCAGCACTATCAAGTCTACCATACTTGATAGTGGCGGTACCCTCAATAGCCATACACTACAGTAGGACTTATTAAGAAAGGCACTAACAGGGAATAAGTGAATATCGGCTAAAGCGTTACCAAACATTTTATCATTCGCCATCCCTTTTACGTATAACTCGCGAGTAACATCCGTTATATGTAAAATATCCACTTCTTTAGCAATTTAAACTCGACTAAATACACATTGGTCGTACAACGCACGTATTAGGACTTCCTGTGCTAAAACGTGGTTCTACAATAGCTGTGTATGTTACATCCTTTTACGTTAGCGGTAAATCAGCCATAAATAATAAATCTCACTCTTACATTGTCCTAGTATTGATAAATTATCACGTTTTTTACTTACTTGAGGAAGTAAGCATAAAACGTGATACTATCTATACATTACGTATACATACATCTTACATATATGCTATAGCAAAAGCTAGTTAGGTCTAAGTAGACTAGACTGCCTCGGTGACGTACGCGTTACTGCGACTGAGGTTGACGCTGGTATCTCGGGTTCGATCCCCGAGTCGGGTAAAAGTGATATTGGGTTTTTCTATTACGAAATGCTCAGTATCAGCCCGGAGTCTGGAATTGTGCCCGGTATGGCGATAGGCTCGCCCATTATCACATCATGGGACGGACGCATCATACGCTCGGCGAAATGTAGATGTACTGGTAACACCTCTGCCTACCCCTACGGGGATTACAGGTGTGAGTGAGGGTAAGACTATTTTTACAATTTATAAAATTTTGCCTAAGAATTTTCTAGGAACTTCAAATAATCATACAATTTGACGTTTCTTAAATAGGTTTAGTGGTTTAAAGCCAATTTAAGATCGTCGTAGAAGTGGGCCTTAAGTCTTAGTTACCACCCTAATAGTGAAAGAATATTTTAAATCGGTTCAGTAGTAAACTACTGAATTATTACCGCCTACATACTTACAAAACAAAATTTACCTACTGATTTATGATAGGTATTAAGTATCTAGATTTAAATACTGCTCTAGGTCACTTGGTCAAGAGATTTATAAGTCTTTGAACCTCTGGGAATTCCGAATCCCCAATTTAGCTTGGTAATCTTGGCACATATAAATATGAGAATAAAACGTTACGGTGGCCATTTTAGGCGCATTGGTTACGGCGTATGAATACTGGGATCGTAGATTATACAAAACGTCGAATGTATTCATTTGAATAATCGACCATCGATAAATTAAACTTGAAATTAAAAGGATTTTAATTAAAAAGGCATACTACAACGTAACTGAATATTTGAATGATAAAATGCTTGGTGGCTTAGCTGAACATAGACAATGCTGATTACTGTTCGATCCCCTGAACGGACACGTGTATTTGTTTTTCATGAATTTATTAGGTACTAATTATGTATGATTTTTATATATAGGTACCTAAACGGACCTACGGTTGACTTTCTTGGTGCTTCTTCTCAGACCATTGGGTATTTCCGAAGCACCGGTACATTCGATCATGACGTGTAAAAGTCTATAGCGACCTAATGACTTATTTAAGGATTTCATCATCTTCCGGCCTTTTTCCAATTTCTACATGGGGTCGGCTCTCCTAGTCGTTCTCCTCCAGAGACGACGCTTCAGGGTCGATATTAAGAATTTGAATAATGTAGCCAACCAAATCCGGCTTTCCAATTCAAAGGACAAAGCCTCCCATAGGCCGTAGATTTTGTTAGCCACGTACATAAGTTTTTCGTACGTTTACTTGTCCTCCAGACATTGCATCATAATGCTCGACTTATATGACTTTTAATTGCCATTATGTTAAAATATTAGCGAGGTAACTTTGATTTAAAAGTAAAATATAACAAATTGGTCCTTATTAAAATTCATTACTTTTATAGAATGTGTTTTATATTTCAAAGCAAGGTAAAGTACGTCTACGATTAAAATTATTTTAAACTAGCTTTTGCTCGCAGTTCTGCCCGCGTGAACTGGTTTTTCGGGTTAAAAAGTAGCCTATGTTCTAGTGCAGGTCATGTTTTACCTGTGTGCCAAATTTCATTCAAAACTGTTCAGCCGTTAAGGTATAATATTGACCAACAAACATGCAAATTCACAAACTCAGAAACATCCAACATTTTACATTTATAATAGCAGTAGAATTTTATAATATAGTAGGATTATGCGCTTCGGCAATCTTCGTATATTTGGGAAATACAAACGCGAGATGAGGATCTGATAAAAAATTAGATTAATTTTTCCCTTGAGTCACTGACCGAACCTGAATGGCTAGGCATATATTACATATTCGTATTAATTCGTAAAAGCCGAAGATTGCCGAAGCACGTCATTTAAATCGAAGTACCATTATTTGAGACATGGAACTCGCCTTGACCCTCGGTTATCAGTGTGCCAAAGGCCAACTATTTACTTTAAAGGTACTCGACGGACCTGTTTTGCAGCATGCAAATAGGATCATCAGATCCCCTTTACATTCTCTACCGGTTTAAATTATAAGACTTGTGTTTGTTTCGGAAGTGATCAGGTTTTCCATTCTGTTTCGGTCTCTTATACCTGTTTGAGATACGTATGATGTAATAAGTTAAGAGAATTACTTTACATTTTTTTTTTAAAGTTTAGAATGTATCCCAAAGGCCTGCTTTTTCTCTTGTACTGGGTTCGGTCTTCTGTCAGCTTCTTCCACGAGTGCATCTAACTCTTATCTGTACTTCTTTTTCGTTCCTCCGCGTTTTCGATGTTACGTTTCGTAGCCACTTTGCCCAACGATCGAGATGCATTCAAAGTACATATGTGTCCCGCCTAGTTCCATTTCAATGTCTTTCTCCCTACTTCTGCATGGCGAGTTTTGGAACAAAGTGTTATACGAACATTAAAAATATATATTTCGTGCAGTGTTTTTAATACCTGGTTAGTTAGTATAAATATTATTTCACAATTTTAATAAGATCGACCATTGTGAAATATGTTTCTATGATTAGAGTAGGTCAAAACAATCATGAATACATGGGACATTTGCTAACTTTCGTATAAACATCCTAAACCTGGTTTGGGCATGTAGAGAGGATGGATGAAAGAAGATTGACGAAATAAATATACATGTCGAGTGTGAATGGTACAGTGGGAGGGGAAGGCCTCGGCGAACTTTTACAGATCATGTTGGAGATATTCTCTATAAAGGCCAGGTTAGGAGTACCCTAAACCGACATACGTGTATGAATAATTTAATGGGAGTGAATGAGGCCAAAGAGGTGTGCTAGAATCGAAGCAAGTGGAAATCCGTTGTCTTTGTCTACCCCAATGGGAAACAGGCGTGAGTCTATGTATGTCTAAATGTATAACTTTTGTAGGATTTTGTGTTATTGGAATTGGAAAAAAAATAGTACATATTTGTTTATCATCATCATTTCTGGAACAAGTGTGGTGATTAGACTCTACTCAATATAATACTGATAGAATAAAAGTGGTACGCGTGCACATAAATTGCAGTAATGGTTAAACACTTAATTATTTTGTGAAAAGTATGTCAGCACTCCGCGCGCCCGTAAACAATGATTTAAAACTATATCGTTAGCTCTATGGTAACGTTTCGCTGTCGATACTCGATAATGGCGGTGCAATTAAATGGCGGCTGTGCGCACGCGTTACCCGTAACAAGCTAGTTGTGCGATGTTTTACGATTGCTGTACACTCGTAATTCACTTACTATCAAAAATGTTCTATAAACACAATTTTAATTAGAACATCTCACTAAACTTGGGTACAACGGCTACAAATCAATGATTCTCCGTCTGAATGCTAACATTTCAATAAACAATCCCAACGTTGTTGATCCAATGTGAGCTTCTTTTATTATCGTTGGTATATCGCGCTTGCTTGTATTTTTTTATAAATTCATTGCATGATCAATAGTAATGTTAATTTACCAATCCGTAACGGCAATTTTTTTGTGTATAATTTGTTGCTGGTGATAATAATGTGTGTAAAATCCCTGCATTTTTTAAGTGTTGGGGTATTCTTTTTTTATTGGTGTATTGAGGGTGTTTGAGAAAACAACATTAGGTACATTGAAATAATAGTCGTGGAAGTATAGTTGTGGAAGGGTGGCTAAATCGTATGAAGGAAGTCGTCGCCATAACTGGGAGACATTTGCTCGCAGTCAGTTAGTCTCTAGTTCACTAACATCAGTGCTCAGTCGACAGTCCAAGAGTTCATTACGCGGTAGCTCTGCTAGTTTACTATTCAAGACTCAAGTAAACTAGTTATAATTAATTAGAGAGCGGTCTCTAGAGAGCCCTGACATGGGGTTATGCTCTGTAAAGCAGTAAAGTTGTAAAAGTGACCAATAACCATTAGTAGAATTGATAACCGTTTTGTATTCATAAAATAATACTCGTCTCACGTAACTTCTAACATAAGTGTGTATTTAAAATTGTCGTATGTCCACAGGATAGTGCGAGACATTCGATTACCTGTACCCATTGACGACACGAAATTATTAATCAAATATTATCTTCCGAAACGCATAATGTATTGATTATTTTGTTATCAATCTATATATTTAATCATTTATATTGATAACTGTATATTAGGATTTACGTATCTAATGAATTCGAGCACGTAGATTGCAATTGCAAAATGCGTCTGAGTCCTTGTGACGTGACTCGTGCGGTCACGGTCCATGCTACACATTGTTTTAATTACTTATTTAACTACTTAAATTGCAATCGCTGTATTAAAATGTACCTATCCCTAAAGAGATTATTCCAACTAAATGTGCTAATATAAAAAATATATGCGGAGAGTTTATCGCACGACAGAGTCAAGAATATTATAATAGAAGATTCTCGTTTACGAGGCCGCATCATGCAATATAACACCGAGAATTGTACAATGCGATCATAAATCAGAGTGTCTGTTATATTCTCGCCATTTTTATAACATAGGCTGGCCAACGAGCACCTGGTGGATTACCTGATGGTGATTGGTAAGTGATCTCCTCCATTCATATATGCTCACAATACCAGAAGAATTATGGACGCGTTGCCGACCTTAAAGGAAAGGGATAATTAAGGGATTGGGAAAGGTAAGGGGATTTGGGTCGTCGGATATCTAACGCACACCGTACGAATTTAGTAGTAAGTCGCTACTATACGACGGTTTTCTGTGAGAGTGGTAACGACCCGGTGGAGCCGGCCCATTCAGTAGCCATGTCTACAGAGTGGCTCTACCACTCAGATTACATCGTACGAGAAGTTCTCTGTGTAAATGAGGCTTAATGGATTCCTTGGTTGATATTATACTAACCTAGATGTTATATAATATGTTGTATTTTACCCAAACACACCTACGAGAATCATGTCACGAGAAAAAAATGGAATCCAAGATCTCGAGGTTCGCGATTAACGTATGTATCCACCGCCACCGGAACAATGAGGGTATCATTTATAATTACACCTGAAACCATAACGTCGTACACACATTAAGTGGAAGAATGTTTTCTCTTACACAAATTACTATTTAAAAAGTACATTATACGTCGTAAACATCTTAGTTAAATACTTTTACGTGAAGTTATTGTCCATAGACAATAAGGGAAATCAGTGCGCTGTTACGTAAGCCCACAACGGGCCGGTAGCGCGCCGCGGCCCACCCGGCAATGTTTGTTTTTGTTACTATCTCCGACGATCCACGTTAAAAGAGCCACTCCACCCCCCTCCTCCCCTACAATTACGGCCACCGAGGGGTACATCGATCATCCGCTTAGTTCGAATAAAAGCTGGTCGTTGCAACTGACACTTCAAAATGATCCTCTTCGACGGAAGCCTCCGGCGTTGCTTTATTTTTTTATTAGTCAAATCAAAGTTATAAGTGCTTGTCTCGTGCTACCACTACGATTGAGGACGATGACTTCAATGGTCTTAGCAGTTTACGGTTTCGATGGATCTTTGTGAAATGTAAATATGTAGACGTTTACATAGGTATTTGCTTTCCTGGAGATATGTGTATACTTATGATTGAGGTGAATATGGCATTAAGTATTTATAATAATAACGAATACGTACTGTTTTAGCTGTAAACTTTTGTTGTCTTTGAGATACCTTTAGTGAGTTTAGTTTGTGGACGTTTCACTGTAAAAACATATATTTTCTTTTTTTGGCCAAAAATACTGTTCTGTAATTAATATTTTTTGTATCACTCTCATTGATTAAGTGTACTAATATTCCAAAATTCATGAATATAATTAATAAAAACATAAAAGGTTCGATTTCACAACGAGCTAAAATAATTGTTTCGTGTAGTAATACTGCTGAGATAGTTATGTTTTTTTTAAATAAAGGGATTGCCCTTCAATGCCTTTTTACGGATACGTTAAAATAACTTTCAAAAATGTGCAGTTTTCCAGACAATAAAAGGCATCATAAATAAGTCCCATAAATGTATGATAATGAGTGAGACCAACGCTCACTTTCTGAGTAAGTTGACAAAAAGTGGAATAAAAAAATAATTACTCGCGAATATTTTGGCTATCATGTCAATGATCATGAAATATGATACAGTATTCTTTTTCCACGAACATGGCGAACTTGACGTTTATTAAAGTGATCAGCGTAATTTTTTCTCACATTAGTGTTACGCCAATTTATATACAAATAAATTATATACAATTTCTCCCTATACACCCTGCTACCTGCTTAGTGTAACACATGATAGAGGTGAGATGCTAGCTTATTATGATGTTGGTGTACAGGCATTTGCATTGTGCAGATCAACGTGTATTTCATAATGTTTATAAGATATATCGGCCTTTCAGTGCCTTGAATGAAAATTGTCTCATTAGTGTTACGATCACTATCATAGTATAAGTATTGTAAATTTATTTCTGTTTCACTTTGCGTCAATTGGTCAAATGGAACACCGATTTATTAAAATCATCGTATGAGTATTAAAATGATTTCATAATATACTTAAAATAACCAAGAACGTCAACATACACATACAATTGTTTAAGATTTACTTTTAATCAGCGGTTACTAATATTAATATGCTTTAAAAGAAAAGAATTAAAGTATTAAAAGTTATTTCCATTAAGTATTTCAATCAGCACAATGAACCTTCGTCTTCGTGAGTACTCTCCGACATTGTTCCTTTGATTAATTGATTCATTCTTTGTGTTTGGCGTTATCCCGGGTTTGCCTCCCTACTAAGACGCCTCCACTTGGCGTGGTCGTGGGCGTCCACCGTAGTGAGACTATTGACTCTCACGGCCACCCCTCATATGGCCATCCAGTGTTTTCTCGTCCACGGAGTCTGGTCCGACTGGCACAGGGATTTGCAGACGTACTTCTTTAGATATAGACCGTCCTTTTCCACAGGTTAATCCTTTGCTCTAGGCGCTGTTTGTCCTTATCTACTAGTGCTATGTCATCAGCATACATGAGCTCTGATGGAGGCTGTTCTTGTATTTCTGCCGTCTTGACATCAAACACAAAACTAAATAGAAAAGGACTCGTCGCCGAGCCCTGGTGGACGCCAACGGTAATCGGGCAAGGGTTATTATCGCCAACAGTTGGCCAAACAGGAAACTAGGATCGGGTGTACAACCAGCACTTACATGCCCCATAATAATGTCAACATAAGAAACAAGCGTCTGGCACACCATTGACCTTCGGCGATCACATAGCCTTTCGATTTCCAAGCCAAAAAAAACGAGGATTTACATTTTTGTCATAAAAATGTAATTTGAATTCGAAATGTGATATCGACCCTAAAAAGCTATAAGACTTGCATTCTATCTTCGTTCAATCCGGTTTTACTAAATTTGTAAAACTATTAAAAACGGTTATAGTATACTAGGTTTTGCTCGCTGCTCCGCTTGCGTGCATGACCTTTTCCGGGATAAAAGAAGCCTATAATCCAGGTCATGGTCTACCTGTGTGCCAAATTTCATTCAGATGTTAAGGCGTGAATGACTTCAAACATACAAATTCACAAACATCCACTTTCACACTTATAATAGTGGTAGGATAGTAGCATAAATCACGGGCATTTAAGGATTTCACCAACCGAAAATGTACGCGTGGGCATAAATTGACACAAACTGTCGTCGCAAAAGAACTTAAGGATAACGACAGTGAATAAACAGCGAAGTTCCAACAGAATTACTGTAACAGTTCATTGAAGTTTGGCGCGAACGTTCCCGAAATCCTCGAATAATTGCAATAAATAGCGAACGTGGAGCGAAGATGTCTCTAATTCTGTTGGCATATCGCCCAACTTGCCGCCACGTTAATGCAAAACGGTTATAAACCGACACGATCAAATCTTTAATGTTTACAAAAAATATCCATCTATAAAAGATAACTTTACCTCTATCATTTCCGGATCAACAACGTATGTTTTATCTCAGCGTTTGTATCGCTTATGTATTTATGATTTAGGTTTTCTCCGAGCTCCAATATTATTTAACCGACAAACTGATAGGTAACTTGGTTACAGTATTCCGCTCTAAGGTGATTTGATTTTGCTCGGTAACTGCAAAAACTGATATGTTATTTGACATACGTTGGAGATATGATGTTCGGGGAGGTTTACGTGAGGAACGTGAAAACTACCACTTGAATTGAATTTTGTACTATTTTACTGGCAAATCGCATGCCATTGGAACCGTCTGAATAGACTTTCAATTGAATTGATCAATAAAAATCATACAGCTTTTGTTGATTCAAGTCAGTTGATCAACGAAAATAGAACAGTGTAGCCCCGCTATTATTATCACGGCCAACTTATTAGCGTAAGTTGAACATAGCAAATTAATTACTATATCATGTTTAAATTTCGCCTCAATGAAAAATATAATGCTTTCTATCCAATTATAACACACCAGAATGCCTTGGCGATTGTCATTCCCCTTGTAATTGCCCCCGACGGAAACAAAGCACGTTAACCGATTTCATCGGATGTGTCAACGAACGCAACGTGTCACTCATTAGTTACCTTTAATGAGGCGCTTTTAACCATCCACAGTTAATAATAGAAAGATGGTAGGGTGGGCCTTGAGAGGGAGGTCCAACTAATCCTAATGCATTAAACATAATTTCCTCGGAGGGCTAAAACCTACCCTCCGCTAAAGGCTTCGACCTTCTTGTTAAAATCTTCGTTTCCGTTTCAAGTTTTAGACAGTTTAGTTCACTTAGCGGTTGGGACATTTGGAAGGATTTCAATTAATAAACTTAAAACTATAATAAATGGCAGCCGTCTTACTCCGACCCTTATGCCACACTAACAAGATCAGCGCTATATGTTTTTCATAGTATATTGCAGAAAGGATTTGATGCGCTACGTCTACTAATTTCTTTTTGGTCCAAATTAAATAAATCAACCACACATTTATTCGGAGCAATTCATCATAAAAATAAGTATAAAAGTGCCTGTAATCCCATTATTACTATATTAATTTTTTGGCGTAATTCACTTCGCACTTCGGAAGATTATAATTAATACTATACTTCAGTTAAACTACAAATTTTGTTAAAGCGCTGAGGGTATTGACGTTTTAATCCGTTAAACCGCATCGGCATGATTGGGTGATGCACGAACATTCAACTACGGTATACGATTTAATGATTGAAATTTAAATTATTACGGTTCGATGGCGGTGTAATTATTGCATTTATTTTACGGGAAATTTCTGTAATAGTTCGCAGATTTTAACCAATAAACTGTTGGTGTGGTGTGATTTCTTCTTAGTACGTTGTTATTTTTAGTGGTAGAGCGCCATTGTAGACAATATTTTCTACAGCGTGGATGGGCCGACATCTATGGCTCGACAGTATAAGTAACACTGTCTCGAAGAAAACCGACGCGAGTTTAATTTTATTAGCTTGAATGACGAGAGGAGCAGGTCGCTCGCCTGATAGTCTGCCCATAAACAGAATCAACGCCACACAGGACTTCTATTATAAAGCTCTGCATGGCACTGGAATGCGCTCGTCATCTCGAGACATAAGTTGTTAAATCTCATAATGCCCAGTACTTTCACTGGCTTCAATGTCCTTCAAAGCGGAACACAACAGTGCTTACACACTGTTGCTTGGCGGCAGAAATAGACAAAGCGGACAAAGACAACCTAAACGACCTCTCGCATATGAGGGACCTACCACCACCACCACCTTATAAATTTCTCCCCTTCCCGTCCGTTTCTTTAAAGACTGCAACGCATCCATGATTTTTCTGGTATCGTGGTTGTTCATGGGCGGTGGAGATCACTTACCATCAGTTGACCCACTTCCTCTTTAGCCGGCCGCTGCTATATAAAATATTCACGTTATACCTATTTCTTTAAATAATCTTTTCGTACAGCGAATGAGATTGTTTTGAATCTGTTACCCTCAACCTGCTTATTGCAAAATCCTATGTGAAAGTTTTAATGTTAGTCAATCATGCCGTAATGCCTGAACGGTTTTGAATGAAATTTGGCACACAGGTAGACCATGACCTGGATTAGGATATAGGCTCCTTTTTATCTTGGAAAAGACCTTTCACGCGGGCTGAGCCGCGAGCAAAAGTTATATGGTAGTCTGTGTGCATTTTTTTTGTCGCTTATCATTTGGAGCACGGTTAATATAAACCTAACCGTGCAAAAGTGTTTCAATTTGTCGTCGATTTGCTATAAATATCATACCGGATAACCGATATGTTTAACCGTTTAACGTAACTTACAAATGAAGTGTTATTTTTAGCTCTGTAAGTCAGCAGCCGGCCGCTGTTTGTACAGGACTTGCTTATTATCGAGCCGCAGCTATATACGCCTATGTTATAGGAATCTTGTTTATTTATAGCGTACCGTTAAATAGGCCAATATGTTTACACGTCGCTAAAATAATAAACGTGTTATGATGTGCACTTATTGCCTTTGGTTGTGTTAGAGTTTTATTTGAGTATTACTGCCGTATTCCGACATGTGAATTATGTTAAGTTGAGTGTAAGTTGGCCACCAACATTTAAGGGCCAAAATCAACCTCACCTGCACCAACGGTACACTCTGCTGATTAACCGACGAGACAATAGCGAAACTTGGTTCGCGTTGCGGGTTGTGGGGGTCAGAATCAGACGGCGGGTCGCCCCATATTATTAACCAACTACCTTTAAATCTATGGTACGAGAAGGCGGACCCTGGTACTTTGCCGGGATAGCGCCAGGTAGAAAGAAAGATTCAATAACCATTTCTAAGAATCTTATTTTTCAGAGACGTTAAATAAGATATTTTCTGTACTCAGTTACGATCATTACGGAGCCTAAAGCGTTTCTTGTATTCGGTGATGAAGAATTCGAAGAAATTGTGACTGCTCTGCTGGGGTCTTGGGTAAACTTGGGTGCATGGCACTACTTCATAATTCAAAGGTCTGATTGGGATTGCGGGACTAATATGGAGTACGTGACAGGCTGTGGCAGATGTGCGGTTGATGACTTCAAAGAACCAATACTATTGAAGACCCCAACTCTCGTACGTAGCTATTGAAACAAAACAACTGCTAATATGCTCATGCGCCATGCCAAAAAAATTGCGGCCATATTCACAGCGTTTTAAGTTCATAACGCTACATGGGAGTGTCGCTCCATTGCGTAGTAATAGTTTAGTTTTCTTTGCTACAGTTAAAACAACGTTAATATATGCACTGATGTAAAAGAGGTAAGTGTGGCATCGAAACTAAATGTACTGTATTCTAAGCGTTTGTCTATGCGGGATCAATGTACAAAGTCCCGTATAAATTATATTGGTACTAGCTTTGCACGCGGAACCGTTCGCTTGAATATATATTACTGGAAAAACGCAATCTATGCCCCATGACCTATCTGGGTCATGGTGTATCTGCGCGCCACATTTCATCCAAATTCATTCTAATGTTAAAATTAAATCCAACTCATCCAAAATTTCAAATTTATAATGTTATAGACGTGTAACCGTGCGTGTAACACAGAGCCCTTCATACTATCACATCATGGGACGGTAACAAACTTAGCGAACCTTGGGTCCACGTGTGCATCTCTATCTCTGAGGACAAAAAGCATGAGCTTATGTTATGTTTAAATTATGTTACAAATCATTTCTTTCTTATTTTATTTATTTCTATTAATACTAAACATTGAGTTACTAATAACAATTGACTTTATGAAAGCAACATGGTTACGTCATGTACGAATTAGGTAATATATTGTGGAAATATCTCAAGCAGATAATCACATTTATTTTCACCCCCAGCAACTGTGTTTAAATATATCCTGATAGAGCCGAAATTGCATTCTATTCTTGGTCCATTGAATCCTTCACGTCGAGATATTTTATGTTTGTTATTTTTGAATGGTGTAAAAGCGGTACGCTTTTTTCCTTTTAGGGGATTGACCCTATCCACTCCCTCAGCGTACCGCGTGATGGAGGTGATGTCATTCACAATGTCTATTTATAACAGTTACTTTTACTCTTAGAAGATTTATGATAATTTTGGGATAATTTTGACTTGGTTCTTGGAGGTGTCGAAAATATTTACTCTGAACATTAGCTATTACTTCATTCAGTCTGTATTATTAGCTAGCTTTACCTACTCAGCTTCCTTTGTGACGAATTTTGACGTTTATATTTTAATGTTTTTTTCGATTAATAGTATTTTTACGATTCTGTCATGACCTCTTTTGTCCTCGGTTTGATGAGGCAAACCCAGTCCAACTCCACCTCGCCGCCTTAATTTGTTTCGTCAATCACGTTTCGTCCATTGTTTCCACGTGCCCAAGTAATTTCTTCAATTAATTAAATAGATAAACGATGAAATGAATTTACATTCTTTCGCCTTTTTGATACATACTGCTGTTAATAACCGGCGGCATCCACTGGTCTCTTAGTTAAAGTATTCCGCCACATAAATTTAATCAACTAGTGTTTACTAAACATACATACTTGTACAATCTTCTGTATGTGAATGTAAAGCTACATTTAGGCGGAGAGAGTTTATCCCATGACACAGACAAGATTATTACAGAAAATTCTTTCTTGCGGCGCAGTGTCATACTATTTTTAAAAATATATGTCGCTGCTTCTTACATGACGGTTTTCTGTTACTAGTTTTCGCTTATCGTCGTTGATAACACAATTCGTTCTATGTAATTTTTTATATATTTTTTTATCGAATCGTACCTAAATCTAATTTTAAACGCGTCCGTAAAATAAATACATATTTAAAAAGCCTATAAAACAACTATTGCCGCAACCCGATAGTTTCTACAAATAAGTATTATTCGCCTCATCTGTAAAGTGCGCCAAAACTGAACGAAACGTATTGCAATATCAACAACAGTCATACAAGAAATTCTCTCCATCTAATAACGAGTTCACACGGTTTGATATTAGTTGATCTAGTACTAAATCGCATTTAATTTGAACCGTCTGTACGGACTTTCAATTGAATTGATCAATAAAAACCATATAGCTTTTGTTGATTCAAATAGAATCAACAAAAATCGAATCGTGTGAACCAGCTATAAATGGGACTTTAGTCGTACGTGCGATTTATAAATTCATCACTTATCTCAGTACGTGCAACATGTATTTTATGAGTATGTTACAATGGACATATTAACGTATAAGAATTAATGTCCATTCATTATAATTGATCAGTCTTCATGATCAGAGTCAAGACCCGAGACAGTCGCCGGTATTTCCTGTTTCCTTTAATAGCTATTCAATCCATTTGTTTTTATTATTTATAAACAAGTTTTATATCAAGTGAATCTAGAATTAATGGGACACCTGATGAGAATAATAATATTGTTGTTCTTTATAAATTAATTAAATCTAGTATATAAGACTTATTAATTAATTATGTTTTTAAACATCCGAATGACGAGATTAACAAGCCGCTCGCCTCATGGTAAGCGACACGATTGCCCATGAACAGTTGCAAAACGAACAAGAACTTTGAATTACGTGGCACTGCGCTGCGCTCGTCATCCTGAGACTCAAGATGTTAATTCTTATAATGTCCAGTAGTTACACTCGCTACAATGTCCTTCAAACCGAAACTCGACAGTGTTTACACATTGCTGCTCGGCGGCAGAAATAGACAATGCATTGTACATACCCAGGCGGACTCTCGCGTACGACAGTCCTACCATCTAATAAACATTATTAATTGACACTCTCATGTTTGCAGACAGACTGACAGGCATTGCTATGTATATGGCTTGGCTTGAAGACACTACATATTTTAATGATAGCTGTTGTAAACTTAGTAGCTCCAGATTGCTTCTTAAATAAAACTCCTTTGCCCGCCAATGTATATAATGAACAAACTTATTACAGATTTAAAACGTGAGCCACAAGAGGTCTTGTAAAATACAAATTTTAAGCAATACAAATGTGACGTTTGTCATACGCTGTTCGACGGCCAAGTGATGTGTAGGTCCGCGGAGTAAAGCGCGCGAGGATGCCTTCACCGCGTAGGTTGTTATATAGAATTATCAACCCACTTCGAAAAAGATAGGATGGTTTTCAATTCGTCTGTATTTTGGTGTGACGTCGAAATATGGAAAACTATTTAACGGATGTCGGATAGTTAAAACCCACTGCGATTTCTGCGGGTCACTGATGGTAAGTGATCTCTACCGCCCATGTACATCCACAATACCAAAAGAGTCATGGGCGCGTTGCCGACCTTAAAAAAATGGGATAATTAAGGGATTGGGAAGGAGAGGGGAATTAGGGCCTCCAGATATCTCACTGACCTTACGAAACGCAGCTATTACTTTACGTCAGTTTTCTGTGATACAGTTGTAACGGCTTGGTCGAGCCTGCTCATTCATTTTGTAGACAAAACTATCTAAAACGTGGCTCTGCCACTCAGCTATATTTTTATCGCTTACACTGCAAGTATTTTTAATAACTCCTTAGGAATCCTAGCAATAGTTGTCAGAAATCTGTTGAATCAGGATTTCCCATTTTTTCTATAAGTTACACCTATCAAATGATATTATATCGACTAGATCTGATTGCCTTTCAAACAATTGCCACGTAAGGTATCTTCATCTGATAGCGAGATAATAATCTCTTGGAACAAAGATGACAGTGCAGTTACAAAAGAAATTGCAAGGATTATGAGAAAAATCTTTTTCTATGTAGTAAACATTCTTAACTGGAGATAAAATAATAAGTTATGTTAACATCGTCTTGATAACATTTTCCTAGTAGACTTGCTATGTGTAATTCCTTTGTGTGCTGCGATAAAGCAGACATTTAGCGCAACGTGCAATTTCACTCTACATTATCTACGAGTATACACACCGCGATGAAAACGTCGATCTACGACTCTACATAGTAAAAATTGGCACGCTTGGTCTCTGTCCAGATCGAATGTTACACCCTCCTTCCTACAATCCAACTATTATTATAAATTTGGATAGTGAATTTGTTTGTTTGTTGATGAATTACGCCTTCGGATATCGATGAAACTTGACAAACAGAAGGACCGACACCTAGATTAAGACGTAGGCTAATTTTTATCTCGTAAAAAGATATTTAAGCAGGCGGATCCGCGAGCAAATGCTAGTCTGTACACCTATATTATATCAGTGATCTGTATTTCTGCCTTTATTATAGGAGATATATGACTACCTACATCTTCCAACAGGCAATTCATGTGACTATTAGAAATATTTAGTTTTCATACGTCAACCTATATTGCCGTTTAATCAACATGCCTTCTTGTAAGTACATCAGTTAATTAACTCGCAAAAACCAATTGGATTCACAAGTTGCTATTGGGTATCCTTAATCAAACGTCGTCGTTTCACTTGAATATGATAGGTTCTAAGAAAATACATATTAATATGCTATGCGAAATTGATAGGATTTACGGTTTTCAAGGATTGACCACTAATGCGGTTTTTTTTATAAATATATAACACCCAACTGTCACACATATAAGCCTGACCCCACAGTAAGATACCGAATCTTGTGTCGTGGGTATCAGGAACTACGAGAGGCTTACGGTCTAACAAGTAACAACACCCAGACCCGAAACAAATATTAGTCTCTGTGCGGGGATCGAACTCACGGCCTCACAGCCGGCTATTCGCCCACTGCGCCACGGAGGCAGTCGTAATTAATTACGACGTAAATTGAGGTAACAAACATTTAAAAAAAACAGTCCAATTGCTAACCTCCTCCTTTTTTTGAAGTCGTTTAAAAATTATAAACAAAGTAAGTACTGTTTTTATTGTGTATATTAAGCATAAATTAAATACCATAGTAGGCTAACAGCCAATAGCCATCGTTAAATTTTTAACAGATTTAAAAAAAGTGTTTCTGTTTTCGTGTGTGACGAGCGCAGTCTAATACCATGCAGAGCTTTATAATTTAAAGTGCTGTGTGGTCTTGCTTCTGTATAAACATGACACGGTAAGCGTCACGCTTGCCCATAAGGGCTTACCATCAGGCGAGCGACCTGCACGTTTCCGTCAATCAAGCCAATAAAAAAAATAAAAGAAAAAGTAATTACAATCATAAGTAAAGTAATTACATAATAGGCTCGCCCCCTATCACATCGTGGGACGGAGATACGCTCGGCGAAATGTGGGTGTACTAGTTACACCTCTGCCTACCTCTTCGGGGATTACAGGCGTGAGTGCGTATGTAATTACAATCAATCAACGCACTCAATATTAACAAAATGCTTAGGTGTACACAATAATAAATGAAACGTCGCGACCTTGTACGGCGTATTGCAACGTTATCTACTTTTAAACACAAAACTGTTTACTTATGCTTTGACTTTTATTATTCACTATAGACTGAATGAATTTGCATAATATTTAAGAATTTTTTTCTGATGAGTTTTCGCGTGCGTATTTTTAGTTTCGTTCGGGAATGGTTCGCTTCATAATAATTATTCTGAAACAAGAATAAATAATAATAAAAATAATAAAATAAATACACCCAACAGTCATACACATAGTCCTGACCCCACACTAGGTAAACCTGTATCGTGGGTATCATGAACTACGAGGGACTTGCGGTCCCACAACAACCATCCCACCCAATCAGACAAACATTTGTCTAGGTGCGGGAATCGAACCCACGACCTCACGCTTCGCAACCGGCTATGTAAGTGGGCTAACAAGTAATAACATCTTATGCCCAAAGCTAACGTCACCTGCACGTGGTACACTCTGCTGATTAACGGACGAGGCAATGGCGGAACTTGGTTCGCGCTGCGGGTTGTGGAGGTCAGACGGCCGGTCGCCTCATATAAGAAGAGAAGGCGGATCCTGGCATTAAGCCGGGATAACGCCGGGCAGAAAGAAAAAGTGTATTTTTGATTTAACATTACTTTATGAGAATATTGAACAGAATGTTGTCTGACTCGTGTTTCTTCAACCGTACATCCATGCCCACTCGTCAGGATTTGTATAGGGAAAGTGAAATATTTATTAAAGAGCACAAACGTGTATTGACACGGCGTCGCGCGGTGCCGGTCCTTTCAACTGGGTCGCGATGAGGTGAGTCGACACAATACCGGGTTACGGGTTTATGTACATACCCACTCACGCCTATATTTCCAGAAGGGGTAGACAGATGGGTAGCCAGTAGGAACATCCACATTTCGCCGAGCTTATTTCCGTGTCATGATATGATAAGAGGCGAGCCTATCGCCATACCAGGCACAATTCCAGATTCCAGGCTGATACTAAGCATTTCATGAGAGTTAACCTAATATCATTTTTACCGGACCCAGGGATCGAACCCTTGACCTCAACACAGCAGTTGTACCGCATACTTATTACAACTGCGCCACCGAGGCAGTTTATGTACCATCCCATCCTTATATTTAAGTATTGTTTCTACTTGTGATTAAGTTTTTACTTTACTTTGATAAAGGACTCAAAAGCCTACTCAAGGACCGGGTTTCCAAGGACCGTGTTTTGTCCCAAACAAAAAGGTGGTGCGGTCTTAATGACTGGTCACCAGTATTGGATTGTCAAATACACGTTTAGTGAACTGGCATTGTTTGATTTTTAGCGCAGAATTCCCAGCTTAAGTAATTTACGTAATATTGTTTAACATCGTATATTAACATATAAGAATTGAATTATGACATATTAATCCATTACCTAATCTGGTCGTACATGACAAAATATCATCGAAATATGAAAACTAGAACGATAACTCTCATATGAATCTGCCAAAAATACGGCTCCACTTATTTACACATGCAAAGGTAAAATCACACGTAACACTCATACACGCAACAATAATTAATGAACATTCCAAATTAATTTTATTTCATAAAAGTTAATGTCTAAATATTACATTTCTAAATCGAGGTACAACGTTCTGCACCGCGCAAAAAAATGACGTATTAAGTGTCACTTAGGGATCATGAATATTTTTTTATGAATTGATGAATGAACGAGCTGCACAGACTTTTATAGCCCAGCCCCTTGCACAGAGTTTTGGTGGGGTCATTTTTTTTGCTTGAGTTACGTTTCTTGTCATCTTATTTCGATGCAAAATATCTAGAAAAATCAGGCAATGAATGAGGTTACATGATTCTACATAAGTAGATACTCTTTAGTTTTATCTCGGTGTGTCCGCAATACCGGCGTGTAGTACCGTAAGGAATCGGGGAAAGTAAATTCTTCAAATCCATAGTCATCGCTAGCAACGGCAAGCCTTATATTATTATAATATTATATGCTAACAATGTGTATAAACACAAGGAAACTCTCCTCCGTCGTCGTCCCAAACATGTTTTGGCAGATCCCAACGACTCCATCACAGTAGCTATCGAAGCAGCACTTTCTCTGCCCAATCCGAATCGCAATAATAATACGCGACCCCGACATAGGACACGCCTACGAGTCCGTAGAACTCCCACAACTGACCGTCGGCACAATGATGTGCAGAGACGGCCCTAAACTATACTCCCCAGCGATTGCTCAAGCTGAGGACTGAGCCATCTAAAAGGCGCCTCTGTGCTTAATCGCTGCTAAGTACTGTATATATTTCTGGCTAGAGCGCCATAAGCGCCGGCTTTATTGTCAGGTGAAGCTGTAAAAGCAATATAAGCTAACAGCAAAAATCCATTCGAAAAAAAAACTGTTTTAAAATATCCAAAATCAATACAAGTTTATAATCGACCGTCATGCAAAATTGGTCACGATTTGAACGAAGACATTTAAGGTCATGTTTTAAGTTTGTTTATTATAATTTCGTTACTTTAGTAGCTATATTTTTTTTATTGCATAGGTCGACAAACGAGGTGAGTCACCTACCTGATGGTAAGTGATCTCCACTGCCCATGTGCGTCCACAATACCAAAAGAATCATGGGCGCGTTGCCGACCTTAAAGGATAGGGATAAATTAAGGGATTGGGAAGAGGAGGGGGAATTTGGGTCTCCGGATATCTCACTCACCGTACGAAACGCAGCAGCAAGTTGCTACTTTACGCCGGTTTTCTGTGAGACAGTGGTAACGACCCGGGCGAGCCGGCCCATTCGTGCTGTAGACACAAGTGTCTAGAGCGTGGCTCTACCACTCTACAATAACAGATATAATAGATTGTTTTCCGGGTGTGTTTCTCATTATTACTTTTTACTTCCCTATTACCTCTTCACTATCTGAAATAAAACTAGTTTATACGGATTTTATCGCGGTTTAATTTTTATTTTAGTCCCGACGTTACCCAACTGCCAGACCTCAAGATACCGTGAGCTCTTTCTGCGTAGATCGGACTAGTGTCAACTAACTTTTTAAATAATTAAAAATAAATGTATAATTTTAAAATGAAGGTAGCCATTGTAACATTAACTTTTCGAGACGACCTACACCTCAGTCTCTCCCGTGACCACGAAGGCTGAAAAGCTTTCGAAACGTCGGGACTAAAATAAAAATTAAACCGCGATAAAATCCGTATAAACTAGTTTTATTTCAATGTGTAATATTCGCGTAAACCTAAGAAATCACTATCTTCACTATCTGTTTATATTGTAGCGGTTTACTAAAATTGGAGGACTATATTAATATTAAACTATAATACTATAGTGTTTTTATGTACATCTTTCACCGGTGAACCTAATAAATAATAAATAGATAAATAAATTATAATAAAGTTATAAAGTTACTGCCTCGGTGGCGCAGTTGTAATGCGTATGCGTTACGACTAAGGCTGAAGCTGAGGTCTCGGGTTCGATTCTCAGGTCGGGTAGAGTGATATTGGGTTTTTCTATCATGAAATGCTAAGTATCAACCTGGAGTCTGTAATTGTGCCCGATATGGCGATAGGCTCGCCCCCTATCACATCATGGGAAGGAGGTACGCTAGGCGAAATGTGGGTGTACTAATTACACCTCTCGGGGATTACAGGCGTGAGTGTGTATGTATGTATGTATAAAGTGTCTGTAAACAAACACCCATCAATAAAAATCTCAGTCAAACACTTTATAAATCGCCTCATCGGTCTAAACGACTTAGGCTGAGTTCATGATTACTCAGTCCTGAGTTCAAATTCCTGTCCTTCGAATTTGTGTCCTGTATGACGATATGCTCACCCCCATCGCATCATGGTACGGAAATAAGCTCCGTGATAGATACAGACATGAGCTTATATGTAAAGAAATTTATTTGCCGGAATTCTTCAACACTTGGTTGTAAAGTAAAAGTGATGGTGCAATTCGTATTCCGTTCATCGAATCTAATGCGTTCAATTGATTTAATACAATGTCGATTGTAGATTGACGTGTTTAGTGTGGAAACCTTTTTAGATTAAAAATGTGATGGTGTTTTTCCATCGTTTTCGTAGATGGAATTTTTATTTTCGACAGCTTTATCAAATATTATTTGCCCGAGAGGATAAAAAGCTTCGGCGATTACGAAGCCTTGGAGGTATCTACGAGTATAAGCTGAAACCGTAACTAAACATGAAAAGATGATATTATTTTAATTATATTCTCAGTTACAATTTTTGCTCTGCCTCAGTGGCTCAGTTGTAATGCGTATGAGGTACGATTGCTGTGCTGAGGTCTCTGGTTCGATCTCCGGATCGGGTAAAAGTGATATAAATGGCTTTACACTTTACAACAATATAAACGATGCAAAATAATAATAGTACTTGAGTGGTAGAGCCACGCTGCAGACAGTTTTGTCTATAGTATGAATGGGCCGGCTCGTCCGGATCGTTACCACTGTCTCAATGAAAACTGACGTAAAGTAGCTGCTGCGTTTCGTATAGTGATTGAGTTTCGTATCCGAAGGCCCAAATCCCCTCCCCTTCCCAATCACTCAATTACCCCCTTCCTTCAAGGTCGGCACCACGTCCCTGATTCTTCTAGTATTGTGGCCGTACATGGGCGGTGAGATAACTTATCATTAGGTGAACCACTTGCTCGTTTGCTGGCCTATGCTATAAAAAAAATACTGTGTATATCGTTGATATTGCAATA
Source organism: Mimas tiliae (assembly GCA_905332985.1). Lineage (NCBI taxonomy): Eukaryota > Metazoa > Arthropoda > Insecta > Lepidoptera > Sphingidae > Mimas > Mimas tiliae. Next base: position 8,333,009 of record HG995259.1, read on the forward strand.
CGTTTTATGTCAGTTTTGGCGCACTTTACAGGAGAGGCGAATAACACTTATTTGTAGAAACTATCGGGTTGCGGCAATAGTTTTATAGGCTTGTTAAATAACTAATTATTTTATTTTACGGACGCGTTTAAAAATAGACTTAGGTCTGATTCAACAAAATAATAAAATTTATAAAAAATGACATAGAACGAATTGACGATATGGCAGTTCTTCGGTACATAAATAAACCCTAAACACACTACTAGGAAGCGAATTGCTTTTAACTGCCATAAAAAACTAAGGTTTTGCATTCGACCCATATGCATGTAAACTTGTTCGCCATTTTTGAGATTCCCCCTCCCTCCTCCGTTGTTATTAATAAGGGCTAAATGATATCCTCAGGGTCCCCAACTCAAATTGTTCATGTTGTTGTCGTTCCAAACGTGTTTACTTACGTTAGCCCCGGTTCGGCCTACTTACCTACATCGGAACACTTTTACTGATTCCAATGAGTCTAGCTCTGAGACTGCTCTATGTTGTAGGTTTATAATAGGACTACTAGCTATCCCTCGCCGTTTCCCCCGTGTCAAATAAATATGACCAATTTATTATTGAAGATCATAATGCCCAGTTATTTTATTGGCTTTTTATGTCCTTCGAACCGAAAAGCAACAGTGCTTACACACTGCTGCTTGGCGGCAGAAATAGACAAAGCGGTGGTACCGACCCAGGCCGCCTCGCATCCGAGGGACCTACCACCTAGTAACGTTTGAACGGCGGAATAGGTTTTCTTCAAATATAGCTAAGAATCATATCGATGAAACTAGCTTTCAAATAAAGGGGTCAAGTTTATTACACACTTATTTTTTGTCTGTGGTTAAATAGAAAACTGTTGTGTATGTAAGGCCTATTTGCCTTTCTGTAATACAATTTAATATTCAATGCACACGCGTTGTTTGTATGTTTTATGTTGATAGTTAGCGTTATATATTACAGTATGCCATGACGTTCAAGTTAAGCCCGATTGTTAAGTCTCATAATGCCGACCAATTTCAATGGCTTCAATATACTTCAAACCGAAACACACTGCTGCTTGGCGGTAGATATAGACAAAGCGGTGTGGCCTTGCGCGGTCTCGTATGTATAATCATATTAACTTGCTAGTAGTAACGGGTTTTGCCGAAAAATTCGCACACAGCAAAGTCACTGTCTATCGTTGAAGGCAGGAACAGTAGAACAGAACAGTAAGCTGTTCCACCGTAACGTATTGCTACTTAGCGGCGGAAATAGGCTAGACGATGGTACTAATCCGCTTGGGCCGAACGCCGAGAAAAAAGTTTAACTTACGGCTGAACTCTTCCATGACTGAAAATATGTTAACTCAAATAATGCCCAGTGATTTCACTGGCTTCAATGTCGTTTAAACTGGAATATAGAAGTGCTTATACACTGCTGCTTGGCGTCAGAAATAGAAAACAGACCTTAATGCATTCTTTAAAATAGGTCACATTAGGTTAGAATATTTCTGTGGCTTACATCACTCATTCTTATTGAATTGAAACTTGAGCGCCGGAAATTTGTGAAATAAGTAATTATTGATTAATGCGCGTGCCGCGGCCGTGTAAGCGATCTGTTGTGTTTGATAAGTCACTGATAAGATGATAGGCGAGGGAGCCGGTATCGGGCAATGTGTCGGCCGCCATCCATCATCCTATGAGGCTACTCATCGCAATAATTCATAATAAATCACCACTTATAATATCAGCCATGTATTATACTATCCCACTGCTGGGAACAGGTCTCTACTAATGATAGGGGATAGGCCTTAGTCTACCACGCTCGCCTAATGCGGGTTGGTTCATATGCATCGAACATCGCCACTTCTATGCAATAAATATTTTTCATAGCGAATCTTATACCCGATTTCAACTTAACTTGAGTTGATCGCCCGACTTATTTTTTTTTATACCATAAGCTAGTAAATGAGCAAGTAGGTCACCTGGTGGTTAGTGATCTCCAACGCTCATGTACGTCCACAATACCAGCAGATTTACAGATGCGTTGCTGACCTTAAAGGAAAAGGATAATTAAGGGATTAGATTTGGACCACCGCATATCTCAATCACTGTATGAAACGCAGCAGCAAGTCGCTTCTTTTCGTCCGTTTTCTGTGAGATAGTGGTAACAACCCAGTCGAGCCGCCCCAATCATGCTGTAGACAAAACTGTCTACAACGAGACTCTAGCACTCAAAAATTAAAGATGTGTGACTTCAGTTTATCTTTAACCGACTTTGATATGTATTTACGTGATATCTCCGCCTAATATAATCCGATTTAGGTGTTTTTTTAAATATTTTGTATAACGTTTTCTATTCTATTTCTAGTTACTTTTTATGTTAGTATTCTATTTCTAAGTTATCATACTATTTCTAATTGTGTTATAAATTATGACATCGAAATTAATGATGGCTGCTATTAGATAAGTCAATTGGCGATAACCACTACTTGAAAGCATTTATCTAAACACAGCAAATCTAATTCACCATCTAGCCAAACACCGGTCTCGTCCACTGATCAGTGTGCCTAGTGCGAGGTTTTTTCGATATCTATCACGTCATTCGTATACGAGAAATATTATGTGTGTAGTTAATAGTTTATCAATGTATCCACGAGTAGCAGTTTACGGATCTGCATTATATTTTCGTAAAGACGGATTACGTACAGGTATCGAAAAACTCGCATTAGAGGCACTGAAGTAACATACTTCCGTTCGTAGCGGAGTCACGTGCCAAGGTCTCGTCCTATCTGCCTAGTAACGATCCTAACACCTAACCGCCCCCGCCGTCTGCCCGGCTTACGGCGACCTTGACATGAATAAACTCATTTTTATTCTTACCACAATGCCTGAAGCCAATCTTCCATCTGTTTATGATACTCTTAAAGCCATTACTGTATACGTATTAAAATCCAAGTAAAAACTGCGACTCTGTAGACGTAATTTAAGGCGCCCTACGGCTAGGTGCGGCGAAGTACGCAAAGTAGGTAACGGTTTTATGAATTATTTAGTGGACTGTTTAGGATTTTATGGATTTGGACAAAATTAATGTCTTTATTCACAAGATTATTATTTTCCTGACTGAATGACTGCCTCGGTGGCGCAATTGTAATGGTGTACGCGTTACGACTGAGGTTGACGCTGAGGTCTCGGGTTCGATCCCGGGGTGGGGTAAAAGTGCTCATTTTATATTACAAAATGCTCGATGGCGATAGGCTCGCTGCCCAATCACATCATAGGACGGAGATACGCTCGGCGAAATGTGGGTGTACTGGTTACACCTCTGCCTACCCCTTCGGGGTTTACAGGCGTGAGTTCGTATGTATGTATGATTATTTTCCATGGCGTTATCCCGGCCTTATGCTAAGGTCAACCTTCCTACTTATACGCTTCTGCTTCGCCCTAGTCTTAGCATTCTCCGTCGTAAGATCATTGGCTCTCGTATCCTCCTATAATAAGTCAAGGCACCGCATTTTAGGCCATCCGCGGCACGGTATCCCTGACCTGATCTACCATTTGGTGGAATTTCACCATTTCTGTTTACCATGGTCGCCAGTCCGGTACAAAAATGTTTAAGTACCCTCCCAGCAGCATGATCAGGTAACCTCTCATCAGATATTTATTACCAAAAAAATATTTATGCGTCTCTAATGACAGGGTTTCTCAATTAATTATATCATTGCCACCGTTTGGCAGTATCGGCATAGTTTAATCGTACCCATTCTGGGATTCGAAGTTACGTCACTCCAGCGCAGTGATCGCATAACATTTGCATGTTACCAATCTAACTGGAAAGTCCTCGCGATTTTTAATCCCAACTAATATGTGAAATATTAAAGAAGCTGTTAATACTTCACGCTTAATAAATTGTAGGCCGGTCGGAACTAAATTTATTCCATCATTCGTCGCGTCTGATTTATCGCTTGAAACTTAAATTAATAGTTTGAGGAAGTCGTCAACAGCAAGGCGGCTGGTCCAACCGACTCGTTACACCGTGACAACGTCTTAAAATAACTAGTCAAGTTTTTTTAAATGGGTCGGCACATGACTTGAAGCAAAACTGATGGTAAGTTCAATGTATTCTTCCTTCACCTGCCCCTATCCCACTCGCAGTGGGGTTGGGGCAACATGCTTTTAAAACATGTGGGAGAAAACACTTAGACCCGAAACATTATATTTGTGGATCACACAAACATTTGTCTCGGTGCGGGAAGCGAATCCGCTGCCTTTCGCTTCCCAGCCGGCTACTCGCCTACTGCGCCATGGACGCTGTAATAAATGTATTACAAAAAAGAAGTGTTCCAATATGGTAAGTGGGTATACACACGGGTTATACCGAAACACGTCTCACGGAATACGGTTTTTTTACCATGAGTATGGTGGTCGCTATCGTGTCATGTGCATGTGGTAGCTAATTAGCTATCGACATTCGGTCTTGTTAGACTACTACTGAGCTATCTTAAACTAACACCCGGTTTCTAAAACACCTGTTACTTAACATAGAATTCAAATTAATATTATGTATGCCAGACGCTATTACAGAGAGATCAGAGATTATTAAAATGTTCACTAAATAACGTTTCAGAAACTCAAATTTATTTGACAGCGGTGTCAAAATGAAAATTATGTTGATTGATCAGCTTTTGAGAAACGGGGTGTTAGCCAAAAATTTGGTTGCAATAAACTCTTGGTCGCTTCCTAACATTACCTCGTAATGAGTAGATGGTAAAGTTGGTAAACTTGACTGCGACCACACGTCCAGAATGTGTTGATGCCTTGTGAGACTGTCTTAATGAATGGACTGAGTTTTTTTTTAAACGCCATGTCTGTTTACAGTGCAGTAAAGTGACTGCTTTATTATTAATGGGAGCGTTGAGTTAAAAGGATGTCTCCAGCACATGAAGCAATGTTACAATATTTGTCCTTAGAACGTTTACTTTGCGTAGGAAGAGTATTATGAACTCGTTGATCCCTTCCTTGGCTGCAATTACTAGTATCTATATTTTTTTGGCTCTTGGCATCGGCCTCCTAATATTGTTTTTTTGTCTAATTCAACATCTGACCTATTTACCTTTATGGTTTACGTAGTTTCTTCTCCTTCATTTCCAACCCTCCACTACCCATCTGCAGAACCCACGCTATTTAGTGTCTAACTAGGCTACGAACATCGTTACTTTGATCCTAGAACATACAAGGACTCTAAATATTACGAAAGTAGTTGTGCATCTCTACACCGTCCCAAACGTCGCGTAATACTTATTCTCGCGAAAGTTAATACTGCCCTAAACCAGAATTTATAACCAATGCTTTCACTTCGCAGTCCTAAGGTCACTATGAATTCTTTGTACATTTTTCTTTGACGAGAATTTATACTGTATACGACTAAGGACGTATTTAAACGCTATCAAGCTGTGTATAGTGACGGTGCGAAAATATTGGATGTCTGATAGTTACGCGGGGTGAGTGAAAGGTCGGACTCGATTTGTTCGTGATGTGTTACGCAGAGTTGCCAGCATAACCACTTTGTAAATAGTACAAGTTTTAATTGTATTTTTTTCCTTTGTTTTGGGTAAATTGATTATAAAAATTAGTTTGCAACGCTAAGACTTTAAAAATGAACACTGAAAAGTTACAAGTAACATTAACTTTGTTCCATTAAAATAGTAAAATAATTTTAGACGTTAACGGTTTTTACGTTTTATTTATTACTTTTTTAAATGCTAGTTACAGCTTTGTAAGTAATCACTAGGTTTACCTGTATCGTGGGTATCAGGAACTACAAGGGACTTGGTCTCACAACACCCAGACCAGAAACAAACATTTGGTGTTTGTGTTTAGGTGTTTTTATTGTGTTAAGTAATTTACGCGATACCACCGCGCCAAATGTGAAGTGATTTTGATGACACTTTTTGTATTCGAATATTGCTTAAAATCTGAGTACCTACGAGGTAAAATGGGAATAACCTCAGCGGATTGCAGGCAGCAGCAAACGCACCGCGGTTAGGATAATTTTAAGTTAAAAACTATAAAAGTTTTATAACTTATTAATTATCTCATCGTTTATAGAGTACATTTACGTCATTTATGTTTGATTTTATCACGAAACTATAAATTTTGTTTCAAGGAAAATGACCTTGAAACTAATAACTAGTATTTATATTTCCTGTTAAGTTTTTGCTATACACAAAACCAATGTTTATAATTTGCATGTTTAATGTGCTCAAATCGTACTATTATAATATTGTATTTCGAGCTTACATTTGCCTTTTTTGGTTAATTTTCTTATAAAGTTGGGATATTATAGTAGTCTGTTCCAAATCCTTATATTTTATTTTTAATGTCTAATTTTTTGACATATTGTAGAATTATGGAAATGACAATTTAAATTATTATTTCGTGTGAATCAACAGATAAAAAAAAACATAAAATACAACGTAAAAAAACAATTTAATTTGAACTATTATACCTGGTAACACAGGTATTATCCTGCTATTTGATATAAAGCCAAGCCTAACCAACTGTTACGCTGACGCGTGCTCACTTAAATTATCATCGTTATAGCTTGCGTGACATCCATTACTTTTATCTATTCACATACACAACACGAAATGTTATTAAATTGTCTTATTTATATGACACAACACATTTTCTCTCACGTGTCTCGACTTAATTAGTGACGAACTGTTTAGTCATTGAGCGTAGTTTTGTCAACTTAATTTTTTGAGCTTAGTCGACGAATTTACTATAGTCGATGTAAACTTTCGTAGCAGTCGCGGCTATAAAATGTGGAAACTATGGCGCTCTCGCTAGACCATCTTTCATGTAAACCAGACGGACACTTGTATAGAACGAATCTGCTACCTAGTATCGTAGTCGATTTCCAAGTGTTTAAAACCAGAGACGCTTCCAAAGACATCAAACGAAAATACTAGAATTGAGTCGCAGCCACAGCAATTCCCTTTATAACTAAACGCACGTTCATACAAGCCGCATCGCATAATAAAAAAATTGAACGATGTGCCTTCTTGGTAAATATTTCATCAGGCCTATGACGGCTAAGGACACAGTTTGGGGCCATTTTATATAAAAAAAACCTTTTTTCAATATCAAATCATCACTGAAATTACTGTCAAATGGATCCCGTTGTGGGCTGTGAGGGTCAGACGGCGGATCGCCCCACATAATACTTAGCCCCATCATGCCAGTGCCCATAGGACGCCATAGTTTAAAAATAGAACTGCGTTTCATACAAAATATATGAAAACTACTTCTTGATTTGCAACGCGATGCGGAACGGCCCCGCTCGAGTGTTCGGTATTAGTCTGCATATAACACTCATAACATAAGAACTAATAAAAGCACATCACGTTGATTCCCGTGATCCAGTTTACTATTAGTTCTTCGTGATGTATTTATCGTACGCTAGTTTTATTTTGAGATTTCACGGAGTGTGAAATTGGATTAAAAAATAATCCTATAGCTACCGACGTTTGGCGTCTCACTCAGATGAGAAATTGTGTCTACGTTTTTATTTTCATGTTTCTTATTTATAGGATATCGTTTTAGTTGTTTTGTTTATTGCAATGAATCGCAAGAAGTTAAGGAGAGTCGTTTGATTTTACTACTTGGTGATAAACTTTGTGAAGATGTCTACAATGGGTCTACTCTACGCTATGGATTTAAAATTCTTCATGAAAGGAATGGGTAATGTGTGTGACTGTTGGGTGTATTATAATGGGTATTGCCGCAAAAGGGCGTTCATAAAATTTTTGTCGACCGTGACAGCTTACAGTAGCGGTACTACACGATGACACGTGGGACGTATACACACTCAAAAAGCATCATAAATATTATTAACTTCGTGTGATAGAATAACTGCCGTACTTTATTGTTGTAGGCACCGCAGTAGTGAATCGGAACTGCTGAAGCTAAAATTTATAAAAATTCCAATACTATTTGCAAGTTGTTCCAAGGGACATCGTACAATTTCCCTATTGTAATAAGAGTGAATTAATTTCAATTCTACTCTACTGCACTTTTTACTAAAGACCATATTCTCCTCTTATCTTTGAAATCACTTAACGCATAAGTACTTTACTTAGCCGCTGCTTCGAGAATAATGTTTTTACTATTGTTATTTATATCAAAACATCCAGTTACGTAAGATGTAAGTACGCCGAATGAAATTGACTTGTAATGAACAAGTGTTGCGTTGAATCATAATGTTTTATTGAAACAAGTCGAATGAGGTCACGTTATTTGTCGTAATTTATTAATGTGCCATAATATGAATTTTAAATGTAAACAGCAGCAATGTTCTTTCAACGAACACTAGGCGTTTGATTGTGCGCTCTATTTATCAACTATAATATAATTAAATATATGGGTACTTTTTGTTATTATCTTGAATGACGAGACGAGCAGGTCGCTCGCCTGATGTTGAGCACCACGCTTGCCCATAAACAGAAGCAATGCCACACAGAATTTTGAATTACAAAGCACTGCGTGGTGATGGATTCCGCTCGTCACCCCGAGACATAAGTTATCAAATCCCATAACGCCCAGTAAATTCCCTGGCTTCAATGTCCTATAAACCGAAACGCAACAGTGCTTACACACTGTTGATTGGCGGCAGAAATAGACAAATTGGTGGTACCAACACAGATAACCTCTCGCATACGAGGGATCTACCACTTTGTGAAGTACTCGCAACCTTTCTGTAGTATTCACACACATGTCACTATTATCCACAAATAAATCTTACATTATTTATGGCTTAAAATACTCATTTGTTTATTTATTATTCAACCTTGCCTCTTAATCGGATCGTTTTTTACATTTTTAGGCAATTAATCTCCAAATTGTGTTTAAATGGCTATAAACAGACATTATCTTATATTTTGATTTTTAACCTCCGAATAAAGAGGGGTCTTAGATGCTTAAACCATTTATCTGTTTGTGACATCGTAGCGCTTTAACGAATGGATTGATTAAGACGTGTTGTATTATTTGGAAGATAATTAAATTGAGTATGTTCTTAGCTAGTTAACAGCTTCGTACTCCTAAATAATTAATAGCAGTAGTATCGTCTTTTGGCTCATTGAATTTGTTTCGATGGCTTTAACGATTCGTTTATTAGATAGTGTTTAACTAGAAGAGGCAAGCATTTCAACGTGTTACAGAAAGTTGTGGTCATATTTAAAGGTAGTGGCATACACCTTGTTAGCGACACAACGAGCCGACGGCCGCCGCCGGAACTAAAAGGCGTCGCTAGTGAGCGGAACAACGCCGGTACCGGCGACGCGACGCCCCGCCCACTTCAGAGCAAGCGCGCTGCGGCCAATCAGCGCGCACCGCGTCGGAGGCTCACCCACGCCGGATCGGGCACGCTCGGCACGGCTTATAAGCCGAGCCAAACGACGCATTAGTCGTAGTATCGTGCGGAGTTTCAAGAGAGCAACAGTAGTATCGTGCGGAGTTTCAAGAGAGCAACATCTGAAGAATATTTGTGAATACGGAAATAAAAGCGAATACAGTACAAGAAAGAGTGTTTATTTATACAGTCCACCACAGTTCTTGGTCCTTCGAGTGCCGGATTTGTGTGTGCATGGACTTGTGACCGCGAACGTACAATAAGGCTACCGATCGTGCCTTGCGAACTCGTGCGCTCCGTGCAAGCCATATCGCTCCGCGCTCTGCGATCTTGCGCACTGCAAACCGCCGTGAATCCGTGCACTGTGTACCTGTGCGCTGATTCATAAAAATCACACGTGGTGATTTTTTGACTGCACGTGGTGATTCTCCGTACGTCGTGTGATTCCGTGCTGTGAGTGACTTAGTGTCAGTAAAATCCCTCTGTCTGCGATATACGGTTACGTTACACGCCGCTGTCTACCGAACGCGATGGTGGTAACGAGAAGTCAGGGTGACGCAGCCGATATAGAGGAACAGAAGCGATCCCGTGAACGGCAAGTAATGGAACGCCGTCGGGAGGAACGACAAATAAGTCTTGAGAGACTCAGGCGCATATCACAAGACCCGCCCGCTTCGCCTCAAGTGGAAAAAACCACCGACATCGATCTAATGTGTACGCCCTCTACCTCAGCGGCGCGCATTATGTCGGGTACGGTTACAAAGGCGACAGCGATACACAAGGAACCACCCCGGGTTAGATCACCTTCACGATCTATACGTTCCGTACGATCTACCGCCAGCGTAACTACAAGACTGCGTCTGGCTGAACTCGAGGCTGCAGAAAAGATGGCAGCCATTAGAAGAAAGGAACTCGAGATGGAAGCCGAGCTAGTTAAGAAAAGGCTGGCACTCGATATGTCCGCGATCCAGGACGATGCAGAAAGCATCAACGCGGAACAACCCATTGAGACGGACAGGGTTAACGAGTGGTTAGATAGAAACCCGCTTAGCTCACGGGAGGAAACCGGAGAATCAAGGGAGGAGCCGAGAACGCTGCGCTTCGACCTACCACGAGCGAGATCACCGACACCTCCTAGAGAAAGGAGCGATATAGAAAGATTAGCGGACACACTCGAGAAAATGGTGAGACCACGAGCAAGACACTCAGACCTACCGACCTTTACGGGTGCAGTAAATGAGTGGCTCCCATTTAAAGCGGCTGTGCGAGACACGACAGACATGTATCGCATATCGGCCGCTGAAAACATACAACGCCTGAGAAGCTGCCTCAAAGGAGAGGCACGTGACGCTGTGGCCGCCCTATTACATACAGCCACCGATCCAAGCGTCATCATGAAAACATTGGAGCAATGCTTCGGACGACCGGAGATCATAATAGATCGCGCATTGGACGAGTTAAGAAAAACATCCAAGCCAGGATCGACTGCGACGGAACTCAACAGCTTCGCAGTAAAGGTGCAAAACGTGATCTGCGTGTTAAGGAGCATGAATCGCCGGGAGTACCTGTACAATCCGATGTTAACGCGAGAAGTGTTGGACAAACTAAGCCCGCATATACGGTCGCGATGGTGCGACTATGCTTCAGAGAATGAAGGTACGGCCGATCCCGAAATAATAGTGCTGTCTCGTTTTCTTATGCGTGAAGCGGACAGGGCATTAAAATATACGTATGCTCCGTCTACGGGAACAAGTCACGCAGCGAAGAAAGAGGTGAGACCCATTATCGCCGTAAAGAAAAAGGCAAGCACCGTCTACACAGTTGACGAACGTGAAGAAAAAGAAGATTGTCCAGCATGTGGAGAAGCGCACATATTGACTCAGTGTCCGAAATATAAAGCGCTCAGCGTCGAACAACGATGGGACCTAGTAAAGGAGAAAAAGGTCTGCTTCAAATGCGCAAAGAAAACCCATCGTCGCATCAGCTGCAAAGCGAAGCCGTGTGGTGTGGATCAGTGTCGTCGCCCACATCACTCATCACTGCACCAGGCCGAAAGGAAACCTGTAGCAACCGAGATACGAGAAGAGGTACAGGATAAAGAAGCAGTGCTATCCGTAACGCCGAAAATGAACGTCGGCTCACGCACCGTGCTCCTAAAGATGTGCCCAGTGATTATCGCCGGTCCACGGGGGGAGGTGAGAACGCACGCTCTCCTCGATGAAGGTGCCACGGTCACATTGATCGACGAATACCTCGCGGAAAGAATAGGCGCAGAAGGCCCAACGCAGAAACTACACCTGAGCGGCGTGAATATGGCTCAGACCGAGCGAGCCAGCAAATTGGTCACGGTGAAGCTGCGTGGAGTAACGGCAAGTAATTCACACGAGCTACGGGCACGCACGATAAGGGGCCTGAAGCTTCACCAACAGTCCATCCCAGCTTCTCTTATGAAGCTCAGACACCTAAAAGATCTGGCGCAAGACGAGGTGTGCTACGAACGAGCACGCCCCGGCATCTTAGTGGGTTCAGACCACTGGGAGCACATCGTCTCGCGGGAACTACGGATTGGAGGCCGCAACGAACCAGCCGCCTCAAGAACGCTGCTTGGATGGGTGGTACACGGAACGGTACCACGCAGCGTTATAATCAAAACGGAGAACGTGATCCACATATATGAACGGGAACACGAAGATCGACGACTGCACCAACAAGTTGAGGAGCATTTTAAAATAGAGTCGCTCTGCGTTACACCAGAGCCAAGGGTGAGTGACGCCGATCAACGAGCCATCTCTAAGCTCAAGTCGTCGATCAGAAGGATCGATTGCGGATATGAGGTTGGCTTGCCGTGGCGACGAGATGACATCGCCATGCCGCCAAGTTACAACTCAGCGCTTCGGCGTCTGCGGCAGATTGAGAAAAAAATGGATGCCTCACCTGAATTTGCCCGGGAATACACCGCACAAGTAGACAACCTACTGAGTAAGGGATACGCGGTGAAGTGCGACGGATCCGAACAAACGAGCGCCGTCTGCTGGTATCTCCCTCACTTTGCGGTGAAGAACCCGAACAAGCCCGGGAAACAACGATTGGTGTTCGACGCAGCAGCAAGAAGCCACGGGGTGAGTCTAAACGACCACCTACTGGAAGGACCGGACTTACTGCTGTCCCTGCCCGGAATCATATTCAGATTCAGAGAGAAGGCAGTGGCGGTAACCGCAGATATACAAGAGATGTTCCTGCGCATCAAGATTAGAACAGAGGATCAGCCGGCTCAACAGTTCTTGTGGCGGGGTAACGAACGAACTGACCCCCCACAACATTATAAAATGACGAGCATGATTTTCGGCGCAGCGAGCTCTCCGTTTACGGCACATTTTGTAAGAAATTACAACGCCAATGTGCATGCGCAACTGTATCCAGGAGCGGCGGAAGCCATCACCCGGAGCCACTATATGGACGACTTAGTGGCCAGTTACGACACACCCGAAGAAGCACACGGCGTCGTAAAAGAATTAAGAACGGTCCACGCAGCAGCGGGATTCACTCTACGTGGATGGAACGCGAACGACCCGAGCGTGCTGCGCGACGTACCCCCAGAGTTGCGTTCAAATGAGCTCACGCAACTGGGGGGAGAACAACCCGAGAGTAAGATACTCGGCCTCCACTGGGATCCAGAACGGGATGAACTCGGATTCGATACCTCCATGAACCGAGTTCCTGCGGAGGTGCGCGCACAAGCCCGTGCGCCAACGAAGAGGGAAGCGCTCAGTGCAGTAATGTCCATATACGACCCACTGGGACTACTGAGTCACTACACCGTTCGAGCCAAAATAATACTGCAGAGCCTGTGGCGCATACAGATGTCATGGGACGAACGGATACCGGATGAAGAAGGCGACCAGTTCGCGGCATGGTTGTCGCAGCTCACAACGATCACCCAACTGAAGATACCGCGGTGCTACGGGTTGATGAGCTGCGCCAACATCGAGCTACACATAATGTGCGACGCCAGCGAGCAGGCATACGCCGCGGTGGCGTATTGGCGCATATCAGGCCAAAAAGTCGACGTCTCCTTGGTGGCAGCCAAGGCGAAGGTGGCGCCTCGACGTGCACAGACCATACCGCGCCTCGAGCTCCAAGCGGCAGTCGTCGGAGCACGCCTCGCCGACACCATAAAAAGAGAACATCGGGTCGAGATAACGAGGACCGTCTACTGGACCGACTCGTCTACGGTGGTGCATTGGGTGCGGAACGACGAGCGACGCTACACGCCATTCGTCTCGCATCGCCTGCGAGAGATCGCCGAGCTCACCGACAAGAGTGAGTGGCGATGGTTGCCGACGGGACAAAACGTCGCCGACGACGCCACAAGATTACGGCACGACGCCATCCAGGGAGACAGCCGGTGGTTCCTGGGGCCTGATTTCCTCCACGGACCCGAGGAATCATGGCCCACAGAGAAGGGAAACTGCAGGGATGAGGAAGCAGAGATCCTGCACGTCACCGAAGATAGCGACAAAAACAGCTGGCTACCCGACCCAGCCCGCTTCTCCAAGTATGAGGTATTGGTACGAGCAACGGCGAGAGTCCTGGCATTCGTGGACATCTCACGACGCAAGATGACGCGTCTGGAAATGGAGCACATAGAGAAGGCCGAACGCCTTCTGATCCAGCAGGCGCAACGGGAAAGCTTCGGGGAGGACATCAGGAGGCTCAAGACCTCCCATCCAATCGCCAGATCGAGTCGCCTGTTTAAACTGGATCCGGTGCTGGAAGACGGCTTGCTGCGAGTACGAGGACGCATCGGAGCAGCCGATGCCGTAGCAAGCACCAAGCGACCGGTGATCCTGGACGGCCGCCATCATCTCACCCGTCTCGTCGTAAAAAAAGCACACTGCGCAGCGGGTCACGCAAATCGGGAGCGCGTGACTAACGACCTACGACAGCGGTACTGGGTCATACGCCTTAGGCCCACTGTACGCGCTGTGGAAAGGGACTGCGCATTCTGCAAGGTGCGCAGAACGAAACCTCAACCGCCAGCTATGGGAGACCTGCCTCGCGCTCGGCTAGACCCGTTTCATCGGCCCTTCTCCAACTGCGGAATCGATTACTTTGGGCCGATGACCGTGAAAATCGGACGTCGCAGGGAAAAGCGATGGGGGGCATTGTTTACATGCCTGACAACCCGCGCCATCCACCTCGAGCTCGTCGCAACATTATCGTCGGACTCTGCGATTATGGCCTTGCGCAGAATGGCCGCACGTAGAGGATGGCCGAAGATAATGTATTCCGACAACGCGACCAATTTCCGGGGAGCCGACCAGGAGCTGCGAGCCGCCTACAAGGAGTGGCAGCCGGAGCTACACAACGAAGGACTACTACGGCGGGTAGAGTGGCGCTTTATACCTCCTGGTGCGCCTAACCAGGGAGGTGCATGGGAGCGACTGGTGCGTTCAGTCAAAACGGCACTGAACGTCACCCTTAAGGAGAGGACACCGACGGAAGAAACGCTGCGGACCTTATTAACTGAAGCCGAACATTCGGTCAACGCAAGGCCCTTGACCCATGTGAGCGTCGACCCACGAGACCCAGAAGCGCTCACCCCGAATCATTTTTTATTGGGGTCATCGACTGGACTTCCGACCACCGGGCCTTGCGAAGAAGCTGACCGACGATCATGGCGAGCTGCGCAAGCTTTGGCCGACGTTTTTTGGCGTCGATGGAACTAAAAGGCGTCGCTAGTGAGCGGAACAACGCCGGTACCGGCGACGCGACGCCCCGCCCACTTCAGAGCAAGCGCGCTGCGGCCAATCAGCGCGCACCGCGTCGGAGGCTCACCCACGCCGGATCGGGCACGCTCGGCACGGCTTATAAGCCGAGCCAAACGACGCATTAGTCGTAGTATCGTGCGGAGTTTCAAGAGAGCAACAGTAGTATCGTGCGGAGTTTCAAGAGAGCAACATCTGAAGAATATTTGTGAATACGGAAATAAAAGCGAATACAGTACAAGAAAGAGTGTTTATTTATACAGTCCACCACACACCTGACAGTGAGAGTTTTATATGTACATACTAGATGTTATCTAAATGTAATAACGATAATTTTAATCACTCGTTTATTACGATCGATAAGATCAATCACATCCCTATAAATCAAGTAAAGTGTGTATATTATAGTGAGACAAAAGCTCAGCTGTTCATTTATGTTTGTCCAAAGTTGTAAGTTAAATATCTACATGTTACGCAGTTAAAAGTAAATGTTATTAAATGTTGTTAAAAGTAATATTATTTTCTGGTAATACTTACATCATACCCTATACGTTGTTTAAATTTGACCACACCTCTTTTTTTTCTGATACACAAATATTCATATACAATACATCGTACAGTATCTTCAAACCTAAGAACGGAAATTATTTTTATTTTATTAACACGTTGTATATAATATATGTACATTCTGTTTGCTCTTAAATGATTGTATGCTTTATTTACTGAGAAGTGTATGTTGATACACTTGGAGTACGATCAATCACGCTACAATGTTGTACACATTACAATTATTCTATACTACCTTTTGCTCGCAGCTCCGTCCGCAGGTTTCAACTCTCTTTTCCGTCATATTTTCGAGACAAAAAGTATCAATATGTCATTTATCATCATTTCTTCCCAGACGGGTTGACATCAGGCAGGCGGACGGTTGAAAAAACTACCAAGCCAAATCTTTCTATTACATGTCTTAAAAAGCATGTTGCGCAGAACCCAGTGCGAGTGGGATAAGAGCAGATGGCATGTGTCGTCATTATTTCACCCATTTACTAAGTAGTAGGTCTCTTGTATGCGAGAAGCCAAGCAGCAGTGTGTAAGCACTGTTGTGTTTCGGTTTCACATTGAAAAGAGTGAAATTAGTGGGCATTATAAGTCTTAACATCCCATGATGACGAACACAGTCCAATGCCATGCAGTGCTTTGTAATTCAAGGTTATGTGGGGTATTGCGTCTGTTTACGGGCAGGCGTGATGCTTACCACCCGTCAGGCGAGCGACCAGCTCGTAAAACTCATATCGATCTGTTGTTGCATTGCTGCGTGAAAGAAAGACAAACCAACAAACACATTTTCGCAATTATAACAAAGTGCAAATTATATATTGAACATTATACATATATATCCGTATTACCATCAAGAGAAGACATTTTGTCAAGTTTGATAGTCGACCGAAGTTGTGCTCCTACAATACATAATCAGATATTAACATAACTTTGCATGATTTTCAATGGCATGATTAACAAATTTGCACCCACAGACGTTGACAACCGAGTCTAAAATGGTTTGCATTATGGAAACATGTTATCATTGTGATATAATAAATATGGTAAATACGAATCGCTCCACTAGCCTTCAAGTGTGTAGCGGTATCTTATCGTCTCGGTTGCGGTTATTGATATACAATTATAGAAAAACCTAAGAGGCATTTTATATTTGAAAATAATCTCCGACTGATCAATAAATCATTTAATTATTACAAGTTGTAATTTACTTGTTGTAGTTGTCTACTGCCTCGATGGCGTAGTTGTTATGCGTACGCGTTACGACTGAAGGCTGACGCTGAGGTCTCGGGTTTGATCCCCGGGCCGGGTAAAAGTGATATTGGGTTTTTCTATACATTAACTTGGACATATTGCATTAATGATTATTAAATAGATGATTGTATTTATTGAAAATATGATTTTTAGGAAATATATTTATAACCACATCACAGATAATATGACAGATGTTGTATGTTATTATGCTACATCGCGTGTATATATATCGCAACATGCACTATACAAGGTGTTGTAAAAAGATGGTATCAACATAAACTGCACTTACAGGACAAGTAGCTAGTAACTTATTTGTAGAAATTAAACGTCATAGTTTCGAAATAATTGGAAAATAAAGTTAAAACCAACACAATCGTTTTATGGTCCAAGGACTAGCTGATGCATGTTAATAGACTACCTATACAGTGACTAAGTAATAAGTTAATACATACAAAGTTGAATGGCACATTATTAGATGCTTAGGTCCGCAACACGATTTGGAGATTCCAATGGTAATATATTGATAAAAATAATTAAGTTTAATTTTATTTTTTCCTTTTCCTTTACCATTTACTTTTAAATCTGGATCTAATATTAGTACCACCTCTCTTCAACACACAGTATGATTTATGCTCACGAGAAAATCCACGTAAGTACTACGGATTGTAGTACTTACGTGATCTATGATATTATTCGTAGTCTGTGATTAGAACAAACTATTATTAGAAATGTAGTGTCGATACTTGTCATACGCTAGGTATTTGCTTACAGCGCGTCTGACATGCTTAATTTCAAGATGGAATATAAAATATCAACGGTTTTCTCTCATCACCCATTAGGTTCCATTGCTTATATCTTCTAGCATCTATCTTCGTGGTGCACGCCTCGGTGGCGTAGTTGTAATGCGTACGCTGAGGTTCGATCCCCGGGTCGGGTAAAATTGATATTGAGTTTTTCTATTACGAAATGCTCAGTATAAGCCCGGAGTCTGGAATTGTGCCCGGTATGGCGATAGGCTCACCCCCTATCACATCATGGGACGGAGTTACGTTCGGCGTAATGTGGGTTTATTGGTTACACCTCTGTCTACCCCTTCGGGGATTACAAGCGTGAGTGCGTATGTATATATATAAGTATGTATCTATATTCGTTTGTTAAGCAACAAGGACATTTGTATTTCTGCTCAAAATGACGATCACGCGTCATAAAACAAAGCGGCCTAATTACAAACTTTAACGCCTCCGCTAATGACTACTTTGTCTATACGTAGATTATTCCATTCTAACTCAAACTGTCATAAATTTGCCTAATTTTAGATACTTAAATCAATCGAAATAAGATAACTCTCATATGAATCTGGCTAAGAATAACGGCTCCACTTACATTACACGTAACACTCATCCACGCAACAAAACAAAATGAACGTTCAAAATCAACTTTATTTCATAAAAAATAATGTCTAAATATTAAATTTCTAGATCGAGATACGACGTTCTGCACCGCGCAAAAATTAGAGTGAAAAAGTGTCAAAGAACTAAAGATTATTATGCACAGACTTTTATAGCCCCGCCCCCTTGCACAGATTTTTGGTTGGGCCATTTTTTGCTTGAGTTACGTTTCTTGTCATCTTATTTCGATGAGTAAATCACAATAAACGATAAAAGATATGTGTTTATAAGATTAAAGCATGTACAACAGATAGTCAGTTGTTGTTGAATCGTCATGTTTGCAATTTGCGCGAAAATCTCACAACATTTGCGGTTCAACATGAGGACGGAGCTACTTATAATTCTCAGTGACCTTGCCTTACGTCCCATGTTAATGAACTGTATGTTTGTACGAGTCGAGTCGACTTGCCACTTCCGACTTAACACCTTATTATGTACACGTTACGGGTTAACGTTAATTTATTTGGCTCGCGTTTTGTTCGATTTATTGTATATCTAAGATAGATTTTTCTGCGGCTTCGTCGTTGGAGTTTATTGGTTGTCCTTTTGAACTAAAATTTTTTGATAAGAAAAACTATTCCATATGATTCTCTTATTTTGAGTTTTCCAACTTCAATGTAATCGGTTTAATGGTTTAGCCGTGATAGATAAGACAGACACGCAGACATTTTCATCACTTTAGTATGTCTAGCCATGCCACGGTGAGCAGCGGCTTTGCTGGTCCCCTGGCATTGCTAATGTCTAAGAGCGACGGTGACCACTTACCACGATCACTTATTAAGTGGGCCGTCAGCTCGTTTGCCTTCGAAAGCTATGTCTAAAAAAGTTTTGAAGGTCCGTAGTGTTTGGTTTGATAGAAATCCCATACGTATGCACTCACGCCTGTAATCCCCGAAGGGGTAGGCAGAGGTGTAACCAGTACACCCACATTTCGCCGAGCGTATCTCCGTCCCATGATGTGATAGGGGGCGAGCCTATCGCCATACCGGGCACAAATTCCAGGCTGATACTGAGCTTTTCGTAATAGAAAAACCCAATACCACTTTACCCGACCCGGGGATCGAACCCGAGACCTCAGCGTTAGTCAATCTAAACGCGCACGCATTACAACTACGATCATGTTGGAACATTCTGTACAACGATCATCCAGATTGCGGTCACTGATTTTATTTTTGCTTTTCTTGGGTGTACAATGTTAATGGATTAAAATGTATTATTTCAATGATACGGCGTTTCAAAACTGGATTTTAAACGCAAAAAGTCGTGGTCGTTGAACTCGTTTCTAAATTGCATCTACAGTCATCGTGGCTATTTGGTAATGTTCAAGGGGATTTACAAACTAAACATATACAAACGCGAAGATAAATAAAAAACATTATATCTCACTGTTACTTCTTGATTCTTCGTAATTATTAGCGTAATTGGCGAACTTTCTCATAAATAAATGCCTTTTCACTTCTATGCTACGCTGATACATAGTGTTTGTTCTATAAAACATCTGAGATCACAACTGTATGTTATACTGTTCTATGAATCTAGAATATATAATAGAGAATTACTAATAGTAATTATTTAGTATTCACGCTTCAGACCTTTTTTATACCTGAAGGCATGCGAGAACTTGACGCCTGATGGTAAGTGATCTCCACAGCCCATAAACATACAAAATTAGAATAATTGTGAGTGCGTTGCTAACCTTTTTGAATGCACATTAGATTCATTCATACAAAAAAAAAGAAATATACGTTTCGAACTGAGATCCTTCTCAGTTTTAACAAAAAATATAGGTATTAGAGATATTAAATAAAATAATTTATAAGGATGCAGTAGGAATATAGATTAGATAATCAGTATGTGTCTATTAAGTCATAAGAAAGTAACTGACTATAGAAAGTATTACAAACTAGTATCATTACACGTATTCACGACAGGCATTAGGTACGATCCATGTCGGACGCTAATGTATCAACAGATTTGTTATCGATTTCATAGGTGTGCTGTCCTGAGGGTTTCTCACAAGTTACTACTGGTGTTGCTAGAGCTGTTATTGAAATTACTAGGATTTTGAATGTTAAAATAAAAATAATCCTACTATTATAAATGTTAAAGATTGGATGTGTGTGACTTGTGAGTTTGTGTATTTGGATGTTTGTTAATCAATCACGCCTTTACGGCTGAACGGTTTTGGGTGTAATTTGACACACAGGTAGACCATGACCTGGATTAAGACATAGGCTACTTTTTATCCCGGAAAATATCGTTCACGCGGGCGGCGCCGCGAGCAAAACATAGTATAATAATACATATACGCAACAGTCATATACATAGTCCTGATTCCACACTAGGTTAACCTGTATCGTAGTTATCAAGAACTACCAGAAACTGACGGTCCTACAACACCCAGACACGAAACTAATATTAGTGGATTACACAAATGTTTGTCTCGGTGTGGGAATCCAACTTGTGGGCTCTCGTTTCACTCACTCGTTGCGCCACGAAAGCTGCGAAAAGCGGGACTGGACGTAGATAATTCGGAACCTCGAATCCGGGCGTATTACAATCGCCTGCCATTAGATGTCCGTTTACTAGGCGTGCGATTTCTTTGTTGATTAACTTTTTTACCGCGATAACCTATTTTAATTAATGGCGATATTTTCGGCGTCTGATTAAAAGTGTTGACGGGATACGTCTTCAGAGGGATTAGAACCGAAATATTCCACTAAAAGTCGGACACCTAGCAACACTAGTTTTTACCACGCCGATGCAGTTGTTCCCACGGTGGCTTGTGCATGATGACCGACGATGCCTTACACTCAATTACCTGCTATTTCATGCAACTACATACCTACTTTTGTGTGCCTCTATATTTACCGCTAGTAAGGAATTTATACATTGTGATTGAATATTTTTAAATCGGTATGGAAAAGGAATATTGTATTAGCTCAATCTCGCCGCAAAAAATAACGTGCTTATTGTATTGTTTAGTAGAATATTAAACATATTTTA
The DNA here is from genome assembly GCA_905332985.1 of Mimas tiliae. NCBI lineage: Eukaryota > Metazoa > Arthropoda > Insecta > Lepidoptera > Sphingidae > Mimas > Mimas tiliae. The sequence goes on from HG995259.1 coordinate 8,354,448, forward strand.
CTATGTAGTAGCACAAAATGTATATTGTAAGTAGTTCGTTTGATATCTACACAATATTATTGTATTATTATTTAACGTGTTATTTTTTACAATTTTAAGCGCAAAGGAAAAAAAACAAACAAAGTAACCGAAGTGCTAATACAGGAGAAAAAAAACACATGAAAAATAAACTGTTCTACACGTGTCCCCTACTAAATGTCACCGTCTTGTTGAAAAATTTAATATCTTTAACAGACTTAAAAAGGAAGTTTTGTTTAATATTAACTACAGGCTGCTAACCCAGAATAACACTATTATCCTAACAATAATATAACGAAGAACTTTTATATCTGATTGACCAATCAAGTGTCTTTAGTTCAAACCATTATACGAGTATGACTGACCTCTATCAAAAACATTTGTTGACCCCACTTTCTCTCGTATGTTCGATTGTCTATAACCATCATAAGAGTTGCCTGCCGTGACTTTTTGAACGCAATAATGCCATCCTTATTAAAATGACAATCTGATGCCCCAATACTGGAACGCAACTCAAGAATTTAAGATCGTGTTTTTGTTAATTATTGCATAAGCCGGCAAACGTGCAAGTGGATCTGGATCTCCACCGCTCATGTACGCCCACAATACCAAAAGAGTCATGGGCGCGTTGCCGACCTTATGGGAAAGGGATAATTAAGGGATTGGGAAGGGAAGGCGATTTAGACCTCCGGATATCTCACTCACCGTACGAAACGCAGCAGCAAGCTGCTACTTTACGTCGGTTTTCTGTGAGACAGTGGTAACGACCCGGACTAGACCTATTCATGCTGTAGGCAAAACTGTCTACAGAGTGGCTCTCCCACAAGCATGTTGAGACCTTCTTAGCTGTTAAAATTGTATGTAAATCATCTCACTATTGAAACAGTTATCAAAGAAAAAAATCACCTATAAAAATCGGTCCACTTGTTTAGGCGTTATAATATCACAGACGTACCAGCACACACGCACGCACATACCTTATATAACACATCTTCTAAATCGGGGTTAAAAACATCTACTTCAACTGTATGGTCGCCATACAAGTTACAACTTACAAGGTGATTTTACAGTTAGGTTATTATAAAATCCAGTATTATAAGTACACGAAAGTGGTAATACACAAAAGGCTCGAACACAAAAGATGAAGTGGCTAACTGAAGCCAATAATTTCCCATACAACTAAACGTAATTATAGCATAGTGATTGCGAGTTGTTTCGGTAGACTTTGTCTGGCTTGTGATTGTTGCTTCCATTTGGTTTCGTTGATGTTGATATGATGCCTACAAATTGCATTTGTGTGTAGAGCCAAATCTCCTGTTTGTGTTTTTGTCAACACACTACACAAAAATCACTACACAAAACTTTGTTATCTTTTACTTTTAATCTCTCAAAATAGTAGCCATCGTTATCAAACAAGATTTTGAGAGCAAATATGAAAAAGTGAGCAAAGTTTTGTGTAAAGTGCATGACAAAAACAGGACACCCGGCTTAACACATATCGTAAATCAATAGGCCGGCAAATAAGCAAGTGGGTTACCTTTTTTATTAGTTTGAATGACGAGACGAACAGCTTGCTAATGGTAAGCGTCATGCCTGCCCAAAAACAGAAGCAACACCACACAGAACTTTGAATTACAAAGCACTGTATGACATAGGACTGCGCTCGTCAGCCCGAGACATAAGATGTTAAGTCTCATAATACCCAGTAACTTCACTATCTTCAATGATCTTCAGATCGAAACACAATAGTGCTAGGCAGAATTAGACAAAGCGGTGATACCTACTCAAACGGCCTCTCGCATACGAGACCTACCACCTAGTGAATAGTGTAAATTATATTCATAAATAAATATAAACCGCCTAACTTAGGTAGTCTCCGCCCATGAATACCCCTGATATCATGGATGCATTGCCGACCTTATAGGAAATAAATGAGCATTGGGGAAGGGAGAGGAATTTTACCTTCTAGAAATGTCACTCACCGTATGAAAGGCAACAGGAAGCCTGCCACTTCACGCTGATGTTCATCAGACTACTTACTCATTCTAAGAATCAGAGAATAATACCATTGCCATCCTAATCTGTTTCTGATAAGACACTTTTATGATTGCTCGGACGGACGCACATAATCTCGTGCTAGCATGAGCGGACCCACGGCGGAGGCGCGGCATACTCGCGTACACGACGCGACGCGTCTCCAAAAGCACCGAGTTTTTACAAATTACTATTAATAAATAGTGCGCGGCGTCGTGTAATACGAATAGATTGCGCTTCGTCCGTGGCTCGTTTAACTGCAGCACTATCCGGACGAACGATTGCCATATCCGCACTTGAATGTAATAGATTCATTTCGTCAATAAACCAGCATACAGTACTACTATTAAAGTTATGCACTTCAACAGTCTTCGGTTTGTTAAGAATTAGTATCCAGGTCAGTTACCAAAGATAATATTATGTATCTTCTATATATATTAATACGTGAAGAAAAAACTTTGTACCTCTTTTTAAGTATATTGCGCGTACGGAGAAATGTGAGATTTGGCATAGTTAAAGTAACGTAAAAGCTTATATGGAGAAGAAGTGCAGAAAGCTAAAATTTATATATAATCTTCTTCCACTTGCCCTTATCCCACTCGCAGTAGGGTCGAAACAACATGCTTTTTTAAGACACGTTACAGAAAGATTTGCCTTGTAGTTTTTACGACCGGCCACCGCCTGACGTTAACCCCTCTGGTGAGACAACACGCCCAGATCTGAAACAAATATTTGTGGATCACATAAACATTTGTCTCGATGCAGGTATCGAACCCGCTGCCTCTCGCTTCACAGCCGGCTACTCGCCCACAGCGCCACGGAGGCTGTCATTTGTAACAGGCAGGAATGCGGTCGAAAAAACTACAAGCCAAATCTTTCTGTAACACATGTTAAAAAGCATGTTGTGCCGACCACACTGCGAGTGGAAGAAAAAGAATATGTGTTACAAATACATAAAATAAAACATTAATTGTTTACGTTGACACTGCCAATGTCAAACACATAATAGTTAGTCACGTTACTGACGTGTTTTAACGCGATCGCAACTAACGTAATAGACTAAATAAAAAAAAATATAAAAGTATACTTAGACAAAGGACCCCTAAACGTTAAGTTTATAAAACAAGGATTTACCGTCGCTTTCCAACCACTAGTACATATTAATCTTAACTTGTAACATGTCTGTATTAGATCAATAGGATTTCGTATCTAAAGCTTCAACGCCATCGGATTTCACCACACCCCGGTCATTCTATTTAGAGTTTGTGTTTTTGTAACAACGGGATTAAACAATGGGCCATTTCGTAATAAAGTCAACGTGTTTAATCCATTAGTAGTTAATTAAATACGGCCTAACAACGTTATGCAACGATTGTTATTACAATTCAACAAGGTGGTAGGTCTCTCGTATGCGAGATGCCGTCTGTGTTGGTGCCACCGCTTTGTCTATTTCTGCCGCCAAACAACCGTATGTAAGCCCTGTTGTGTTTCGGTTTAAAGGAGATTGAAGCCAGTGAGATTACTGGACATTATGATACTTAACATCTTACGGCCCGTAAATCCTAATTTTTGATATTACTCTTTAAAAATTACACTCTCATCGAAAATTTTTATAATCAGACATAGCTCTATCCGTGAGAATTATTATTGTCTCTATTATACATGTATGTCTTACCATATCTCGGGACTATTATGTCTTAGGCCTCTTGTACAGTACTCTTTATTTTAAAAGGTTTTTTTACATTTTTGAATATTACATTTCTTAAAACAATAAATAATAATAATAGCCCTGTATTATATACGTCCCACTGCTGGGCACGGCCCTCCCCTACTGAAATGAGAGGGGTTAGGCCTTAGTCCACCACGCTGGCCTAATGCGGGTTGACAGACTTCACATACCTTCGAAATTCTTATGATGAACTTCTCAGGTATGCAGGTTTCCTCACGATGTTTCCTTTACCGTTAGAGCAAGTGATAATTAACAATTAATACACACACAACTTAGAAAAGTCAGAGGTGTATGCATAATATGTATTGGGGCTGGTTTCGAACTTGCGACTTTCGTCTCGACAGTCCATACCACTCCCCGCTGAGCTATCACTGCGTCAAAAAAATATAAAATTTATAAATATAAAAAGTATCACCCTCCAAAGTGCGAAATATTATTCTACTAATAAATGTGGAAGAGGCGAAAGAGTCGTGTCAGTATTGTAGTATGTGCCTATATAGGCGTGAGTGTGTATGTAATTTTTCTCTCTGCCTGGCGTTATCCCAGCTTGATGCCAGGGTCCGCCTTCCCATCATGATTTGACAGTGGATTTGGTATTATGTGAGGCGACCCGCTTCCGTCTGACCTCCACAACTCGCAACGGGACCCAAGTTTCACCATTGCCTCGTCCGTTAATCAGCAGTGTATTTACTACGTGCAGCTGAGGTTGACTTTGAGTCTAAGGTGTTAGTAGCCCACTTACACGTTATTTTTACTATTATACTTGGTTTTGCTCGCGCCTCCGCCCGCATGAACAGCCTTTTCCGCGATAAAAAGTGAAGGTTTTTAACAAATAATAAATTGCTAATTTTATATTAACTGTCTATTAATAAAATAAGACTTGATTATGTTACAGTTTTTACAACACACACACAGCGCCACGGAAGTAAGCGGATATAACTTAAACTAATTAGAGTGCGTTCCATTTCTATCAAAAAGTAGCCAATAACTGTCTCCAGGGTCCCATCTATCTCTGTACCAAAATTCATCATAATAGGTTCAGCGATTTAAGCGTGAAAGCTTAACAAACAAACAAAGTCACTTTTGCATTTATAATATGTATTAGTTAGGATGTTGGTTCGGCTAAAATAAATAAACTATTCATCGTACACTAAATACGGTAAGTCGTATATAATTATTTCATGAAACTATAACCATTATTCGGCAATTGTATACAGCATACAGCAATAGTAAAATTTGTACAGCTGCGCAGCGCGAGACAAACATCAAGAATTAGGTCGCAAGGTTATAAACGTGAACTGATTATATAAAGTGGATGTTCACATTGCATGCGACGTTTGATATGTTTGGGACAAAGGAACTACACGTATTATATTCAAGGGTATTTCCTCTTGAGCCGCTCTCATGACTTTAGTATAGCGTGTATACTAGTTTATATTAGTTTATGCCAATTACTTCGCAGAAATAACGTTTGCATGGAGTTTGGCAATCTGATCATTTTAAAGTTCCCTACCAACTTTCTACATTGTTACCACTGTCTCACTCACTCACTGATTCCCGCACCTAGACAAATGTTTGTCTGATTCACAAATATTTGTCTCGGGTCTGGGTGTTGTGGGACCACAAGTCCCTCGTAGTTCTTGATACCCACGATACAGGTTTACCTAGTGTGGGGTCAGAACAATGTGTGTGACTGTTGGGTGTATTTATTTATTATCCGGAGGCCCAAATCATATCTCGCCTTCCTTTTCCCCATCCATTAATTATCCCTTTGGTTTAAGGTCGGCAACGTGCCCATGATTGTAGGCGTACATGGACGGTGGAGATCATTTACTATCAGATGACCCATTTGCTCGTTTGCCAGCATAAGCTGTATTTAAAAAAAAACATGGCCGCGCGTCCTATACAGCTAGCTAACGGTGTGGCACAGTGTAATCAACCAGTATCTTATTCATTACCAAACTTCACATAACTCTTCAGTACAGGGCACGGGTCTTTCCAGGCTTTAACATTGATGATTGAAGCCAGTGAAATCACAGGATATTATGTGATTTAGGCCCTGTTCCATAATATTCGACTTTTCATTAAACATATTAGTATTTTCTTTAAATAGGACAATGTAAGACAATGCAACTAAAAAATCAGCTGATGCTCGAGGTAAACGGCCATCCACCACGCGTAACGGGCGCGCGCGCTTTGGCAAAAAAAAATAATTTTTTATTTCATGTTTTTAGTGGTATCATGTCTGTAATCACCAGCACTACTATCTGACTTACTTTTCGGAAGCGTTTCCCGTACATCCTTTGTATGTCGAAAGTGTGACTTGTTTATGCAAACTTATTTTTATTTACTCAGAGGTGGGACACAGCTTATGGGGCTTACCATCAGTCAAGCAACCTGCTCATCTCTTCGTTCAGGCGAATAAAATTAAAACTATGAGGAGCCACGTTAATATGTAAAATACATTCATAAGGCCTCAACACAGGTTTATAATTAATTAATCTTTATGACATCTCAATACATCTTTAATCACCGGTTAAGTGTGACCAAAATGGTAGAGCCATGTAGATGACACACACGTGGACGTCGTGGTCAATCAGACCACGCATAAATTAATTGAAGGAGGCTCGCAAGTGGCGGTCTCGATCGGCGACGCGGCGCGGTGCGGTGCGGCGGTGAGACGGCTGAATATAAAACGGCCCGTGACCTCAGGCGCAGTACAAAAACACGCGCTGGGTTATCGCCACTGCTCCCAACATTTTTTATACGTTTGACGTCAAATACTTAAACGGTTATGTATATTGAATTGTGTGAAATATAGACACAAGACACCAAGAGTCACTTGCATTGATGAGATTAGCAGGGTATCGGAAAATTATGGTCGCGTTTTTGTTCTGACTACTGAGTTGTTAAAATATTGAGCTTATTAGTTGTAGGGACCCCGCTTACTAGACAACCTGTCCCATTGCGGGGCAAATGTATCCCTACTCGCCTTCCACTTGCAATGTTTTACATTAATAGGACATAGAATACATTACTAGATTTTTATTCTAATGACCCATTTAAAGCGTTTTCAATCGTTTCATATGATGCATTGTATGTGTTATTATGTCAATTGCGGTGTTTGTTTACAGTTTTACACATTACGTTTCGACAGTTAAGGAAAACATTGCGCGGAAATCCGCTCTCCTTGCCATTACGTTTCTAGTAAAGATTCATTCGACTCTATAATGTAATTAAATGTAGTGAAGTAATAGGGCTTTCTCCCGTAAGTCACGTTTCGGAATCCGTTGGAAGTCCGGCTATTTGGCGGTGAGAGGGTATCTGATTGTTATTATATTTGCTAATTTTAACTGTAATTTTTCTATGTACTAAGTAAATATTTGTACCGTATTGGATTGTGACCACTGTTATGCATGGTGAAAACCAAACATAGCAGTCTCGTTCTGGTGTCAGTCAGCTTATTTCTAGTTAGGTATATCGGGCCGGTATAATTGAGATGACTGTATAAGGATGCAACGTCTATAGACATTATATTTGAAGTTTACACTGCATTGTACTTCCATCAGGTGCAGTATAGTTATTTTGTTGTGTCAGGATAATATATAGCGAAATTGTGTCTAATGACAGTATCTTGTTCTTTTATAGCAAATGAGAATGTGGTCACCTAATCATAAGTGATCTCCAATGACTATGAACGCCACAATACTAGAAGAATCATGGCCGTGTTGCTGACCTTAAAGGAAAGGTGTAATTAAGGGATTGGAAACGGAAGGGAGATTTAGGACTCTCGATATCTTACTCACCGTACGAAACGCAGCAGCAGACCGCTACATGGCGTCGGTTGTCTGTGAGATAGTCGTAACAACCCTGTCGAGCCGGCCCATTCATGCTGTAGACAAAACTGTCGACAGTATGGCTCTACCACTTTCATTTGTTGGTAATGTTTTATCTACAACTTAATTGATCAGCGTCATCATAGTCATTGAATCGTGTTCCTCAATGTAAAAAAGACGCAGTGATAATAAAATAAGTAATATTTTTGAATTGTATTTCTGTATGTGTCCATAATAATGACAAGGTTCTGCTTTATTCGATTATGTGGTGAAGCAAAAAAAGCAGTGTTGTATTTAAATTCAATGCAAGGGCATGATTGTTGATAACAATGTTATCAAACAGGCGTTGGCCGTGTCGCAACGTCCGTGTGTCTGAGTGTAGAAGCATCTCAGATACTCAAACAAGCTGAAAGCCATTTAACGAAGGGCGAGCAATGAGAGAGAGGTTTACGTCTTCCTGAAAATTAATGAGAACACCGCTTACGACGTTTGCGATCGCACCTCGTTTCCACAATACGGCGACGGCGCGCCCGCGAGCCGCCGTCGCGCACGCTAATGACTACCGGCGAACTCACAGAACCCTTGCCGTCTTTCTCGCACTCCATCTAATGTACTACATGCGTCTCTCTCACACCGCACCCGGAGCGGCAACGCAGCGTGCCGGCCCAGATGAATTACATCTTATTAACATTGTTCCGGTGTTCGATTTAAGCTTTAACGTCGCCTGACCTAAGGATTGAAATTGCATAAGACCATTTATTTGCTATCAAAACATTTAATAAAGACTCTGCGGCTCAGATTATAAAGTCGGTATTGTTTTGTCGCGTTCCTCGGTTGTGACGTTACGGTTTTGCGTGTGATTATTAATTTGCTGTCAAATAAAGGGGCCGCTCACTTGGGCGTGCGTGCCGGCACAAATTTCTGCCATACTTCGGAATCGGTGATTATTTTTTTTGTTGCCTTGACTTTGGGCTCGCGGACTGACAAGACATTTTAGTGCACTATTATAATATGTGTCGCTTGATAGCCGGAATGGTGGACTTTCCATGCCGAACGCAGATGGCGTCCCCGAGATAACATTGTTCTCACTAATGATCAAATCTACGTTCGAAAAACTATTCAGTCAACTATTGCGGTGTGGTTATTGATTGACCGATATAATCTTAGACAACTTTACATCGATTTCACTATCACAAATTGTATTATTCAAGCAAACTTAACCTAGTCACTATTGATAACAAAATATGTTGATTTGTGTTGTTCGATTGTTGACAAAATATCGATACGAGTTTTCAATGATTGGCATCTATACATTTAAAATGAAATTGAAATGAATCTACTTATACATTTTTAAATACATATGTTTTCTTTAATCAGAATAGTTTATTGCGACTAAGGTCAATGGACGGAAATTTCCTTGTGAGCTAGGGTTGGCGACTTGTCTAGAAGAAGTTAAAAGGTATGCGAATATTTGACTTGAGAACTTTGCCTTGATAACTATTAAAAATAATATATTTTTTATTTTGCACTACCGCTTTTGATTTGTCACTTAATTTCATTACAGTATTGTATTATATTTGAAAATAGAGTAACAATACTTACAGTTATAGTATACTGTTGCTCGCGTCTCCTTCCTCCTTTAAAAAGTAAATTTCCAAAAAAAACCTTTTCTTGACGGGCCCCTACATTACACGTAAACTATCGTCTGACAAAATTTAATGATCCCTTGAAATAAGGACTGTATTACTCTTGTAAGTTATACTTAGGAACTTGAATAAGATTTCCGTGCTTGTGCAACTCTTATTATAGGCTAACATACATGTTTATAACTGTACGAACTTATATCTGGCATATTCTTACCAATTTACAGCTTCCGTTATTTAATGACATTTACAGTAAGCAACTTGCAATGCTATTTACATTTTTTTTACAGTAGAGTACTGAAAAGAAACGAATGCAAAAAGATATGTAATCGAGGCCTAAGTGAAGGATTGAGACAAAAAATGGATTATCTATTATAATCTTGCCCAGTACCCCAAAAATAAAACAAGTAGTCGACAACCCTACGGTTTTAGCTGATTTCTGAAACTGCCGACTGTACGGGAGCAGTCGGCAGTTTCTTACAAAAACTAACAATACAAACGAAAGTGAAATGTAATTATTTATCAACCGAGTGTTTTCCGACGTAACAAACATGTACGTGCCGTGTGCCGTACTGCGTGCTTTTAATATCATAGTGATGGTGGTTCCAATCTCCGGCGTGTGCGCGGTGCGGTGGCGTAACGTCACTACTACAATGGATTGTATTTTGAATGAAAAAAAAATGCCTCATTGGTTTTTGGTATCGTACTTAGGTCTGAATAACCAGTGAGGTCAGAACCTCCTAGGGGCTCCCTTCCCAGGTCGTACCATTTGTGTTTGAATTGAAATTGATGCCCGACATTACAGTAGGCTAGCTACTTATCACATAATGGAACCGAAATAAGCTCACCGAGCTGTAGCCCTTGTTGCACATCTGCCTACTCTTTTGGGGACACGGGCGTTATGTATGTATGTATTATACACTGTTGCTTGACAATAGAATTAGATAAAGCGGTTGTACCTACTCGAATGGTCTCTGGCATACGAGAGACCTACCTTCCGACCTTTGTGCGGTTGCCGTTTCCGAGATGGTCAATCATCTACCCATATGACTGCTGTAACATATGCGATCACAATAACAACCCCCCTTCCCCCACTCCCACACAAATATAACGCGAGCAACACAGATTTTATCTCTCTCTGATCCAATTTGACCTCATTGTTATTCAAGTCAGTCGGCGCACAAACGTATTCGGGTATATTTCGGGTGCATTAGGGATTTTTTTTCCCCCGCCTTGTTTTTGGGTTTGTCTGTTTTCACTGTATTGGAGTTTGCTAAATTTACGATGCGTTGTGTTCCTATTTCTTTATTTGGACAGGTGTTTTAGAATGTATTGTTTTATTATAAACCTATACGGTGATTTGTATTTATGTTTGCGAATATTTTAATTTGGTAGCAAAATATAATAACTCAGACTAATGAAAAGGGTTAAGTTACAATATTTCACTTATATAGATAGTGTTGGATGGACAGTTATTGTCTAAAAACTTGACTAGACACGTTATGCAAATCGATATGTTGATGAGACCGAGGCAGATTGCATCTCAACCGTCTAGGTCACTATTACGATCCTGCAGACGCCTGGAATGTCTGTACGTGTGGACTGTGGAATACCTATGAAACTAGTTGGCGATGTTTTATTGTGTTATTTTGATTAACCGTTTAGCTCGGAGTGCAGCTGTCTTTGAAATTAATAGTTTAATCCCGATCGTCTCATTGGTGTACATTGTATTGGTGTCGCGGCTACGCCCGCGTGAAAGGCCTTTTCTGGAATAAACGTAGCCTTACGCCGATGTCCTAAATCCAAAATCGTTCATCCGTTAAGGCGTGATTAACTAACAAACATCCAATTTCACAAACTCATAACTTCCACATTCATATTAGTAGTAAGATTTCGTTTCTACTGTAATGTATCCGCGAGATTAGAATCGAAACTCCCGTGTGTGTAAAAGGAAACTTCTGTGGTTTTTATACGTTTTTTTATAAATTCCTTACATGTGCCTTTCAAAGGAATTATAAGGCACATGCGCTTTGAGTGGTAGGGCCACACTATAGACAGTTTTGTCTACAGAATGAATGGGCCGGCTCGTCCGGGTCGATACCACTGTCTCACAGGACACAGAAAACCGACGTAAAGTAGCAACTTGCTGCTGCATTTCGTACGGTGAGTAAGATATCCGGAGTCCCAAATCCTCTCCCCTTCCCAATCTCTTAATTATCCCTTTCCTTTAAGGTCGGCAACGCGCCCATAATTCGTTTGTTATTGTGGGCTTACATGGGCGGTGGAGTTCAATTAACATCAGGTGACCCACTTGGTCGTTTACCGACCTATAGTATAAAAAAATCAACCGGAATTAAATTATTGTCTTTTAATTTTATTATTTAAAAATGTTGGTAAATTAATTTATTCTTACATACATACATACATACACACTCACGCCTATGTCCCATAGGGGTAGGCAGAGACTATTGAGTACCACAAGCTACGATCCTGACACACCTCTTTCGCCTCTTCCACATTCATACATCTTCTCATACATTTTCGTCGGTTGAGGGTACTCGTGACCTAGGGTAATTTATTCTTATAAATAAAAATCTAGATTTTTTTATTTAATTGTCTAGTCTGTAATCTGTAAATGCACAAAATGCCTATCTGATTACAATCATTACATTTATGAGCTTATCTCTCATTAACATGGCTTGATAAAACATTTTGCCCTGGTTTTTACAAGGTACTTTCCCAAATTCAAATATCTAGTTGTTAGATTTAAAATCAAAAGTAGTAAGTACATTTTTTATATCATTCCTTGATGTAATTTTTGTGACTCGAGCGAAAATACTTGACCGCATTGTGCAGTTCTGTGAACGGTCCAGAGATGGCGCTAGCTTACTTACAATTTGATAAAAGTGAAGTGTTTGTTATTTTTGAAATAATTTTAATGATCATTATTATTATTTTTTATATCAGAAAATGACAAACGAGTAAGTGGGTCACCTGATGCTAAATGATACTCTGCCCATTAACACCCATGACAATACCATAAAAATAAAAAATGCTTTATTGACACCAAACAAAACGAAATCTACATAAGCCTTACCATACTCGTCAAATGTTTGATATGTAATAATAGTTGTAGGTATAATTATAATCAAACATTTGTATATATCCGTGAAATAAATAAAAATAACCAATGTTGCTTTTTGCAAGGCTACTTTCACTGCAGCTAAAGTCGATATCAAACTAAGTGCAAAGAAAACAGTGTTGGTCCAAAGCTTGGCTGTTGGCTATAGTTTGGCGTAACCTTTACATTGAGTGCCGAAGCGACACAACACCCACGCCACGCTACAAAATTACCCTTTAAAGGTGAGACCTTTGTTAGAATTTATTAGATTCCTATCATTTCTTAAATAGAAAACTTACTGCCGAACGTCTTTAAGGAATGAGGATCAAGTAAACATCTTTAATTACGCACTCTCGTCAATTTTTATTGCGAGTTCCAACGGTTTGATTTTAGTTGATCCACTCTGCTCATTCTGACGAGGCGATGGTGAAACTTGGATCTCGTTGCGGGTTGTGGGGGTCAGACGGCGGGTCGCACCACATAGTACCGAATCCAAGGTCAAATCATGATGAGAGTGCGGACCCTGACGTCAAGCCGGGCTAACAATAGACAAAAGAAATAATTAGACACTGATTTGAATAGTTATAATAGTTGAAAAGTGATAGTATGTGATATGATTCTCACCGGTGGTCATATTACAAGGCGGTAGGTCCCTCGTATACGGAAGGCCGTCTCGTTGGTACTACCGCTGTTTCTGTTTCGGCCGCCTAGCAACAGTGTGTAAGCACTGCTGTGTTCCAGTTTCAAGAACATGGAAGCCAGTAAAAATACTGGGCATTATGAGACTTAACATCTTAAATCTCTGGGTGACGAGAACAGTTCAGTGCCATGCAGTGCTTTGTAATTCAAAGTTCTGTGTGGTGTTGCTTCTGTATACATATAGGCAGGCGAGGCGCTTACCATCATCACCTGCTCGTCTCGAAATTCAAACTTAAGTATAAACAAATAAAGACAACTACTGGTGGCTTTGCTGCTAAAATTAACATGATTGCGAAAACAAAATAATTAAAATAATAGGCTGTGGGACGATCTACTATGGAATTTGCGATGAAGTGACACTGATTAGTTTGTGCTATATTGTATTAAAGGAAATATTTATTCATAAACAAAATTGAGATGGATAAATCGCCGGTTGATTGGTCTTTATCACAGCACATTGGTTATAATTAGTGAGTTGATAACTAGTGACTGCCTTAGTGGCGCAGTTGTAATGCGTATGATTTTTTGGTATTGTAAGCGTACATTGGCGGTGGAGATCACTTACCAGCAGGAGACCCACTTGCTCGTTTGCCGGCCTATGCTATAAAAAAGGTTTTAAATAGTCAAAGAGTTGGTTGGTACCTATCCAGACTGCCTTTCGCATACAAAGATGGGTCCCTTAGGGTGGGTAACCAAGTAAATAAAATAATATGAAAATAGGAACAAACACAGTGTTATAAAACTCATCGAGAAAAGGAGAAGCTATTATTACACAATATTTGCATAAAACGCGATTAGTGGTCTCAAATGATAGCGACGAGCGCAATCCGTGCGGCACGGCACGGCACGGCGCGGTATTAACTACATATATATATAACATATGCACTCACGCCCGTGATCCCCTAAGGGGTAGGCAGAAGTGTAACCAGTACACCCACATTTCGCCGAGCGTATTCCGTCCCACTATGTGATAAGGGGCGAGCCTATCGCTATACCGGGCACAAATTCCAGACTCCGGGCTGATATTGAGCATTTCGTAATAGAAAAACCCAATACCACTTTACCCGACCCAGGGATCGAACCCGAAACCTCAGCGTTAGCTTAATCGTAACACGTACGCATTACCACTGCGCCACCGAGGCAGTATTGAATAATCTTCACCAAAAATAGCGCTAATCCACGATATCACGAGCAGGTTATCTGTCTTTTTTCTTACACGCTTTAAAACATTAAGGCGACCTTTGAACTTAGGACTTAAATTTCTATCTGAAATAAAGTGCCAAAAATAGTCTGAAACTCAACCGGCTAAGCTATAATGGCCGTCAGAGCGTGAAAGCAATGCTTATACAAACAAAATCTATATTAATATTATAAATGCGATAGTAACTCTGCCTGTCTGTTTTCACAGTTAAACGGCTAAACTGATTTCAATAGACATATTTCAATAGAATATTCGACAGCCTCCGTGGCGCAGTTGGCGAGTATTCGGTGCAAAGAGAGAGGCCGTGGGTTCGATTCCCACACCAAGACAAATGTATGTGTGATCCACAAATATTTGTTTCGGGTCTGGGTGTTGTGGGACCGCAGTTCCCGCAGTCCCTCGAAGTTCCCGATACCCACGAGACAGGTTAACCTAGTGTGGGGTCAGGACTATGTGTGTGACTGTTGGGTGTATTATTATTAATAATAAAATTTGGTAAGGAGAAAGGACAGGAAAATATTTTTTCTGCCGGAAAAGACATTCATGCGGGTGGAGCTGCGAGCAAAAGCTAGCAATGTATAAATATTTAATAGCATATATGTAAATGTGTCCCAATGTGTATCAGTGGGACAATAGGTCTCGTGCGGGCACGTGTCACGTGCCCTAACCGTGTGTTGTCGATAACGTGACTCTCGTATTGCGTGTATTGCAACCGCGTGCAGTGTGTCCGCACGTGTATCTATGTTTAAAGAGATACGAGAGGTTTGTGCAGCGGGGAAGGGAAACAAATGCAACCGCCCCCGCTAACATCTAGAGAACCTCGTCCCCCCCAACGTCTTGTACCCCGCAGGACGGTCGCGCACGAACTTGTCCATCTATAGAGACTTCGACGCGCGACAACAACGACGTGTTCGCGTTGTATATAGGTACGTTTTGAGTCACATGCGACCGAGACGAGACAACGCGACTTTCGACCATTTTCATATGAAGCGGCCTTGTTGCTATTGCTTGACTCGCGTCACGCTTCCCGCGATCGATGCCTCGGTCGCGTACCTCAAAACAGACCTGTAACGTTTACATATACGTTTCGAGTAATGCAATGTAATGGAACGTTTTCCTGTACGTTTCGGTGACCACACGGATTTGTGTTTATACTCTGCGAGTTATACAATGAGCAATGGGGTTTTTTAGTGATTGTTCGTTGCGTGATTTGATATTTGCCCATTTTAACACCTTATCCGTCATATGCATGAAGCCATGAAATGCTGTCTTGATCTCATATTCCTGATTAGCCGCATGCCAATTAAGCCATATCACCAAGTCGAATGCAAATTCCGTGCCGCGCAAATAATGTTTGCTTGAGCCAATATTTTACACACAAAAGACTAACAACACTTACTGAGATGTTAGGTTTACCGTTCCGGGTGTATCTGTAGATCTATTCTATATCGAATGGATAGTGACCAACCTAGTGGCCAAGTTTTCAAGCCGCCAGAAGGCCTCTGACTTGGCTAAACGACTGCTGTCATCTGATAACAGCTGGTACCGAATTTTTCCGTGCCCTCAGAAGCACGGAGACGCTCAGTTGAAATACCACTAAGCGGTCACCCATCCATAGACTGACCGCGCCAAGGGTTGTTTAACTCGCTAATCGTTTACCGATCAGTAAGTGCAACTGCTTATGAGCGCCTCCTAAAGTGTACTTTCTTTATACACCATCATGACAAAGAGTCACCGATTAGATTACATATTATAATTTATCCTAAAATTATTATGTACAAAAATACGATCAATTCGGACTCGCGCACCGCGGGTTTTGGATGTCCGCCATAATACATATTCTTAGAAAATTACAAAGCCCAATACCTAGTATGGTTCACTATGTACACTATCCCGTCCTCACACCAGCCACTGTAAATCCTGTGCACCAGGATCAAAAGTGGCACGCATTTTTATTAACGCCGATCAGTGAAGCTCGGCGATTCTCTGGGAATGCTGAATTGTCTTTGTCCCGCAACGAAATTGACCAAATAGAAAGTTAAGGAGGCGTCGGAAATATAAATTGTCCACTTCCCTCCATAGCAAAGCGGGAGACAAGCAATGAACTAAGGAGGTCTCATTCTCAGCACAGACAGACAGACAGACAATCGGTGAGGCCCGGTGGCTTGGTAAAGCCTTAGGGAATAAGTTCCCTTAGCACCCTTTATGGTTATTGAAAAATTATAATATGCTGTCTTGAAATATTTTGGATGATACTGTATTAAGATTGAAGGCCGTCGAACTGCGTGGGTGTTCCCGTTACTGTGGCCTTAATTTTCGCGTAATGGTATCCTGCTCATTTAGATTTCACTTAAGACACTTCGCAGATGTTATTCTGATATTCCAGATTTAGTTTGATGTTATGATTATTATTCTGTGATCTTCGTAGAATAATCATAATTTCAGATTTACTTACATCTTTATTTGGGATTCGTTTATTATTATATTATATGTTAATAGAGAACATTATAAATCATATAATACATAGGAACTTTAAAAACTTCAAAAACTGATTTTTAAACTGCATTAAATTTTTCATTTCAATTTTGCATACCTACAAGTTCAGAATTCATATCTTTTCAACATTACGTTGAAGCGTCCTTTTTCGTTTCTTTCTTTGTTTTTGCTGTCACTGAGCTATTTGCTTCCATTTTTATTGTGCTCGGAGCGCTTAAGGTAATGGCCAACCGGTTTGATGACGCAGTGAAGGCCGTCTGGGACCGACAGACTTGTATCTAAAATACACGTGTATACAGCCTTGGATAATAGAAATCAATACCCTTAAAGTCTCATTATTATTATGTTCAATCTTATATAGTAATTATTATCTAGTGATCTAGATGTGTTAAAATTAAAATATCGTAATTATGTATTATAGAATGTAGGCTGAATATTCTAGCCCAATTATAATCTGGCGTCAGTCATTAGACCGTGATAGTTACTCAAAAAATTTATTAACTTCCAACAAATTAGATTAATAAAAACCAGTAGCAATATTAGTGAATTACCTTCATAGCTCATTAGTTGCCGAAACTGTGACGAGGCTAAATCTGACGTCTCTATTTTAAAGTGTAATTAGTTTATAATATTTAAAAATAGGCACGTTAGAAACTATGGAAATTACTACCTACAAAATGATATTATGTAGCTTCAATTTTCATTACAAGTTATTGTTTGAATGGATATATTAATGTATTGTGAATTTGTTTATTTCTTAATTGATTCATTATACTTACGTAATAAAAGATTTGTTAATTTTGTATTTAAGCATTTCCTCGTGTAATGTGACAATAATTAGTAAATTTATTTATTTCAAAAATACGTACGCGTTATGATGATTAACTAATACAGACATTAGATTAAGTATTTACCTATTTTTCTCTGTAGTGACTAACCAGGCTCGGATGGCCGGCCATTGATAACATATTGTTACTAATTTTCAAACTACAAAAATTGCCAAAACGCATACCTTTATTGATATTAATGTACCTACTTTTAATGGCATAACCGTTTTTGCTCATTATTCCGTTTCTAATAACTTTTGACTTATCACACATTGACGCTGAGATATCGATATAGCATGTACAATTAAACAGTGCGTATGTTTAATCAGTTAATAACGTCTAATGAGAGGTTAATAAACAGTTTGAAGGTGGTACAACACCCACTCGTGGGGGCGTTTCTCACGTACTACCGGTTTCGTTTCATCGATTTAATGGACTCGTCGAGATGAGTTGGACATTTTTTTTTTTAACGTATCTTCTTATTTGTACGTTTTTATAGCATTTTATTTTCTCTTATACACATAAATCTGATGTGAAATATAATCATCATTTTTTATTTGTTCATGACTTAGGTAACCTGTTGTGGTCAATTTTTTGCATACAAGGTTACTTTTTTTAATTTAACGTCAATAAATGAGACGAGCGAACGGTCGTTCCTCGACAGAAGTCATAAAGAGACAAGCAATAAGACCTTCGGATAATAGAGTACTGCATAACACTGGAATGCGCTCGTCATCCCGATACATACCATGTTAAATCTTATAACGGCAAGTAACTTCACTGGCTTCAATGTCTTTCAAACCCGAACTCAACAGTGTTTACATGCTGCTGCTTAGCACTAGAAATAGACAAAGCGGTGGTACCTATCCAGACGGCCTCTCGAATACGAGGCATTTGATCCTTAACATATCTGAGCTATTAACTGAAAGCCTTTTTACCAATTAATTAAGGTACACGTACCTATTAAGAAAATTAACTATATTTTTTTACCGTTAGACGATAATAAATTTAAGAGTTAAGTTACCTACTGTCTAGCGGCCTAGTTCACTGTACACCTGATAACTGATAAGTGATAACATTGATTTATGACAACACTAGCTTTTGCCTGTGACTACGTTTGCGTCGGCTGTTTAATGCTTTCTGAGGAAATTATGTATTTCAGTTATAATAAAAATCTCCTTGTGGTAGTTTCAGACTACTTATTTACATACATACATAGACTCACGCCTGTTTCCCAAAGGGGTAGGTAGAGACAACGGATTTCCACTTATTACGATCCTTGCATACCTCTTTGGCCTCATTCACTCTCATTAAATTTTTCATACATGCACGTCGGTTTAGGGTACTCCTGACCTGGCCTTTCTCGAGAATATCTCCAACTTGATCTATGAAAGTTATTATTATTATTATTATGTATGTCATACCATAATCTCGGGACTACAGAATCCCGGGCCTTTGGAAGGCGTGCGTGGGGCCGAATCCAACACGTAGAGGCCCGTTAGACAATTTTAATTTAATAAGGTGATGTGACACCGCCCGACGGCTATCCTTGTATACACTATAGAAGTGTATCCGGTTGGTGTAGGACTATGGTAGGGATGGGCAAAAATGTATATATTCTGTTTTATTGAGATGAGGTGTTGGTGAATTAGATAACCGGGTCTATGGAAAAGACTATGGCACCTGCCTGACCTATGTTAAAAACATGGATAAAATAGGCAGGTGGTGACTCGCCAACTCAGGTAGATGGGCTCTCCAAAATAGTCACTAGAAAAAGCGACAAGGGAGCAACACCCAGATGAGTGGCTAAAGGGTGGACAGGTGTCACTGGGCTTTATACAACGATCATTTGCTCCCTTAGGGTCCCATCACGTTGCCCACTCACCACTTACGTTTCACATCCACCCTTCGAGCATGAAGCTCTCGCGACTCCACTCTGACCGGCCGGTGAAGGCAAGCCAGAGTTGGGGGACCTGTTCCTCCTCAGTGTTCACTCCAGCCGGCCGGTGAAGGCGAGCCAGAGATGAAGAACAGGAGCCTCCCCCGGGAGCCCTCGGGTACGTAGGGTCGCTACTCCCCAACAGCTCGCCACAAGCTGCCCTGCAGGCTATTATTATTATTATTATTTTAATACTCATTTGTCTATAGATAAAAGGTTTCGCATCAAAATTATTTAATATAATTTTATAATGCGAAAATGATCAAACATTATGTCCTAGTAGTAGAGCCACGCTGTCGACATTTTTGTCTACAGCATGAATGGACCAGCTTGACCGAGTTATTACCACTGTCTCACAGAAAACCGGCGTAAAGTAGCAGCTTGCTGCTGCGTTCTGTACAGTCAGTGACATATCCGGAAGCCCAAACCCCCTCCCCTTCCCATTCCCTTAATTATCCCTTTCCTTGAAGGTCGGCAACGCACCCATGATTCTTTTGGTATTGTGGGCGTACATGGGCGGTGGAGATCACTTAACATCAAGTGACCCACTAGCTCGTTTGCCAGCCTATGCCATAAAAAAAATATCATAAAAGTACATTATTCAGTATTCATTGATTAATTAAGTCGTAAAATTCCAAACGGTTAGTAATGTTTGTTGAATATAAAACATTTTTTTAATGCCATGACAGGCAGACAAGCCAGCGGGCCGCCTGATGGTAAGCGGTTACCGCCGCTCATTGACATCGGCAATGTCAAGGGCGCAGACGAGCCCCTACCTACCATTAAAGGAATACTCTTTTTAATAACAGTTTAAAGAACGACATGTCAGAGCATTCGGGAAATACTGAGGCAGAGAGTTCATTCCAGAGCTTACACGTGCGTGGTATATATGAACGATAGAAAGGTACGGTGCTAGACTGGATTGTTTTTAGGCAGTATGGATGAACTCTACTGCGCTGTCGGGTGATGAGATGGTAGAATGGCGAAGTTGGAACCATCTTAAATAGTTCCTAAGAGCCGTGGAACAGACGATAGGACACACAGGGAGAACCAACCTCTCTCCGCGACTCCAATTGTTATGTACTATTAAATTTTTCTTGTCAACTCGTGTTTTATTCATCATCTAAGTACTTGTTATTGAAATAACTCTTATTAACACAGGTCATCACCTTATATCACACTTATCGCAATTGTTTTAATATTTTATACGTGGAATTTAAATCAAAACATTAATCAACAAGTGTTGTTGGTTTTCCTCTTAATATAACAATCATGATATTTTTATTAGCTGATTGCCGAGAAGAGCGTTTTACTCGCCTGATGGTAAGCGCCACACCTGCCCATAAACAGAAGTAACAAATAACTACACGGCACTGTGAACTTACTACCAGATGACCCACGTACCCGTCTGCCGGCCTTTGCTATAAAAATATGTCTCTCATTCCGAGTCATGGGATGTCAAGTCTCTCATAGTGCTCAGTAATCTGCAAAATTTTAAATCAACGCTTACCAACAAATTTAAAATATTATTTAAAACAAATCATAAGCGATTTACGACGTAGATAAAGAACGAAAAAGGCCACAATGCTTAATTACCATGTCAGATAGGCAGTAGCGATGCAAGTTGTAGAGTCGAAACAAAGGTCAAACTGACAAGGCCGTTTGAAAGGAACCTTATCGGCGGTTGGTACGGAGTGTGGGCGATGAAATGGCGATAAACCGTCCGCTTTCTGTCGAAAATTATTCACTTTTTATATTGGAAGTGGCTATAGGCCGTTCTATAGGCCTTCCGATAGTCGCCTCAAGCGTGAGACGCTGGTGTCAGTGATACTTGCGTCTGTCAAAATCCTAAATTTCAGCTTGACGGCTAGTGATAAAATGATAATACATCAAGAAATCTCATACACCGTACGAAACGCAATAGGAAGCTGCCCCTTCACTATAATTTTCTGCGAGACAAGTAGTTTCTCAGTCGATCTGGCCCATTCTTGTTGTAGACAAAACTGTTTTAAGCGTGGCATATGACATTTTTTATAGCCTATTTTATGTCCCACTGCTGGGAAAATCCTCTTTACCCTTTTTTATGGTATAGTCCGGCAAACAAGCAAGTGGGTTACCTGATGGTAAGTGATTTCCACCGCTCATGAACTTCCACAATACTAGAAGAACCATAGATGCGATACCGACCTTAAAAGAAAGGGATAATTAAAAGATTGGGATTTGGATTTGGCCCTCCGAATATCTTACTCACCGTACGAAACGCAGCAGTAAGCCGTTTTCGGTTTTTTGTGAAAAGTAGTATCAACCCAGTCGAGCCAGCCCATTCATGCTGTAGGCAAAACTGTCTGTAGACGGTAGTGTACCACTTTGATCACCACTATCCTTAACTACATCGTGTCATTGTTTCTGAAAGACCATCCTCGTCTCCGGTGACCGTCGTGTGGTTTCCATCCGTGGCGGTTTCCTCCCACCTATCTGAGTATATCATACAGACGTAGCTGGCTGAGTACCACTATTGTCATAGCCGTGATTAATAATATAATTATTGTGTACTAATTACCTTTTTTTGTAATTGCAGGTACGTAAACATTATGCGGTGTCGGGGTTGTTGGAATACTACTGATGCTAAATGTATTTACAGTACACCCAGAAACTTTTTAATTCCGGTAAGTTATAGTTTTGTAAATAAAATTATTGTAGTTAGAATTTTATAAATATAACTATGTATTGTAATTTGTACTGTACCGATAATTATCATGATAATTAACCTGATAAATTTAAAATTAGATTTTTTATGTAGAATCATGAGAATGAGGCTGCTAATTTTCCATTCATTAATTTAATTATTTGTCATTTTGTTGATTATTTTATTTATATACCAGTATTTTTAAAAGTTCTTAATCACGAAGTTGTAGCCAGAAAAATAAATAATAGCTTAACTTCATTTTCAAATATTGTGTATATTTATCATCAACCTATTTTTTTATTGTAAATTAACGTTTGGTTAACATATATCTTCTTGATAATTATCACGAAATATCTTGATAATTTCGAACCTTGTGTCAACTATGTATCTTGCTAGTATTTCAGATATTTATTTATTTTGAAGTTGAATCGGTTGTACGGCTTGTAATGAATCGTTCGAATCTTTGCAAGGTATGTACGTGTTAGTTAATGTGTACGTGAAAAAAATTACAAACTCTATGGTCGTGGAATAATGATTTCTTAATATAAACCTTGATTGATAAAACAATGGATCGACCACCTGCACACTGTAATTAATTTTCGGAGGATTTATAATATTTAAAGTCACATGTATCAATGTCATTCGAGGACATGACTTCTGTTATTTTTAAATGGCCATAATCTATTATTGGGACGTTGACTTTGTAAATGAATATTTAAATATAACTTAACATACATACCAACTCACGCATGTACTTGCCGAAGGGGTAGGCAGAGTTGTAACTAGTACCTACTAGTACATTGCACCGAGCTTATTTCCGTCCCATAATCGGATACGGGGCAAGCCTATCTTCATGCCGGACACAATTTTAGACACCGGGCTGATACTAAGCATTTTATGATAGAAAAACCCAATATCACATAACCCGACCCGGGATCGAACCCGAGATCTCAGCACAACAGTCGTACCGCGTACGCGTTACAACTGCATCACCGAGGCAGTCATAACATAAAAGTTTAAAACAATAGTATCTATGAAAATGACGGTTAATAATTAAATAAATAAATACACCCAACAGTCACCCATGTAGTCCTGGCTCCACACTAGGTTAACCTGTATCGTGGGTATCAGGAACTACGGGGGACTTGCGGTCACACGACACCCAGACCCGAAACAAATATTTGTGGATTAGACAAACATTTGTTTTGGTGTGGGAATCGAAACCACGGCCTCTCGCTTCGCAGCTGGCTACTCGCCCACTGCGCCACGGAGGCTGTCAATTAGGTCAAGTTTTTTTTATTTTGTTTTTTTTTTAGTGGGGGGACTCCCCCCCGTCTGCTCCCTCTGATACTTTTAATTCAGAGTATGTCTACCTAATTAATTCACATACCTTTATTTAAAAAACTCATCAATATAAGAAAATGGAATTTAACATCATTTAGTATGCCTGGAATAAAAAAGTCTAAATCTAACATAGATGAGACATACTTTTAAAACTGAGTTTATATTATTTCATAAAAGTTACCTTAGTACAGTTACAATTTAAATTAGGTCAAGTTATAATGTTAATTACTGTGTGTGGTTACGCTATAATAAGTTTCGAATCTTCTTCCACCTGCCCTAATCCCACTCGCAGTGGGGTCGGCGCAACATGCTTTTTAACACATGTTACAGAAAGATTTGGCTTGTAGATGTTACGATTTTTTTAAGAAATTTAAATAATATTCATTCAAAAATTACAGTCAAGTACCCAATTATTGGCAAACAAACCAGTTGGTAGATTGCATCCGGCGCCGCAGCGTTTCTCATATCCTCATTTATAATCCAATAAAATATGAAATAGTATAAAACATTGTACCGAAGGAGTACACTAGTCTGTCGGAAATTAGTCGCCGGGGTGGGGTAGTGGAGGGGGCATTTCAGATTGCCAGCATTCAGCTCCCATCGGCCCACACCCCGTGACGTCTCCCTGTAGGCTGGATGTATGGTGTGTCGGGACCAAGATTCGTGCACAAGTGCATTTTCATAGTTGAATAAATAAACTCCGTTGGGATATTATATAGAGGTAAAAGATTTTATAATGTGAAATTGAAATGATCTAGGAATTAGATTAGATTTAGTTAAGATTGTTATTGTGCTACTTTATGGTTTCCGTTGTCTTTTATGAAGTAATAACAATTAAACATATGGTACTTGAAGCAACTTCTTCATCATCATTTATAATCATCGTCACCTTGTTATACTTTCCTTTTTTTATTATTTTGAGTGCCGAAACGAGCAGGACGCTCGCCTGATGGTAAGCGCCACGCCTGACCATAAACAGAAGCAACACCACACAGAACTTTGAATTACAAAGCACTGCAAGGCACTGGACTACGCTCGTCATCCCGAGACATAAGATGTTAAGTCTCATAATGCTCAGTAATTTCACTGGCTTCAATGTCCAAACCGGATCACAACAGTGCTCACACACTGTTGTTTGGCGGCAGAAATAGATAAAGCGGTGATACCAGCCCAGACGGCCTCTCGCATACGAGGGGCCTACCACCTTGTAAGTTCTTTCTCTCTGTCTTGCGTTATCCCGAGTCATTGTTAGCTGGGTCCGCGTTTCTACTTGGATGCTTTTACTTCGCTCGATCCTAGCATCTTCCGTAGTGAAACCATTGGTTTACCTTCTTATACATATAGTTATTCTTTTTTATCCTAGCCCGGCAATATGACTACGCTACACCGGATGGTAAGTCATGCTCAATCCAAGAATACTGTCATCCAACGACAGACAATGTGTCTGTCGTAGGTCTGCAAAATTATGCCGGTCTGCCTTATTGCTTCTTCACACTCCGTTTAAAGGACCCCATATTATAGGAAGAAGGGAACACGTGTGCCGGCAAACTATTCCACAGCTTGATGGTCCAGCAGAAGTAATATTTTGCGAACTTTTTAGTGCTAGCCGAGATGGGGAGACCACGAAGCTGTGGTTCCGTAAGCCAGCACACGTGGTTCTGTTAAGGAAATGTGAGGATGGGATAAGGTCAAACAACTCTTCAGAGCATTCACCGTGATACAGGCGATAGTTATACTTATATTACTATGATTTTGATAACCAGAACTAGATTTACAAAATAATGTAGTTATTTGACTAAATTAGTGCAGTTAATGTTTTGTACACGTCTATTTGGGTTGTTTATAAGCCTTATATTGACACTTATGCGTACTATATATCGGATTACAGTTCAGAAAGCACTTTAAATCGGTTGAATAGCATGAATTGTAAAGCTAGAAAGCCTTTTCTGTGGTGATGCGGACGCGATATTATGCATACAATGGTTTCAACAGCGGCTTTACGATGGCGTAACAAAAATGTTACTTTCGACATTACTCGTCCACTTCAAAGAACCCTGCGCCTATTGTATTAAATTGACAGTCTCAGCTCCGTGGCGTATAGGGTGGGTAGTCAGTTGTGCAGGGAGAAGCCGGGGTTCGATCCCCGCACTGAGATATCTGTACGATCCGCATGTTTCATGTTCAATTGTTACGGGATCTAAAGTATCCCGTCACTTCTGATACTCACAACATAAGACTTTGTGTGTGACTGTTGGGTATAGTTATTATTTATTAGTTTAAATCAACCAATCAAACTAAGTAATTTGTAGGCGTGAACTTCAAACTATATTCTGATTGGCTCATATGTGAAGATAGTTTATTTAAAATGACCGTAAGCGGTTACTCACTCACTGCGCCAAGCGTTGCTTAACTCGATAATCGCTTACTGGCTATGAGTGCCTTCTAGTTAACTTATGTTAATTGTTTCACCTAGAAAAACATATAATACGTCCACTGTTAGATTATGATTTAGATAAAAACTTCTGAACGCCGTTGTTTTGTCGGCACAAGGCACAATGACACTATCTCGTTCGGTTGAATTAGTGAGACACACAACACACACGCACACTCAGTGGAAGTGTGTTCTCCGAAATGTTTATCTTATCGTTTTTCTTATAGTTATGTTAATAGATTCGTAAAATAACACGTACATTGTGTGTATGTTACTAATTTACTATTAGTTACATCTTCTGAGAGTTTGATAGTGTATTATATCAATTAGTTGCGGGATTAGATGGCATATTGAAAGTCTGGTCCTGTCAAACTTAAATCACTTAGTACATCAAAACTTGGCTGATAGTTGGGCCATCCAGAAGTTGTCTGACCTGGCACACTAACTACTGGCAGGAATGGTGTGAATAAATTATTGACGGTTTACCACTTTTATAAGTACTAGTAGCGTACCGTAGTTATCGAAATTAGACTTCTATTATCATACACATTTTATTCTACAACGTTAGGTGCGAGATTTGACATTCAAATATTGACAGTATAAACGTAAACAGCGAATATTTTATTTCATTTAATGTATTTTTACAAATAAAAAAATACGAATTCACGCCTGTAATCCCCGAAGGGGTAGGCAGAGGTGTAACCAGTACACCCACATTTCGCCGAACGTATCTCCGGCCCATGATGTGACAGGGGATGAACTTATCGCCATACTGGGCTCAATTCCAGACTCCGGGCTGATACTGAGCAATTCGTAATAGAAAAACCCAATATTACTTTTACCCGACCCGGGGATCGAACCCGAGACCTCAGCGTCAGCGTTAGTCGTAACGTGTACGCATTACAACTGCGCCACCGAGGCAGTTTTTACAGATATTATATATAAATAGTTTTCTGCATTTCTCCCCCGTACATAATAAAAAATAAATAATATAATAATGATGCCCATCATTTATACTACCAAAATTTTTTTTTTACAAACTTACGAAATTTTGAATTACAAACATTCGAACGTATTCGAATCGGGAAGTTTATATTCCTTTTATAAAGCTGTCAAATGCAAAGACAAAGTTAAAATATGTTTTTGCACATGTCTTATTGGAAACAAATACGTAAACTGCTAGCTCCGACGGCGTTTCACGTCCGCAGTGCGTCGCCAGTTAGGGTTATCCTGAATTTCTCAGTCCAAATTGCAATTATGAGGCTTTGAGTGGTATGCTGGGTAGAGGTCAAAGTTATATGGAATTTGCAAAGGTTGTATTAAAAATACATTTCCATTAATAGAAATGCAAGTAAGAAATGTTCTAGGAAACTGCATTATTATACTTAACTAAACACAACGTTAGTTGCGCCACAGTAAATATGTTAGTATATTGAAAAACCGCAGCGCCCGCGGAAGACGCGCTGCACGTTGCATAAGAAGTTGATTCCTCTACACCGTGCTACAGAAAGGTGTGGTCAAATTGAAGCAAGGTATAGTGTACTATGAAAGTATTTCACCCTCGTAGTACCAAATCTGATTGCATTGCTAGGACATCAATAAAACATTTTCTTTTTTATCGAACGAGTAGCATATTGATATTCGAAATGCAACTTACAACACTAAATAATAAATAGTTGAGTTTTTGTCTCACTCCAACATTGTTATTATCACTCACGCACTTCACTTAAGTTATAGGGATCTTATCGATTTTAATAAACGGGTAATTAAAATTAGCGTGAAATTTTAGGATATTTAGATTTTGATAAGACCCCGTACATAAACAATTACTATCAAGTGTATGTAATGACTCTTAAATATGACCACATTATTCTGTACAACAACATTTTATGGGATTGACTGAGATAGTTTCATAATATCTAAAAGAATCACGTGAGCTAATAAAATTTATATTTTGGCATATAACTTCAATATTGAGTTCGAAATTAAAATAGACATCGCTGCGTTTACTGCCTGTAATATATGGCTCAGAATAGTCAATTTTTATCCCTATCTGGTAACCCTACCCCATCTGGTCAGTTGGCGCGCTAATTCTATCGTGTCACCGGCAGTGTCCGAGATTGTCCCGTATTGTGGCAACCCCCCACTTCCCCATTTGTCATACGTTATGTTTACAGTGATTAACTACGTAACGTTACACTTTAATAATATCTTGTGTACGACGTAATTTATACGCGAACGTTGTGACGTTTTGTTCTGTCCACTCCTATTGTGTGGCGATTTGAAGTATGATAGTTTAGTTGGGCAATGTCAAATGTGTAAGATAATTTAAATTGTAATTTTAAATGACAGACGTAGACGTAGGCAGAGGTCCAAAGAATGTACAAGATCTTTGGAAACAATCTTCTCCAAAGATCACATTAAAAGTAAAAGCAAGTAAAGTATAAGTATATTCAAAGTACATTCCTATGTGGAAATCGACCAAAGATCCCAGTGCATGGAATTCAGAAGTTATACAATTAGGAAGTATTCAAGTAGGCAACCCTATTTTAAGTGCAAAAGTGTACTCGTATCATGTAATCGAGAATATAATTAAAAAATTGAATCCCATACTTTGGTAATCCAAATTGTTCAGTATTCAAAATAACAATTAATTTAAGCTTACTATATTTCTTTAACCACGATTCACGGAATATAAGGAATTACGTCTGTGACCGGGATTACGTTGAAAGGTATTCAAACCGCCTTTTATCGGCTTCGTTCCTGGTAACAAGCTTTTGTTTGAAATATTCTTTACTATGTAGTCAATGACTTGTCAATATTTGTTTTCATTGAATGCCGCTTGCTATGATGTTTATATTTATGGCACGATAATTAAGTGATTCCAAAGACAATACGTGAAAAATAATTTGGCCTGACTGATTTTATAGCAACACAGCACGATTATGTGTATGTACTTGATTACCTGCTAAATGTCATGCGATTTGAACTAAATTTTAACCTAATGGATCAAATAAAACCATACAGCTTTTGTTGATTCAAGTCAGTGGATCATATAAAATAGCATTGTGTGAACCCGTTATTAATCACTTCACCCGCCCTCCACGCCCTCCCGTCGCCTCTAAATCATTAGTGAACTAGTGGATGAGTGGCCGGCTACGAAATGAGAAGCCGCAGGGTCGATTCCCGCACAGAGACAAATATTTGTGTGATTCACAGTTATTTGTATCGAGTCTGGGTGTTTTTAGATCGAATGTCTCTTGTAGTTAGTTCCTGATAACCACGACACAAGAGTCAATCTTAATTATATTTGTGAGACTGCTGAAAAATAGGTTAAGGAAACAGACAGGCGGAAAACGGATAATGTTCTCCATTATAAAGTACGGAACTCAAACTAAAGTGTCAAATAAAAGCATTTAATATGTGGCTTTCAGCATCGATTAACTGTCAAATTGGATATTTAAAATTTTCCCCCCGAAAATGTTGTGTTTTCTAACACAAAGTGGCTTCATGACAAAACAATACAAAAACGTCACAAGATTGCGACCGAGACGTCGACACGACACGACAAGGTGTTAACGCAAAACGTCCGTCACGGAAGTACGGGGTTCAAATTGGATTTGATCGCCCGTCTAAATTGTTTAAGGTGGATATTTCCTTTCGAGTTTATGAAATTTTACTTTCTAAAATTCATTTTGAAATGTTTTTTTTTGTTAACTGAAACAGTCGAATTGTTTTCTTTTGGGTTATATGATCTTTAGCCGTTTACTATGGGCTTGAGGCTGGTTCTCAGATTGCGAGGGCCTATAAATATGAAAAGTGACGTCGTTTATTGAACCGCATCATCATATCAACTTATGTCATTTACATTTCTAACCAAAACGAATTTTGAACATGAAGGAAATTGAAGTCAGTGAAATTACTGGGCATTATGAGATTTAATAATTTATGTCTCGGGGTGACGAACGCAGTTCAGTGCCATGCAGTGCTTTGTAATTCAAAGTTCTGTGTGTCTGTATTGCTTCTGTTTAAGGGCAAGCGTGGTGCTGACCACCAGTCGAGCGACCTGCTCGTTTCGTCATTCAAGCTATGTAAAAAAAGAATAAATCAATACATATTATTATATTTATTTGCCTCGGTGGCGCAGTTGTAATGCGTACGCGTTACGATTGAGGCTAACGCTGATGTCTCGGGTTCGATCCCGGGTTGGGTAAAGTGGTAATCGGTTTTCTATTACGAAATGCTCAGTATCAGCCCGGAGTCTGGAATTTGTGCCCGGTATGGCGATAGGCTCGCCCCCTATTAGATTGTGGGACGGAGATACGCTCGGCGAAATGTGGGTGTACTGGTTACACCTCTGCTTACCCCTCGGGGATTACAGGCGTGAGTGCGTATGTATGTATGTATTTATTTTACAAGCATATCACAGTGAATATTTTACAAGGTGGTAGACTCCTCGTATGCGATAGGCCGTCTGGGTCGATACTATCGCTTTGTTTATTTTTGCAGCAGCCGCCCTGTTGTGTTCCGGTTTGAAGGACATTGAAGCTAGTGAAATTTGTAATTCGAAGTTCTGTATGCATCTGCTTATCAGGCGAGCGACTTGCTTGTTTCGCCACTCATTCTAATAAAAAATAAAACTTGGAGAAAATCGAATGAATGATCTTCTAAATCTATCTCACGATCGGATTATCTTTTGATATTTATCTTAACTTGCTAATAAGATTTAGGATACACCGTGGTAGCAGAAGATTCGGAGCGTCTTCCTACGCATCACACGCCCACCACGGCCCGGCTGTCGCACGTTTATAATAAACTAACATTTACCCACCTCGCCGCCTGCGTTCGGTTATACATAGGTTATGTTTAAAAACTTACTCTTTGCGGCATGAAATATAAGTGACTCTTATAAATTTATTATTTACTAGCTGTTGCCCGCGGCTCCGCCCGCGTGAATGCCTATTTCCAGGATTAAAGTAGCCTAGTGGGCGCCCCCGGTGAGAAACGCACTTGACAAAAATACTAAAATGACTATTAAAAAATAGGGGTTGATGGTAGAATGGTGAAAATTTAGGGTTGTATGTATTTTTTTATGTTGTATCATAAAAAAATAAAAACAAAAAAAAATGTCTAAAAAATTAAATAAAATTTTTAGGGGTGGTCCACCCTTAACATTTAGGGGGATAAAAAATAGATGTTGGCCGATTCTCAGACCTACCCGATATGCACACAAAATTTCATACAAATCGGTCCAGCCGTTTCGGAGGAGTATGGGAACGAACATTGTGACCCGAGAATTTTATATACAACGTGTTATAGAAAGGGGCGGGCAAATTTAAGTAATGTATAGTGTAGGGTATAAGTATTTTATCTTCCATAGTAGCAAAGCCGATTGCATTGCTAGTACAATAATTATAGAATTTTCGTTTTTATCGAATGAGTAATATGTCGATATCGATTTTCAACTTTGGACAACACTAAATGATAAACAATGATACTATAGACCTCCTTTCATTTAATTATTTTATAATTAAAAAAACATTAAACAGTTGTCAAATGTCAATATTTATTTGACGCAGTCAGGTCGGCAAGTTCTGATTTTATGAAATATGATTACGAATTCAAAAAATATGTTGTATTTGACTAAACAAATATTATGTATTGGTACTTTGGGTTGGTGTAACTGATAACAGCTTTTAAGAGGATCGTCGACTGTATTAAGTCAAATTCATATCTATGAATTTGACTTAACACAGTATTTTTATCTTCCATCTTCCATCCAATTTATCTTCCATCTGGAAGACCCGGAAATGCAAGTCTTTAAAATGCTTCTAGAGGATGGTACCTATATTGTCTTCAGCACACAATCTCTTTCAGGTGTTAATTTGTGGTTAAACTACAAGTTACGTACGTATGCCCGTAGATTTACGTACATATTATTCAAGTTTATTAAAAATGAGTATCGTACATAATAATTAATAGTGATGTAATCAATCTTATCGATCTTAATAAACGAGTGATTAAAATTAACGTGAAATTTTTGGATGTCTTGGTTTTGAAAAGATCCGGTACATAAGTACGAATTATAAGGAGTATGTAATGACCCTAAAATATGACCATACCTTTCTGTAACACGTTGTATAAGTTAAATTATGTTACTGGATAGCGACCACACATGGTGTGTATTCAGTAACTTTAAAAGTGGCAGAGTCACTGGCTGGGCTGCGTTTGGCCCGACCGGGTTATTACCACTGTCTCACAGAAAACCGACGTAAAGTAGCGGCTTGTGCTGCGTTTCGTACGGTGAGTGAGATTTCCGGAGACTTAAATCCCCTTCCCTTTCCCAACCCCTTAATTATACGTTTCCTTTAAGGTCGGCAACGCGCCCTTGATTCTTCTGGTATAGCGGGCGTATATGGGCGGTGGAGATCACATACCATCAGGTGACCTACTTGCTCCTTTTCCGACCTATGCTATAAAAAGAAATGTAAAATTTCACACTCATTCGTGCGCGAATTTTGTTTAAAATGGGGTCCAAAGATTTCTCTTCACGTATTAAATATAGAAGATTCATATATAGTAATATAGTAGTTTATCAGCGAGGCGTTATCGCACAGACAGATAAACTTACTGTCGTATTAATAATATAAGTACTAGGGATTATTAAGATTCCTCGCTGAATGAACTGACGCGGACGCCAAAGTAATATCGCCCGACCGTGATGAGAGAATGTTTTCGGGAATTATTTAAAGGTTTTTTGTTATCTGTTGTTGGTTGTGTTCGTGTTAAGTTATTTTTGACAGTCGCAGTATTCTTTGAACATAATTATATTTAAGGCTGTTTTAATAACCTTGCAATTTATTTAATAGTTCATACTTCTACCTACATACAGAAGCTCACGTTTGTATCGAAGGGGTAGGCACAGATGCAATTAGTACAGCTTAAAAAAATATAGGTCCACATTTTCCGGAGATATCGCTTAACATATATGTACTTACTGACTTTCTGCCGCCAGGCAGCAGTGTGTAAGCACTGTTGTGTTTCGGTTTGAAGGACATTGAACACAGTGTAATTACTGGGCATTATGAGACTTAACATCTTATATCTCGGAGTGACGAGCGCAGCCCAGTGCCATGCAGTGCATTGTAATTCAAAGTTTTGTGTGGTGTTGCTCTGTTTATGGGCAAGCGTGGCGCTTACCATCAGGAAAGCGTCCTGCTCATCTCGTCAGTTAAACTAATAAAAAAAAACCACAGAATGCAGATGAATTGATAAATTGGTTCTCCATTTTTAAGTCAATTGACAATAAGTAATTTTATTAAGAACAACAAATTGGCAGTAGAATTAAGTCGAGCTATCATCAAGTAAGCTATTTATACAAGTAGATAACCCCAACATAATGTTATCTTTGCTGCTCAAAACTGATAGGTAGGTATTACCAGTTTGGCGTTGCACAATAATCTTGTAAGAGCCGATTTTTCAATGTCCGTGTTGTCTGCCAGATAACACATTAAGGTTAAAGATCAGCACTAGCACGCGAATTTAATTTAATTTTGGTTTTATGAAAATTGCAACTCGATACATACACACTC
Source organism: Mimas tiliae (assembly GCA_905332985.1). Lineage (NCBI taxonomy): Eukaryota > Metazoa > Arthropoda > Insecta > Lepidoptera > Sphingidae > Mimas > Mimas tiliae. The sequence goes on from HG995259.1 coordinate 8,388,044, forward strand.
ATACATACATACGCACTCACGCCTGTAATCCCCGAAGGGGTAGGCAGAGGTGTAACCAGTACACCCACATTTCGCCGAGGGTATCTTCGTCCCATGATTTGATAGAGGTCGAGCCTATCGCCACACCGGGCACAAATTCCAGACTCCGGGCTGATACTGAGTATTTCGTAACAGAAAAACCCAATATCTTCTTTAGCCGACCCGGGGATCGAACCCGAGACCTCAGCGTCAGTATCAGTCGTAACGAAAAACAAGTTTCTGGACTTAGATATTAAAAAAAAATGTATTTCGGGGGCTAGTAGTACTGATCTTCTTTAAACAGTTAATTTAGGATGTACTAATTTGACCGTCTTATATTTTATCTTAGAAATAACGTTTACTTGGAGATTTTAAAAGCCCTAAATTATTTAACTTTTATCCATTCATAAAGGCGTATGTTCGACGATGTGTTAAATAGGATGTGATACCGTACAATGAGCTTCCGTGTTGTGTAATTAGCGGAGATATTAAGCCAGCTAATCCAGATGTGGGCGACGTGCAGTCTAGTATTAACCGCTCAACCTAAGATAAATGTTTGTCTATTATTGAGGTGCTCTCTCGGGTTGACGGAGCACGACGCGACTGTACCAGCGACGGCGCGGCGGTCGCGACTAGTCTCCCTTTTAGTTTCGTACACCAACGATAGATGGAGCCACAATGGCAAACGTAGCCATTTTGCCAGCGCCATTTTTCTTTTTTACGTTTTGTTTGTTTTCGTCCTCGCTTTGGCGGGACCTTGAAATATTTAGCGATGTGAGAATTGTCTTTCCAATCTTCAAATGTAATGCTAATTTTTGTGTAAGTATTTTGGTCGTCGGTTTTGAATACCAAAATAAGTGCAATAGTTATTTGCATAAAAGTGTTATCATCGGTTATGACTATCACTAGATCATTTGGTTTATAGGTATTATTTGTTTTAAAATGCAAACTAAGTGAGTGGTAGAGCCATGCTGTAGATAATTTTGTCTGCATGAACGGGCGGCTCGACCGGGTTACCACTGTCTCACAGAAAACCGGCGTAAAGTAACAGCTTGCTGAGGGACATATCCGGAGGCCCAAAGCTTCCCCTCTACATCCTTTTAAGGTCGGCTACGAGTACTGACACAACAATCACTGGATTGTTTTGGTATTGTAGGCGGTCATGAGCGGTGCAGATCACTCAACATCAGAAGACCCACTTGCGCGTTTGCCGCTCTGCAAAAAATATGCTGACTTCAAATAACTCATTAACTTCATACATACGCACTCGCCGCAAACGCTTCTCTAAATTGTTGGCGAAGCGTCGTAAAAACAAGATATTTTACCGTGTTTTACTATCCAGAGTAATACGATGTTTTGTTACATCTTAAACTATAATACACATACTGTTGTTAACTACCCTTTGTCCAAGGACCCGCTTTTAGAAACGCTATGTGAACATATTTGCATATAATTTAACACCGGCTTTTACTTTTATGAGAATTAAATCGGGTTAAACGATGTGAATGTAATGATATATTTGTTTACTGTAGATATTAATTAAACAGCATACATTCTTTTTAGAAAAAAAAGTGTTTCTACTTTAAATTTATGGACAAATAAATGGATCATATGGACCCTATTGTAATTAATTTCTTTGTTTTACCACCACCTACTACCTACCATCAAGAGCAGAGTCCTTAATTAACGAGTGTTCCACAATATTAATCATAAATATTAAATACGTAACGTCCATATCTGAATGCTAAACCACCGTAAAAAAAACAAAAATGCTTACACTCATCGTGTTGCTGATTAACGCCACCCCATACGGTTTTACAACCCACATCTACATTGTGGTGTGCGAGCCAATCAATAAGCCCGTCTCAGTATGCTTTACATTGCAATAATTGGATTCCATTACCGGCCATAATGCTTTGTCCACATATTCCGCGACAATGTTGCCTGCGCTCGCTTGTGGACCGAGGGTTATTAATCGTCGGCGTGGCACGTTAGTGTCGTAACTATAAAATAAGGTTTTCTTTTGACCATTCTCTTTAATAACATTTTTGAGGTTAAACATACTATTTTTAGCTGAACTGTATGTATGAATTATATGAGAGAAATCATAGAGCACAGATAATATAATAGATGTTGAGTGTACTACATCGCTGGCCACCATTTAGCGCTATGTCCCAACGCGCACTATATAATATATGCGCACCGCGTTGACGTCAGTTTACGTAGTAAAAATTGCCACCCTTGGTTTCTATACAGATTGTTGCCCATACGAATTCTATTATATTCTTCTTGGCCTAAGCTATATACAATGTGTCACAGCAAGGTGTGATCTATGGTAGTCTTATAGCCGTTCCCTATATTCTATCTATCGACAGATTTAATCACACAGATCGATCAAATCTCACATCTCTCTCAATCACTATACTGAAGTGAGACAAAAGGTCGGCTGTTTATCATTTAGTGTTACTCGTTCGGTAAACGAGTGAAATACTTATATCGTACACTATACATGGCTTAAATTTGACCACACCTTTGTGTAGCACGTTGTATACATCACATTGGGATCCAACATGCAATGGATATTGATGATCACAAATTGATAATAATGACATAGACCACGGAGGTCGGCATTGAGATACCATATTTATGATCCATAGATATGTTTCACATCCTGTCTACGATATCCATTCCATTCATTTTTGTTAAATAAAAGAATGCTGATAGCAAATACGCTAAAATCCTAATTCCTGTGTACAAAATCTAATATTCGTTAGGTAAAGTGAAAATAAAAAACTAACAATACCCACAAAATTCCTGCCGGCCTGAAGTATTTTTATATTTATCTTAGCACGGCAGCTACTGTTTTTAGAAACTAAAAAATGGCAGAAGGCATAAAGGACGGGTGTACCGACTAACTTCAGTTCGGCCAAGTTACTTTTTTTATACATAGGCCGGTATACAAGCAAACGGGTCAGCTGGTGGTACGTGATCTCCACCGCCCATGTACGCACCCATTACCAGAACTATCATGGGCGTGTTGCCGACCTTTAAGGCAAGGGATAATTTAGGGATTGGGAACGGATGGGGGATTTGGGCCTCCGGATACCTCACTCACCATACGAACCGCAGCAGCAAGCTGCTACTTTACGTCGGTTTTTTGTGAGTCAGTGGTAACCCGAACGTCCCGGCCCATTCATGCTGTAGATTAAACTGTCTACCACTCCTAAAAAGTTATGTAGTTATTTCGCGCTTATTCCCAAACCATTCTACACATGTATTAAATTTATTTAATAAAAGGCACACTACAGAACACAATCACTACTTTAATAAGAATTTTTATGAACTAGATTGTTTTTCTAAGCGTACCTAATTTCGACACATATTTAGGTCACGGAGTGCATAAGTGATCCACCGTCGCACCTCGCGTTCTATATAGTAACGAGATTAAGATATATGTACTCCTATTCAGTTGTGTGTCTGTAGGGAAAGTTTCTACACCTTTTTGCATTAAGATGCACTTTATATTATCATCTACGGGCTCTAGTTGATCGTTATATTTCTAGAGTTAATAAAATACTCGGAAATGTATATTTTTTCAATGAATCCAATGACGTAATGAAAAATCAATGTCAATATTCACCTAGCGAAGTCTACAACTGATGTAGTGATAGAGGACTCTACTGAACACCATTGGACTCAATCTTCGACCTATGTCATCCAGTTGTTTTATCCGAGAAGGATTCGAGATTGAATGAAGGAACTAGCAGATGTCTCGCCTGATAAAAGCACCTGCTCATAAACAGAAGCCCCACCACTCAGAACTTTGAATTACAAAGAATTGCATGGCACTGCAATGCACAACACAACATAGTCGCATAATAGACAGTAATTTCACTGGCAGATCTTGCACACTGGTGCTTGGTGGCATAAACAAACAAAGTGGTATCTACCCAGACGGCCTCATGCATACGAGCGACCTATCTAATTACCAACAAAGAAACATCGCATACGAGGAATCCTCTATCTACCAACTAGTAGTTATTATCAACCATCAAACAATACTATATACTACAAATTTCCATTTGGGAATCATAACCCTGACCATAAACTAGAATTTTATGTTTTCATTAACAGAAGCGATACTTCAGTTTCATAACTTCATAACACCAAGAGCCGGAACAATCATTCTCGCAGCGGGAAGCAGATCCGTGACCTTTAGTTTTCTACCAAGCTACTTGCCCACTGCGCTGCAAAGGCCGTAAGCAAGGTCAACTCTGTCAATAAAATGTATCTAGATTGATATTGCGTTGATGACATTGAAATACAGGAACGCCACATTGGTTTAGTGATAGCATATTTAGGCTGAGAAACCAACAATTTGTGATACCCGCGATTAGAAATTTTACCCGGTATGGCATAGAGATGTATGACAGTTTCCGTGGCGCAGTTGGCGAGTAGCCGGCTGTGAAGCGAGAGGCCGCGGGTTCGATTCCCACACCGAGACAAATGTTTGTGTGATCCACAATGTCCCCAGAGTTAAAAAAGCATGTTACGCCGACCCCGCTACGAGTGGGATAAAGGCAAGTGGAAAGAAAGGAAGGATGGTGTAGAGATGTGTAACACAACACTGCGTAATTTCGCCAACTCAGTTCACTGCGCCGGATGTGTTGACTCACTTCTTCGAAATGTATTATTGATTGGCGCACAGCGCAGCGTAAATAGTATTAAATTAATTAAATAATCGCATGATGTGATTAGTATAATTCATAATCGCCCATCGCTAAGCCATCTTAGTACGTACGCTGCATGTGCTAAAAGCCTGCGAGCGCGAGGTGTAGATGGGGCGCACTTTGCGGGTCACTCGGTGCTTTTATTTTACTGCGCCATGGCGCAATTTTGAGTTAACTCAAATAGTCGGTGCAGTGAGCGCCCGAGTTACTGTGTTTACGCAAAAAAAAATAAGTTACCCACCACTACTAGATGGCGATAGGCTCGCCCCCTATGACATCAGGGCTTGGAAATAAGATCGGCGACCCAGTGCAACTAGTGCACCTCTACTTACACCTTCGGGGGTATAAGTGTAATCTTAAGTATGTGAGAGACAGGACGTATCACACATTTGTATTTGACTATTTCGGTGGCTGAACGGGCGAGCCGCGGCTTGAGAAAAGGCTTTACGTTTCGATTCCCACGAGTTCGTTAACCGCACCGGGACAAATGCTCGTGCGATCCGCAAGTATTTGTTCTGGATCTGAGTATTGGGAACAAAATGATATTTTGTGGCGTCTATATCCTCGATTGGTAATCTATGTCCCTTTTGGAGATATTACACAAAAATACCATAAAAATGAATAGTTAACTTTACTTTTAACTTTATGATTTAATATGGAACATAACCCGGATCTCAGTTGAACTGTAGCATAGTGGCATCTACTGTGTCTATGTCGGTAGATGGTTGAATACGCACTACGCGTAAGTTATGCTCTAATTGGTTCGTGAGGACCGGTCGACGCATGCTGCTCGCATGCCGTCGCATCTCGTTGGCGACGGTGTTACTCATATGATTTTGCTTTCCATTCAGTGTGGTCAACTAATCGACCATCGGCATGACTTAAACCAGGTCAGGATTAGCTTGAAATTCACTAGGTAGGTCTCTCGTATGTGAGAAGCCGTCTGGATTGGTAACACCGCTTTTTATTTCCGCCGTCAAGCAGCAGTGTGTTAGCACAGTCGTGGTTTTCAAAACATTGAAGCCAGTGAAATTACTGGGTATTATGAGACTTTACATCTTATGTCAAGGGGTGTCGAGCACGGTCCAATGCTAGTTAGCGTTTCATAATACAATTCTGATTTATGTTGTTCACCATCAGCCGAGCGACCTGTTCGCCTCGTCATTAGCTATGATTTTGACAATCCATCAGCCATTTGTCTAAGTTATAACTTTACCTTTATTACAACAACACGTAGTGGTACTTATTTGGCATACTTTTTAATATTTAGCAGAAAGGATTTTTTTTACGATTGTTCTATGCGTCATGAACTTCTTTGGGAAATTCAATCCCAGATGTGTCATGTTGAAAACTTGGCACAAACTGTTATCCCACTCGGTAATCAAGCCCTGTATCTGACGTTCCAGAGCTCATAATATAACGTAGCGTTAAAGTACTCGGTAGTAACATGAAATCAATAAATGATTTGTCATAACTTCTCATCATTATGATACCAATCTCACGTGAGGTATCTTCAGGCCGTAGTGTCACAGTAAAAAATAAATAAATTATTATGTTTAAGAAATATTTTACACACTTCATCATATTTTTGTCACTTACATTACTCGTAACTCAAGTTCCCAAAGGTTTATCTTAATATTGGTTATCAGATCTTATTAAATTATTCTCGATTCCTTTCGGCGTCATCTTTCGTTTCTCAAAGGAAATATTTATTATCTGTCTATAAGTATTTATATAGAGACTGCCTCCGTGGCGTAGTTGTAATGCGTACGCGTTACGACTGAGGCTGACGCTGAGGTCTCGGGTTCGATCCCGGGTCGAGTAAAAGTGATGTTGGGTTTATCTATTACGAATTGCTGAGTATCAGCCCGGAGTCTGGAATTGTGCCCGGTATGGCGATAGGCTCGCCCCTTATCACATTATGGGACAGAGATACGCTCGGCGAAATGTAGGTGTACTGGTTACACCTCAGCCTAACTCTTCGGAGGTTATAGGCGTGAGTGCGTATACGTATTTATATAATATGTTCATTTAGAAAATATATGATTTTTTATAGTAGACATCGGCAATTGAGCTAGTAGGTTACCAGATAGTAAGTGATCTCCACCACCCATGGACATCTACAATACCAAAAGAATCATGGACGCATTACCGAACTTAAAGGGACGGGAAAATTAAGGGATTAGGTAGAGGAAGATTTGGGCTTCCTGATATACCGTTCACCATACGACAACAACAGCACGCTGATAGTTTACGTCTGTTTACTATGTGACAATGGTAACAAGACGGTCAAGCCGGCCCATTCATGCTGTAAACAAAACCGTCGACGGCGTGGCTCTACCACTTTTAAAACTTTAAACCAATATTTATGTCAAGTTTCAGTTATTTAAAATTCTTTGCGGTAAAGTAATTTCACGGTGTTTTATGTTAATTACTGATGTCACAAGTGCAGACGAACAAATGAATTTTAATAAAATGTTTCCGGGTTTATGCTGTTGTTTAATATCGTTCATTTTAAGCACAAGAAGTTTCTAGTGGGTCCCCTGATGGTAAGTGATCTCCACCGGCCATAAATATCCACAATACCTGAAGAATCATGGGCGCGTTGCCAATATTAAAGGAAAGGGAAGATTAAGGAATTAGGAATTGGAAAGGCTTCCGGTTATCTCACTCACCGCACGAAACGTAACAGCAAGCTGCAACTTCACGTCGGATTTCTATGAGACAGTGGTAACGACCCGTTCGAGTCGGCTCATTCAAGCTGTAGACAAAACTGTCTACAGCGTGGTTCTACCACTTATAGTAAATAAATCATGTTCGCTTTCAAAAGTGTTCCCGTAGTATTTATAATTAGTATTTAGGCAGGATTCATTGTATATTGGATGCATTTTATATTTCCTATAAAATATTTTTTCTTTTTCAATTACATAATTTCAAACTTTATTTTGTTCCAAACAAAATATTCTTAAATTATCAATGTAATTTATGGTATAATGGAAAAACGAAGTTAGTTGGAAGCACGTAGTTCCAAGTATGCGTTGAGTTCCGACAGATGTCGCTGTCTCCTGATAAACATCAGATACGTATAAATTCGAAGGTGTAAGTAGCTAAGTGGCATGTCAATGGGAAAGCGAGCGTCCTGTTCAATCGGCCGTGTTGAGTGACACATGTTGTGTGATGCGTCGCCGTCGCCGGTTATCAGTTGTAGGCGGGTGTCGGCGACGTTGCGAGTGCCATTACACCGGATGATCCGGAGCGTGTCCGGCCACCGCGCCGCGCCGCGTCGCCGACGCACCGCCGTCGTTGGCCCACCCGGCACCTATTGGGGTGTTATTTTTGACAGTCATTAAGAATGTGTAATTACCGAGTGCGACTATTATAGTTCTGTGTTTATAGTAGTGCTACATTGAAATGGTATAACACTATTTTTGTTTTTTTTACCATAATAATTAACTAGAGGAGCCCCTGTTATTGGGATACTGGCAAACCCCCTCCTATTTTTTGTTGTGACATGACACAGGTCATGCTAGGAGCACAACTAAGATGGTGGTAGGTGGTAGATCCTTGTTATGCGAGAGCCCGCCTGGGTTAGTACTACCGCTTTGTCTATTTCTGCCGCCAAGCAGCAGTGTGCAAGCACTGTTGTATTTCGATTTTAAGGACATTATAGCCAGTGAAATCACCGGGCATTATGAAGCTTAACAATTGCTTTTGTTTATGGGCAGGCGTGGCGCTTACCATCAGCAGAGCGACCAGCTCGTTTTGTCATCCGGCTTATAAAAAAATGTACATCCTCGATCCGTAATAACGATATCAAGTGACCGACATGCGTGTAAAATGTCACATGATCCCTTGTATTCTGGTTGTGAAATGGATACGCCTTATCATAAAGTATATCAACTAGTAAATATCCGGTGCAAAATCCGTCCTAACGGGTCACTTCCGCGATTTGCGTCTCGGGAAATCGGTGTATAAACAATTAAATAGGTCAGCTTAGATTACTTCTGATAACAGTACTTATCGTTGGTCACCACTACACTGCCTTTATATGTTTATTAAGCCCCTAGCCTCCGTGGCGCAATGAGCGAGTAGCCGGCTGCGGAGCGTGAACCCGTGGGATCGGTTCCCACACCGAGACAAATGTTGGTGTTATCTACATATAATTGTTTCGGGTCTGGGTGATGTGGGACCGCAAGTCCCTCGTAGTTCGTGATACCTTAACCTAGTGTTGGGTCCGGACTATGTGTGTGACTGTTGGGTGTATTATTTATTTAGATGGAGAGATTACAATCGGAATATCACAGAAAACTAGCATTTACAAGAACGCGTCTAGGATTCTTATTTGCAAATTGTATAACATGACTTCGTGAATGGGAAACTTTTGTTAAGTTCTTGCCTCTGACGCGCTATAAACTCTCCATCTAGATGAGGCTTTTATACAAAACGACTAATAACTATGTATATTGTATGTATACAAAATTCCATAACGCTTACAGTATAAATAGAGCTTATCTCACACAAGAATTAGTTTCAAGTTATTTTAAATTCAAAATATCTAATCTAACCTAGATTTTGCCAAAATATTTAGAATATGAATCCAAACACGCAAAGGAAACCTTGGTAAACAACAACTATAAATGACCATTAATTTCGAAACCTTTAAATCCGATGCTGCTTAGAACTAAAGTTCAACCTTGAAACAGCTGGCGAGTGGCAACCCTACTCCGGCATGCCTTGTGCCGTGGTACCGTTATGGGCGTACGCACCGGCGACATTAGTCTCGTCTCTCTTTCTAACCTATACAGATAGAAAGAGACGGAGAATTAATCGCGAAAAGGATGGACGGCAAGTGGTTGCGTGCGTGTTTCCTATCGTATCCATAATTAACTAATGTGGCATAGTGGTATTTTGCATTTCGTATTGAATATTTGATCTGATAAAAGTAGTTTTGTAAGTAGAGTCGTTGTATACAGACGGCACAAGAGTGTAATATATCAAACCGTAGACATGTTTCAGCTGATGAAAATGAATAAATAAATAAATACTTATTACTATTTTTAACTTTATCTTTAAGCAGCTGTTTATTTACAGATGGTTTATTAATATATTTATTTATTTATTTACACTTCATACAAGTCATGTAAAGGCGAACTTAATGCCGGAGGCATTCTCTGCCAGTCAACCTCGTACCTGTTTGTTTCTGTATGTTGAAGTATCCAAGTATGTTGTAGCCGACAAAATACGTTTTTATAGCATAGACCGGCAAACGAGCAAAAGGGTCACCTGATGGTAAGTGATCTCCACTGCACATGTACGCCCTAAATACCAGAATAATCAAAGGCGCGTTGCCGTTTTTAAAAGAAAAGGATTATTACGGGATTAAATAGAGATGGGGATTAGGGTCTCCGGATATCACATTTCGTTGGTTTTCTGTGAGACAGTGGTAACGACCCAGTCAAGTCGGCCCATTAGACAAAACTCAACAGCGTTACTCTACCATACCTTTTCGTCTCATTGGTCTAGTGGCAGCGTTCTTCGGCTGTAAAACCGTGGCGTTCTAGATTGAAATAACAATTCGTCTTTGAGTTTTTCGATTCAAATGATCACACATTAGTTACCCGAGATTGGATTTTAATCTCAGCATGGTGGTAGAGCATGCACCTCTGACTTCTAAGTTACATGTGTATCCATTGTTAATTAGCGCTTCCTTTAACGATCAAGGAAACATCGTGAGGAAACCTGCATACCTGAGAATTTGTATGTGAAGTTTACCAATCCGCATTAGGCCAGCGTGGTGGAGTAGACAGAAGTGTTACCAGTACACCCACATTCCGCCGAGCTTCAAATTACATAAGCTAATTAAATGTCATATGTATATGTAAAATGCCTTACCTTTGTTCAATATTGTCTTTGTATTTTATATTCTTTCCTTTTATAAATAAGAGATTATTGGCTCTGTTATACCTTCCTTTCTTACATAGTTAGTGGCAACCTAATGCCTATTACAGTTAACTTGCTAATCTGTTGAGCAATATCTTGAACGTTGGATCGCTGTCGCATAATTCGAATATGGAATTAATTAGCCCAGATACAATAATCACACTACGAATTATTTATCCTTAAGCTAAATCGCCTAAAGCTTATAAATAAATAAATATCTATAAACTTACATAGCAGGTTTTCTTTTTTATAGTATAGACTGGCAAATGAGCAGGTGGCCCACCTGATGGTAAGTGATCTCCACCGCCCATGTACGCCTACAATATCAGAAGAATCATGGGCGCATTGCCGATCTTAAGGGAAAGGGATAATTAGGTATTGGGAAGGGGAGGAGAATTTGGGCCTCCAGATATCTTACCATACGAAACACAGTAGCAAGCCGCTACTTTAAGTCGGTTTTCTGTGACACAGTGGTAATGATCCGGTCGAGCTGTAGACACAACTGTCCACAGCGAGGCTCTACCACTCACCTCTCCCTCTCATCATGCACCGTAACCACCAATTGATATTAAACTTCAATGAGACAGACATATGCAAAATTTTATTAACATCTCGCAACGGGAGTTTCCAGTTCTCCCAAGTAACATTCCTATCCAATTTCTCGAATGGGGGGATACTTATTTGAATTGCGCAACTGCAACCGTCTTAGACAATTAGTGGAAAGTTTTAATTGTCAAACCACAACAACGAGCGACGAGGAACGGTTGCGTGTTATGTAAAAACGATAATGGAAACGTTTAGTTAATATAATACCACGGTTAAAGTTATGTGCTTTGGTCACCTTACCCCCGTATTCAGAAACGTTACTATGAGACGTCATAGTGAGCGCGACACGCATAGTGACGATTACTCTAAACGTCATTGGTTAGTTGCGACTGCCTCGGTGGCGCAGTTGTAATGCGTATGCGTTACGACTGAGGCTGACGCTGAGGTCTCGGGTTCGGTCCCCGGGTCGGGTAAAAGTGATATTGGGTTTTTCTTATTACGGAAAAGCTCAGTATCAACCCGGAGTCTGGAATTTGTGCCCGGTATGGCGATAGGTTCGCCCTTATCACATCATGGGACGGAGATACGCTCGGCGAAATGTGGGTGTACTGGTTACACCTCTGTCTACACCTTCGGGGATTACAGGCGTGCAGTGCGTATGTCATTGGTTAGTTTATGGCGCTAAATCAAAACAGACCAAACATGTACACAGAATTGGATACTTGGCAAAGAGCTTACTTAAGTGTTGTTTGTGAATACGGGCCTTAGCTTATTTCGGAAACGCTTGATGATAGTGACTTAATACAAGCCTGTTACTGTAATCTAGGGCTCTATGTATTTAGGTTGTAGATAAAACTGCCTACAGCGTGACTCAAACAATAAAACAAAGTTACAAGGTGGTAGGACCATCGTATGCGAGAGGTCGTCTGCGTTGGTACCACCGCTTTGTCTATTTCTGCCTCCAAGCAACAGTGTGTAAGCACTGTTCTTTTCCGGTTTGAAGGACATTGAAACTAGTGAAATTATCGGACATTATGAGACTAAACAACTTATGTCTCGGGGTGACGAGCGCAGTCCAGCGCCATGCAGTACTTTGTAATTCAAAGTTCTATGTGACGTTGCTTCTGTTTATGGGCAGGCGCGGCACTTACCATCAGGTGAGCGACCTGCTCGTATCATTCAAGCTAATAATAAAAATAATACTTACTAATTTTGCTTGCGGTCCCACGCGCGTGTATGTCCTTCCGGGATATAAAGTAACCTATGTCCTAATCCAGATTATAATTTACATATGTGCCAAAGACCATCCAAATCCGTTAAGGCGTGATTGATTAACGTACATCCTAATTTACAAACTGACAAACAACATAACTTACACATTAATTATAATAGTAGCCAGTATTTTTTTTCTTGAGTCTTAAGTGAGCTCGCTCGGGGACGGTCGGACGTTGATTACGCCTTAAGCCTGTAATTTGAATCATATTATTGTAATTACGTGTGGTATCTACTGGACATTGCTTTGTACGAGCCTGAATAACGTTCACCAAATACAAAACGTATCACTGTTGACGATCGTGAATCATTGCCGTCAATTTTGGAGATTAGCTAGTGTATATCTAACGATATGACAATATAGTTAGCTCTGTGAATATCGTTCATGACTCATGATTAGATAATATTAATAATATCGCGCATGGAAACTATCTAAGTTATATACTATTTCTATCTATCATTGTATAAAAAACGGAGATATGACTTTAGTCCTCTATTTGTTCTTTTATAATTCCTTTAGATCAGTTTAGTCAAGAGGCTTGGACTTTTCTTTTTTATAACATAGGCCGGTAAACGAGGAAGTGAGTCACAGCCATAGTAAGCGATCTCCACCGCACATGGACGCCCACAATACTGAAAGAATCATAGATGTGTTGCCGACCTTTAAGGAAAGATATGAGGATTGAGGTCGAGAGGGAATTGGGTCTCCGGAGACCTCACACACGTTACGAAACGCAACAGTACGCTGCAACATTTTTCGGTTTTTCTTAATGTTTGGTTTATTCTTGCTGATCAGCAGATTGTTCATAAACGACATCGTAAAGTATTAATTTATTTCTTAATTTTAATTTGTTTATAGTGTTTTTCATATTAGCCAACTATTAGATAAGTAGCTAAATCGCCGATCGCGGATGCTAAAAGTATCGTGTCCTGTGGCCCTTAATAAGCGACGTTCGTACTTACGGGCACTCGTGTATCGAGTTTGTCAGTGTTAGTCACCTGTCTACGATGGCACAGACAGATACATAAGATATACAGACAGACAATGCAATGAAACTAATAATACTCCGTTTTTAGTCGGGGGTTAAAAAGGCAGTTGTATTGCTATCTTTTTTATGAGGCAGTGCAAATCGGTTTACCTGACAGGTTTCTTACACAATGTAGTTTTGGTTGATATGCATCGTATGCCACTTAAGCTTTGTATGAGAAGCATTAAAAAGTTTTGTTTGACTTGGACACATTTCCTTCGTCGCGTATGCATAATGTGCATATCCCAATTCCAGCTTTCTATTAATATTATAAATTTTAATTTGAAAGTTTGGCTATTTGGGAGATTCTGAATTTTGATGTTTGTTAATGAATCACGCTAATTAACGGGTGCACGGATTGGGAAGAAAATTGGCACACAGGTAGAACATGACCTAGATTATGACATAAGCTACGTTTTATCCTGGAAAAGTATAAAACGCGAGCGGAGTCTCGAGCTAAAATTAGGGGCAGGCAGATGTAACCAGTACACCCACATTTCGCCGAGCGTATCTCCGTCCCATGATATGATAGGGGGCCAGCCTATCGCCATACCGGGCACAATTAACAGACACCGGGCTGATACTGAGCATTTCGTAATAGAAAATCCCAGTATTTTACCCGACCCGGGGATCGAACTCGAGACCTCAGCGTCAGCCTCAATCGTAACGCGTACGCATTACAAATGCGCCATCGATGCATTCATTAGTTATTTGAATTAAGTAATTGTCCTAAATCTTCGTTAAATTTTATGCACATGATTATTAGTTGATTTTGATGTATTGCGCGTACATAATGACTACTCGATGAATATAACAAAAGAACAATCTGTATTCTGTAGCCAGTAAAAATTCTCCACACAAGCCTTTAATTAATGTCGTTCGTGCTACTTCGCATTGTTGCACGACAAGAAAAAAGAGTAATGAGCCTGCGTTATTTGCATAAAACGTGGCATTTTCATGTAATTGTACAAGTAGATGGGGTAAGATTCAAAGAACTATGAAGGCCTTGATGCATTAACGTCTGTTTTAGGGTGCGCGACCGAGACAAGAGACCGCGACGCGTGACGACAGTCACACGTCCACTTTTTATGAAACTGTATAGGTAACGTGTTGAGGTATGCTTCTGAGACCGCGTCCCGCGCGACCGTTTTCATACAATTTAATCCAAAGTGCGTCCACTATCGCCTGACTCACATCACGCATTTTTTGAGTGGTAGAGCCACGCTGTAGACACTTGTCTACAGCATGTATGGGCCGGCTTGTCCGTTATTTTGGTTATAGTAAAAAGCTCCTTGTGGTAGTTTCAGACTACTTATTTATCTACAGATAAAAGGTTATCCCATCAAAATTATTTAATATAATTTTATAATGTGAAAATGATCAAGCATTATGTCGTAGTAGTAGAGCCACGCTGTCGACATTTTTATCTGCAGCATGAATGGACCAGCTTGACCGAGTTATTACCACTGTCTCACAGAAAACCGGCCTAAATAATATAAATTTTGTAAATCCATTATATCCTTTTTTACCTCTAACAAGGAGTACAGTTTTATGTTTAGTTTCGTACTTGTGAAGAAATGTAAATGTGTAGCTTTAGTTAAATAGTATAAGTTACTTTATTATGTATTACCACTTTGTTTTTCTAAGAGAATAAAATAAAATAAATAAAAATAAAGTAGCAGCTTGCAGATATCCGGAGGCCCAACCCCCTTCCCTTCTCAATCCCTTAATTATCCCTTTGCTTTAAGTTCGGCAACACACCCATGATTCTTTTGGTATTGTGGGCGTACATGGGCGGTGGAGAACACTTACCATCAGGTGTCCCACTTGCACGTTTGCCGGCCTATACCATAAAAAAAAACTCGTAACGTGTCTTGGTCACGTACCTGAAAACAGGCCTTTACGGTATTTAGTAAGGGGAAATTATAATCTGATTACGTCGCGTCGGTGTTGTCATTCGTGAACGGTTTTTGACCCCTTATATCGGTATATATCTGTTTTAATTTGCGAATTAAATGCTTATCTATATTAATAATCAATCCAAACAGCAGTTCTTGCGAAGTGTTAAATTACGGTATTGTGGACATCAAATCGGAGACTGAGCGCACACCATTCAAATGCACACAAGCACATGTTTAATTTAATAATACAAACATAGTCTACTTTCAACCACTGAAAAAACGTGTTGAAACGTGGCATTACATTAGTTTCAACTTCTTTTATCTCACCGTGTTCATTGTTAGCATTCAATGTATTCCATTTATTCTTTAACAACAGTGTTTATTGCATTTTACACCACTCAAAACCCATGAAAGACATCAATGAGCAGTGTAACAGAGGTGTTTAACGAACTTCATTATAGCTAACAGTTAGTAGGTGCGTCCGCGTGTCAGTCCGTGGGAACACGCGGCCGGCCCGAAGCGAGCCGTTCGCCGAACCGGGGCTTATCTTGAAATATCGCCGTCGACAGCGGCCGTCGTACCACGCCAGAGCGCCGGAGTTGTTGCCGTTTACACACATTTATTTGGTCATCAACGGTGATACATTTGTGGTGGATTATAGAATCGTTCCAACGTTTGCGAGATGGGATTTGCCATTAACATTGCCAGAACTGAATTATTATCTGTTGGGTTTAAGATGCTTTGTGGCACTTACGCACTTATCCTTCGCAAAGCAAAGTTGGTAGTCGCTAGTAATGAGTAGTTTAGTACTTTCATATGGGTAGATAATTACTACACTGATATTAAGGACCCACTTTAGTAGCCTGATTATTTGAGTTGGATTTAGAATTAATTCAGTCTATAATATCTAGTGCTTTCTTACTTTTTGCCTGGCGTTTTCCCGGCTAGGTGTTAAAGTCCTACTTAGGTACTTCCACTACACCTGGCTTAGAGCATCCATTCGCTTATATATCCTCCTCTCTTCAAACTACTAAACTACTACTACTATTTGTGCCATCCACCGGATTTATAATATCTGGTATAAAAATATAATGTACTAACCATAAAAATTAGTCATTATTGAAATTCAAATTATTTATTGAAATTACATTGGAGTCATTTACATTATATAATAAATGTTATAGCAATATCAGTAGCGCACTACATACAGAAATATATACCGCCGACACGACACGGCACGAATCAAACCACAAAGACATCACTCGTGATTTTAATTACCCTCATAAATCCAGTTTAACTTTAACAGCGCGCACAAAGAAAAATATTTGTCAGTTCAAGTGATGTTACGGTAGTGTTTAAAGTGGTGATCACACCAGGCAAACAGTCTGCGGCATAATATTTGCACGGAATTAGCGACTATGTTAGAGTGGTAGAGCCACGCTGTAGATAGTTTTGTCAACAGGCTGAATGGGCCGGCTCGTCCGGGTTGTTAGCACTGTCTCTGAGTGAAAATCACATCTCCCCTTTCTATTCCCTTAATTATCCCTTTCCTTTAAGGTCGGCAACGTGCCCATGATTCTTTTGGTATTGTGGGCGTACTTGGTCGGTGGCGATCACTTACCATAAGGGATCACCTGCTCGATTACCGGTCCATGTTATAAAAAAAAACTTACAATATTTTAAATAGAGCGGTCCCAATTTATGTAATAAAGATTGTTTTGTAACAAATAGATCCAATTGATGACGATATGAATGCTGATTTAGAGGTATCATTGAATGACAAAATCTAAAATCAATTTAAAAAAATAGCGATAACAATATCAATGACCAACGGCTGAGATTGAGGTGCTTCTTCTCAGACCAGTGGGCATTTCCGAAGCACCGGTAGCGTTGTAAACGTACCCTTGGTGGCCTAGTAAATGAATAAACGATTTGAATTTTGGGTATTAGTAGTATCCTGCGGCCCAAAAAGCGTTGGGTTGACGTATTGGAGGGAGACATGACAGCCAATGGTCTCACTATGGAGGATGCGCAAGACCGCGCGAAGTGGAAGCGTTTAAGTAGGAAGGCGGACCCTGGCAATAAGCCGGGATAACGCCAGGCAGAAAGAAAGAAAGAGTAGTATCCTGGCTGTTATCATAATATCACCTCTGTACTACTCTAGACGCAGAGCTTTCAATATTAAAACTGATAGCTTTAAAGTCAGTCGCAAACTATTTACCTACTGCAGTTGGGCCTTTAATGCTCATACATCGGCCTCGCAGCGCTCGATGTCGGAATGATAATTATTAAAATACCACGTTGAGCGGTCGCTTTGTGATCTTTAACGTAATATCACTTTTATACCGCGCATTAAATTGTGAGCACCGGTTATATCATCGTGTTCTGCATTAATGTGTTATTGTTACAGAGTTATTTATATTTAAATGAACTATGGGGCAACGGTTTATGATTTCGAATTATCCTCTGTGTACCTTGTACGAGATTTTCTTCACATTCGATTCTTAGAACGTTCAATGCGATTTGTATACAAATACAGCGACATCTATTGTAAATTCAAGTCAACTGTGCTGGGTCGAAAATCTCGCACTCGGAACACTGGTCGGTTTACTGGAGAGTACGTACAACCGCTTTACACGTAGCGAAAAAACCCGTAAATATACATAAGTTTATATTACTTTAGGTATATTGACAGTCGCACGTAGGAACACGCTGAACATAGTCATAAATGGGCCGATTCGACCGGACTAGCTTGCTATTGCGTGAATAAGGTTTCTGGAGGCCCAAATCCTGTCTTCCCAATGCAATGTAACAACGCGCCCATGATTCTTCTCGTACTGGGAGTGGAGATTTGGGAAAGAGTGGGAGTGATTTAAGTCTCTAGAAATCTAACACAACAGCAAGTGCCACTTCACACCAGTTTTCTGTGAGATAGCCGCACCATCCCGGTCGGGTCGGCCCATCCATGCTGTAGAAAAAACTGCCTCCAGTTTGGCTCTATTACTTTCAAATCTTTTGATTAGTAGATTGTTGTTAAATTACATTGCAAAGTAATTATTTATTCTTTACCTTTAATGTGTGTTTTTTTTACATTAGCCAATTATTTGATAGGTAATTTTGTTAAAGGGGTTATATTGAACTGCTATGAGGAAAATACGCCTTATTGATAATAGTGCTTCATATGTTTTTTTTCTAAACACTTACCAATTGAGATTGTTGATAATATATTTTCCTGTATACATTAATAATAAAATAACTTAACTAAATTAGATTTAATTTGATTGTTTTAATGTTCATTGAAGTCATTTATGATATAGTGAATAAGGTTTCTGCAGACCCAAATCCTCCCTTCTCAATTTCTTTAAGATTAGCACCAGGCCTATGATTCTTCTAGTATTAGAGGTGGAGATCACTTATCATCAGGTACCGCAATTGCTTATTTGCCTGCCAGTGATATAAATTATCTATTGCCATCGATGGAAGTCGCCATTTCATCAGTCCCTTTTCGTCATCATCTCACCCTGTTGCCGTACACTGTTGGACGTAAGCCTCCCAAAGTGAGCGCCAACCATCCTGATCTTGAGCAGCCCGCATCCACCCGCTACCCGCTAACTTTTGCGTTCATCCGTCGTTTTGGTACTGCACTTTATTTACCATCATGTTAAACCATAACTTTAATACTAAGACGTAAGCTTACACACATTTAATACATACGTGATGCGCTCTCGCATATCTGCTATCGGTGTCAGTCAAGTCGTACACCGCACGATTGTATAATAACGTAATAAAATAGTGTCGGATGCATAAAGATTCAAGTAGGTAGAGTTATTGGCGTACGTCCAATTTGCTCCTCAATGCGGCCAGCTCAGTGAGGGCCGGCCGCGGCAGCCGGCACTATGCGAAATTTGAAAGCGTTGCGAATTAACAATAATGTTTTATAAAGCGCACTTTATTTGGAGTACTTCAAAACATACCTTAATGCGTTAATGGTTGTTTTGACTGAGACAAGAGACCGCGATGCGCGACGACAGCGACACGCCGGCTTTGTATATAGGTACGTTTTGAGATATACGATCGAGACAGGAAAGCGCGGCGCGCGACCATTGCCATACAATTTCATACACAGCGGACGCGTCGCTATCCGCTTGTTCGCGTCACGTGTCGCGTACCTCAAAACAGACCTTTATTCCGGTTGCATAGCGTTGATTGATGCACTATGATGTTGGCAATTATTTTTCGTCTCGAGTCAGGAAGACGTGACGTGAATAATATACTCGTTAATTGTGATAATCTACGGTCTTGTCGCTTATAGTAAGTGCGAACGACACGGAACTGTTGGTTCCGGGTGCAATTTCGTTTTAACAGTGATTTAGGTATTAATATGTTTTCCGACTCTACTTTATAAAATACCTATTATTGCTTGCGGTTCCGCCCGCTTGAACGGCTTATGTCCTATAATGATAATTGACAATACCGTACTTAATTTAGAAAAGTCAGAGGTGCATGCTTTTGAGGCTGATTCCGAACCTGCTACTTTCTTCTCGGCAATACCCCTGAATTAGAAATTGTTTTTTGATGGCCGGCAAACCAGCTTGTCGGTCACCTGTTAGTGATCACCGCCATCCATACGTCCCCTTTACATCCATAATACCAGAAGATTCATTTTGTCGACTTTAAAGGAAAAGGGTTGGTATAAGTACGGAGAGAGGAATTTGGATCTCCGGAAATCTAACTCACCATACGAACCGCAACAGCAAGTACCTCTTCTGGCCAGTTTTCTGTAATATAGCGGCACCACCCCAGCCGACCCGGCCTATACGTACTGTAGACAAAACTGCCTCCAGCGTAGCTATACACTTTCAAAAACTTTTGAATCACAAAATTTTTCGTAAACTACATTGCAAAGTACTTATTTATTCTTTACTTTTGTGTAGTTTTTTTTACAGTATTCAGCTATTTGATAGGTAGTTTAGTTTAATAGGTTATTTATATTGAATTGCTATGAGGAAAATACTCCTTGATGATAGCACTTTATATGGTATTTTTTCTAAACTCAACTGAGATCCTTGATAATATTTTTTATCGTGTTTTACAGCCAATTGCCTCGGAGACTATTAGCAGTCTTGGATGAACCGCTACACAAAGCTGTAGTAAAATTAAGTAAAAGGCTGTCTGGGTTGGTACCACCGATTTGTCTATTTTTGCTGCCTAGCAGAGCTTATTTAGAGTTTGTAAAGTAGCAGGTTTAGGTAAGAGATGTTTAAAGCCATTTTAAAAAGTTGTTACGTGAAATATGCTTTTAGGATATAAATTGCCTTAATGTTTGGACATACGAATTTCAAAGTATGGCACAACGGAAATCATAAAACTGAGAGCGACTCGCTGGACTGATTCAGCATGTTGGAATACCTGTTAAATACCTAACGTTAAATATTATTGTTTCGTTTATTCCATTCGAATGAAATGTATAACATCCATGCCAGTTTGTTTCAATATAAAACCTTCTTTTTTTTACAAATAGGATTATGCTGTAACGTTAGCTTTTTACGTAGGATGTACGGGATACGAGGGTAGAGGTATGCAATCATTTACTTACGTGTATTCCCGAAGGCATAGGTAGAGGTGCAGTTAGTGATCTCATGTTTATTTCCGAGCTTATATCCGTCCCATGATGTGATAAGCCTACTGTCATATCGGGTTAGATTCCAAGCCTGGGCAACCCATATGTGATTTTTCTAATCAAAAACTCGTAACACAATTTGTGTTTGCTCAACCTGGGGTTTAAACCACCGAAAGTGATCAATGAGGTATTATTGACTGTAAACTATGGAATGAATAAGCACGCAAGTCCACATATCGAAAATAATTGTAATGCTTGCGAAGAAAAAGATTGCGTGCTGCCTTTTGCAAAGATCTCGAGTTGACCACCTAGTTTTTACAAAATTCTAGAAAACGATACTTCACATAGTCAAAAAGGTTTAAAGGCGCACACAAACCAGTTTTAAAAAATTACAATTGATGGCGCAACCTAGTAACAGAACAAATACTAAAAAAATACAATGAAATTATAAAGTACAAAATTAAATGTGTCGCCAACATTGACTTTAAAATAATCGGAATATACAAGATAATGTGTTAAATAATCTGAAAACTGTTCAAGTTATGTAATATATTCGCTTACACAATTTACACAACCAGAGGCAAAATGATCGAATATCACCTCGTGTCAGATCTTGTAAAATAAAGATAAAACAGAAAACTGTGGCAGAATACATAAAATTTTCAAACGCGTTATCATCAATTTAACCCTATTTTCCTTATAAACCGAGAAATCCCGCTCGTAACTATGATGTCATTTGTATTTCCGAGCATGCCGAAGTGCTGCGCGAACAATATTGTAGGAATATTTATTTCGCACTTTGTGAAGGGTGCTTCATTGTGGGGCACACTCATATCAACCCTTATAATACGGTACTTCTGAAATAGTTCGAAGACTTGACTTGACCCTATGTGATATTAGAT